>JARFIX010000140.1:0-529490 GCA_036346125.1 Lycocerus yunnanus
TGTTGTATCTTTTTAAAATTTTGCAATAGACTTGAAATTTTCAGCATATAATGCTCAAATATGTAGAAGTGTAACCAATAAAAAATTTTTAATTAATTTAATTCTAATACCTAAAATACGCATTTAAAGAAATAAACCGCAGGGTATGAATAATTTTGCTGGCCACTGTATATAAAAATGGATGTATGTGTGTGTGTTTGTTCCTTATAGACTCCTAGACCGTTCGACCGATCCCAACCAAATTTTGCACAGTTACTCTCTAGGACCCTAAAGAGGTTTTCCGCTAAAAACCGGGACCGAAAAGCTTAATTTAAAAAAAAAGTGAAAAATTGCGGACGCGCATGAATGGAACGAGATTCCCATACAGGGTGAATTTAAAATTATTCCCAACAGTGCGGCCTTCAGGCCGCACAACCTTGGTCAGCTAGTATTACATAATTCTTATATTACATAACGTATTCTTATATTCTGTGTTCATAGTCAAGAAATTTACCTTATTATTATTGATAAGCATTAATTTGCTTGTGTTATAAAATTTTATTCCAATATAAATGTATAACATACAGATAAGTTTTTATATGGTACGAGCTTTTCTTCTCCAGTATTTCAGAACGGTTTCCAGTCTTGCTTCCCGTTGTTCTTTGGTTGCTATAACTTGATTTATTTTATTTATTTATTTAACGGGTAAACCAATTTACATAAATATATATTACAATACAATAACAATAACACAACTGAAGTTACTTGAACAGCATGACATTTATGTCCCACATGATTTTCCTTTTGAAATTAAGAAATGATGATTGGGACATATCGAAACCTTGGGTCCCATTCAGTCTGTTCGCCAGCCGAATCATTCGGGGAATTGGGCTGTTTAGACCATAATTAGTCACATGCTGCGAAGGTTTAAATGAATTTGGATGCCTGGTATTATGAGTAGGCACAAATGGCTGGAAGCACTTCCGAAGGCGATCGCAGTCCAGTTTGCCATTAACCAATCGATAAATAAAACATAAGTCGGTGACTATACGCCTGTATTCCAATGGTCTGGTATTACATATATTCAGGCAAATGGTACTGGAAAATTCTTCTGGGGTATGTCCTAATTTGTAATTTAGGTATTTAAGGAACTTGCGTTCCACCGCTTCCAATCTGCTGTTGTAAGTTTGGTAAAGGAGACCAAACACTTGAGGCATATTCCAGTTGCGATCTTACATGAGCGAAGTAAAGCAGTTTGACTGTGTTGGCAGAAAATGCTTACTTTGTCTGCGAATAAAACCCAACGTACGACGGGCCTTGCTGCTTATTTTCGCAATGTGACTTTTGAAGGACAATCCAGAGTCCAAACGGACACCCAAGTCGTCAATCTCCGTGACACGATTAAGAGGTTCCCCGTTAATGCAATATTCAAATACGTTAGAACAATGTTTGGAGTACGAGATCACAGAACATTTATCAAAATTTAAATTCAGCTTATTGTAAAGACACCACTGGTGAAGACTATCAAGATCATGCTGTAATAATAAACAATCCTGGGTAGATTTAATTGATCTGTATATTTTGAAGTCGTCGGCAAACAGGAGATACCAACTGTTATTGATATACTGGCCAATGTCATTTATAAACAGCAAAAATAAAATCGGAGCACAATGGGAACCTTGCGGAACGCCAGATGACACTAAAATATCCGTGGAATGGTAATTTTTAATACGCACCTTTTGTTTCCTGCCTAAGAGATAACTACCGAGCCACTTAGTTACCAACGGACCAAATCCCAAGGCGGCAATTTTTGATAGGAGAGCAGAGTGGGATACTCGATCAAATGCTTTAGAAAAGTCTGTATACACATTTAATTTAATTCCACCGTAATTTCTTCAATTCACTTTAATTTTCGTTACTTTTTCATATTGTTACTATTTATTTTGACACTGCTTGTCGAAATGTAATTTTATTTATTTATTTTTTTTACATTTCAGGAGCACATGAAATACGTGTTCATCGGACAAACGATAAAGCTCCACTAAATACCTTTTTCGCATCGAATTTTGCCTTAAAATGGGAAATTTGCAATTGTTTCAACCAAAATACTCGCAAATACTGGATTGTGATTGGTTGAAAATTTTAGTAACTCGGATTTCCATGAAATTTTCACCAAAAATTAAAGACTTCAAAGCCGTTTTCCACAAAATTATTATAAAAATTCTAGCTGTATCGGCTGCTTCCCAACCGACTTTCAAAGTATGAATTCTTTCGTTGACCCCAATTTTAATTTTAAGACTCTTTATCCATTTTAACCACTTGCATAACAATCTGCTTTTAATTTCTCTTCTTTTAACACAAATTTTATTCACTTTCTTAGACTAATAACACTGTAATAACTAAATTTACAATTTTGACATATTTTTAGGTTAAAATTACATATTTCTTAATGGTGAGGATTTAATTTACATCCTACTACTCTTATTTGGATGACAAACAGTTCTACATAAAATTACGCTTCTTTTGGTATAACTTTTATTCTAATTACATATTTTTTTACTACTGAAATCTTACTTTTTTAGGTTTTCCGAAAGATGGAAATTTACTTTGCTGTTATTGACTTTATTATATTCTTTTTGGATTTGGATTTATATGCAATGGTGACAAGAAATGTGAACGCTACTATTTACTATGAAATCTTTTTTCAATTTTTATTCGTGGCATGGGTATCAGTGAAATTAACTTCCTGAACGCTTAAGGCTTTCGACAACTTATTAAATGAAGTTTGGTACTTTAACTGGCTCTAATGGTATTCCATCAACATCCTACAACTGCTAAATGACAAATATTATAAAATCTTCACATAAAGTTTCCACCCGAAGATACAATTTTATTTACCGAGGTTAACGGAATGATCAACTCTCTACGAAAAACATTACTCTAGGCTTTGTGGATTTGATTACATTATAGGCCAGTCAGTAGAGAATCGAAATAAGGTGGTATGTTGCAAACGGTGGTGTAGAAGATTTTATTTTTTAACTTGTATAAATAGGTACAAGCATGTGAAAACAAAATGCTAACACGAGCGACCTCAGGAGAACTTTTGGCAGCCAAAGAACTTCAAAATTTTAGGAGTCTTTTAGTTTTGCATATAACTCTAAACCGTGGATCCTATCAAAACATTTGTGGTTTAACAAATTAAAGAGCGTTAAATTCTGCGTCGAATAAGTACCACAACTTAATAATTTGGTCAAGTGGTATGGTCGAAAACTACGCCCAAAAACGATGATTTTTTCTAATTTTGTCAAAAACTGAGATTTAGTAATACGTAAGTGTGCGTCCGGCATCGATCGCGTTGCACTAAATTCGTTGTAACTTTTAAACTAATTAATGAAATTGAGCATTCAAAAGCTTAAATGAAAGAAGAAACATGTAGCTATTGGACTATTATATTTTCTAATATGTATATAAAAGTAGTAAATGTATATAGTTGGAACATACGGAGATATCCGATAAAATCGCTAAGAGCTCTACCATTTCTACAATTCTTAAAATAAAGATCTGAAATTTTCTTAAATTACTCTAAAAGTAATGTATAAAAATATCCAATAAGTAAAAAAAATCTCAAAAATTTAGTATTGAAGATGTATACTTCAAAATTTCAAAATTTTGGGTAAGTAATAATCTTAAATGTATACCTAACTTTAACCACATATTACTCTTGCTTAAATCGCGTTATTGGATTTCTGCAGGTGCGATTTTAAAGCTTGAAGTGTGTACTTTAAGATACTATAAGAGGATTTAGGTTAAAAGTAAATCAACTCTTTTATTTTACAGAAACAAAAATAAATTTTTTTGCTCCAAAATTCGTTAAATTAGAGGTGCGTTAAACGTTAATAACTTTTATAAAAAATTTATTTAACCTAACTAACTATCATATATTATTAATAGGACTTAAAAATAAGTAAATTTAATGTAAAAAAATTTTTAGAATATATAATAATAGCTCTTAGCGATTTTATCGGATATCTCCGTATGTTCCAATTATATACATATACTACTCTTATATACATTCATTTTTTTATTTTAAAATATAATAATCCAATAGCTACATGTTTCTTCTTTCATTTGAGCTTTTGAATGCTCAATTTCATGAATTAGTTTAAAAGTTACAACGAATTTAGTGCAGCGCGACCGATGCCGAACGCGCACTTACGTATTACTAAATCTCAGTTTTGACAAAATTAGAAAAATCGTCGTTTTTGACCGTAGTTTTCGACCATACCACTTGACCAAATTATTAAGTTGTGGTACTCATTCTATGCAGAATTTAATGCTCTTTAATTAGTTAAACCACAAATGTTTTGCTAAGATCCACGGTTTAGGAGTTATATGCAAAAAACTAAAAAAAGTCCTAAAATTTTGAAAATCTTGAAGCCAAAAGTTCTCCGAGGTCGCCCGTGTTAGCATTTTTGTTTTCACATGCTTGTACCTATTTATACAAGATAAAAATAAAATCTTCTACACCACCGTTTGCATCATACAATTCCTTTACTGACTGGCCTATTAGTATTACGTTAAATAATCATGGCTGTATCCTTTTGTATGAAACTTTCTACATTCCAACTTCCTTTTAAATTACTTAAATATTAAACTTAAATAAACTTATGGTTTGTACAAACGGGTAAGTCTTTTATTATCACCTTTATTAACTGCCTTGAATTCGCTACTGTAAATTTTGAAGATCCGAAGAATCGGATCATAATTTTTTTGCGTACGCACTGCGTGATACAGTCACTTTCAATCCAGCCAATTGCCAAGGGTTGGTTTTGTAGATATTTTGATCATAAAGATCAGTTGTTGATATTATTGTCAATAAAGTTTATTTTAATTGTTCAATTGGGTTTTATTGCTGGAGAGTCCCTAGAAACTGGACCTGCGATCCTAGCGACCGCATTAGCAGACTGCTAGTCTTAACATCGAGGCATCACAAAAATAAATTTTGTGAGAAAAGGTTGCTGGCCCTTCTCGTTATCAATCTTTTCTTCAATTGTAATTACCTAAAAACGTATAATAACCCCTACCGTAAACTATTATAATTGTATTTTACGAAGCACCTGTTATTATTAATTGGGAGAATAAAACACCATATGTACATTTAAGAAATTTATAAATTACTAAAACAATATATTTCTGAAAAATATAAATTATATTACATATTTGGTTAATTATTTGTGATAAGCAAGTGTTTGCGAGTTACTTGTCGATAAAACTGCTTGCTCGATGGCGATTCATCATCATCATTCTATCGTGTTGCAAATCTATTTTCGCGTGTAATAATTCTCGCTCCCTTATAACAGCGCTGCGAGCAATGATGTCTTGTTTGTAGGCTTCTGAGGATGCATGGGCCTTGGTGGTATGTATTGTAAACCTTGATCGTTTGACCAACGCAGGACAGTACGGACACTGAAGAAGCTCCTGCTCGACATCTCCCAACCTGGTGTAACGAGTCTGTGGTTGATGCACAACTTGACGATGTACTCCACCTAATTCCATCAGAGGCGGAACACAACTCTGTGTATTTTTTACCTTCAGCCATTACTTGAGTTGATTGTCGTTTAATGTTTAGACCTACTTTATTATTCAAAATTATTTTCGAGGGGTTTATATACAAAAACAAGTAACTATGTCCTAGATAATATTATTAAAAAAGTATAATGGGAGAGGGAAACTCAAGGACTAACTAATTATCAAGTTGATATAGCAAGAGGATCTATTTTAGTAAAAATTCAAGGGGTAATAAATATGTAATATTGCAACTATGTAATACATAGTAGTGTAATTTATTCGTAAGATAAGCGAATTTTCTAAGCGAATATCTTTTATATTTTTTCATTACAGAGATAAACTAGCAATTTAAAACAATTATTTCTACAAATAAATAAATTCCTAAAACAGTTTCAAAATACCCGTATCAATACCCTGACCATTGACCACCTACATATTATCGAGCAATAAACATGCATGTGTTTATGAACCATTAATGGTGGAACAAGAGCGGACGCGAGGTAACCACTGCTATGAACGCAATTCTTAAAGAAAGTATTCCTAAAAAATTTTCAAACAGATTTTGGGAAAGAATTTTACAATAAGGAGTTTCAAGAATTGATGAAGAAATATAAAATAAATCACTATAGTACATATTCCATAAAAAGCTTGGTAGTTGAAAGAGTTAATCGAACTCTTAAAAATTTAATGTGGAAGGAATTTAGTTATCGCGGAAACTATCGATGGATCGATATATTACAAAAACTGGTGGATGATATAATTCAACTAAACATTCTACAACCGGATTAAATAATGTAACCAAGAAAATGAGAAATTACTTTTAATGACGGTGTACAATCATCCAAAAGTTGTGGATCCGAAAAAACCTAAATTTAAAATCGGAGATAGTGTTAGAATAAGCAAATATCGACATGCGTTTTCGAAGGGATACACCCCCTCCTGGTCCAACGAAATATTTAAAATTTCTAAAATTAAAGTGACTTTACCAAGAACTTATCTTCTTACTGATATTAACAATGAAGAAATTAAAGGTGGATTTTATGAACAAGAATTGCAAAAAGTTAAACATCATGATGTTTACTTAGTGGAAAAGATTCTAAAAAGACAGAAAAATAAAATATTTGTTAAATGGTTAGGTCTAGATAATAGTCACAATTTGTGGATAAACAGAAGTGAAATTGTATAATGCTAACATCTTGTTAATATTTTTTTTTTTTAAATAAAGAATACTAGAAATAATTATTATTAAATTAATTTTTTATTTACATTTATTATTATTTACATTTCATCAATTAAAAGTTTTAAGTTTTCTATAATTTTTTTCTTGCGCTCTATTTTTATTCTATCATTATATATTTGAATATGATAATTATTTATTTTATTTTTTATTCTATGTTTTGCTTTATTAATATTATTTTTATTTTCTTCAACCCATTGTTTTTCAATGATGGAATCTTCTATTGTAAAATACTCATCCATTCCATCATCCATAGCATCATCTTCTTCATCCATTTTATTATTATTATTATTTATTTTTGACTACTTTCACCAATTAATTTTAAAAATTCTTCTTCTATTTCACAAACATCATCTTCTTCATCCATTTTTCGACTATTCTCGCCAATTAATTTTAAAAATCGTTTTAAATTTCACAAATATTCTCATCAATTTTTTTATTCTTTTCATTGGTTGATCGATATTCTAAAATAAAAAACAATTCTACAATTAATATATATTGTCATGTTATCAACTTAAAAACTAAGATAAATAACCTTAATAAAGTAAATTGCATCGTCCGATTAAAAAACCGCAGCTTCGATAGATGAAGTGTAACCTCGGATGGAACTTTTTGTTGGAACGGGTTGTTAATTTTTGGCATGTAGCATTTATAGAAGGTTCATGGCATACCATTGGAGCCATTTTGAACACAAAATTTCATTTCATAAGCTGGCCAGAGCAGTTAGCATTCTAAAAGTTAAATTTCATTCTACGGGTAGCACAGATAAAAGTTGGAATTGTTTTGCATATCCAATAGCAGCGTCCGCATTTCTTGGCACTATTGTAAGTGAATCCAAAATCCAAAAGTTTCAAATAAAGCTAAAATGAGCAAAAGCAAATTTCATCCTTCGGAAAATCTAAAAAAGAGAGATTTAGATAACATAAAAAATTGTAATTACATCATAAGGCATACCAAAAGTTGAGGATTAATTTGTAGAACGATTTGCTATACAAGTGAGGATGGTAGATGCAAAATTGAGTCTTCTACATTGAAAAATGTGAAACTGTTACCTGCAGAAATGTCAAAATGTTAATTTTAGTAATAATTTTGTTAATAGGATAAGGATTTAAGTGAGATTAGTATTGTAAGATGAGGAATTAAAAACTAAGTGTTACGCAAGTGGTTATGATAGGAAAGTGTGTGAAATAAACATGGAGTGCAAAAGAAAGAATTCGTACTTTGACAGATGATTGTGGAACGACCAGTGAACTTGGAATTTTTCTAACAATTTTGTGTGGAACTGCTTAGTAGTCTTTAATTTTCGTGAAAGTTTCAAAAGAATCCGTTTGATAAGAATTTTCAGCCAATTGAATCGAACTTTTGTTGGAAAAACCCAGTTATAAAGAAGAAATCCTCAATTTAATAGGCTTCGCGATGCGAAAAATACGATCAGTCGACAATTTTCACTTGCCCAGGTAGGACGTGAAAATTTCGTTCCTAAAAAATTTCAAAATGAACAATAAATTATAAAATAATTTTGTCGACATACAACATGCAACTACTAGTGACGCTATAGATTTTATGTAACAAAAGTGATTTAAAGACAGTGCAACGGAGAAAAAGTTATTAAAGAAAATTTCGTATTTACCTGTGAGAATGTGGATGACGACGTCCAAGAAGATTACATGTTTGGAACCACTGCGTATTGAAAAGGAAGCAATGACCTGCTAATCAGCTGATCGTCCACCGGTTTGTTTATTTCGTTAATAATTTAAAAAAACGTATAACATGAACGATTTACAACGCTTTAGTTTAATTAGTTTTAAGTAATTTTTAATTTAAATGGCCACTTGTTTTCTTAGTATAATTCCTAATACGAACACATCACTACACAAAAGATTAATAAAGAAAGAAGCTACTTTGGTGACATCTTTAGTCATTTTTGTAAAAATTATATTTAAATTAATACAGATTTCATTATAAAAGGCCAAGTTTTTGCGGGTGTTTATTTAAAAATTCAAAAACAGTTTATTCAAAGTAGCAGAAGCGAAGTTTTCTTTTCAAGATTGCAGTTAAAGAAGCAGCAAACGTAAGTACATCACAGGTGGCATTTCATCTACCGTTGGCAATTTTACGTGCAATACAGGTTCGTTTATTTAACAATTATTGAATATTATTTCTGTCGAGGCAGATATTACAATATATATGTTACTGTAAAGCCCGAAAACCGGTAAATCCTAGGATTTACGCGTTAAACGTAGGATTTACCAATTTACTTTGGTAAATGCCCGAAAAGTGAATTATCAATACAATTTCGGGCTTTTACCAAGTCATATCGGTCAATCATAGGATTAACTGGTTCGTGTTGGTAAATGTACGAATGCTGTATAAAAGAAAAACCTACAACTTGTAAATATAATTTAGTTTTGTGTAATAGTTTATTTATATTTCTTGTAAATATTTGTAGAAATATTGAACTTGTAATATTTATTACAATAATATGGCTGATGAAAAGCGTTTTTATCATAAAATGAATCTTATTGTTGCTGATAAAAATGATGACAATAATTTTTATATCACGAGTAATAAATATAGTAACTATATTCGTGAAGTGAAAGAGGCTAAACTTGTTAAGCGCAAAAAAGCGGTACATTACAGAAGATTAAAACGATTTGATATTTTGAGTATTAGTGGTGAGGAAAGGCTTATCGAACCGTTTTTGCCAAGATGTCAAGATATACGCTATTATGTGAAGTATGAAGACTTATTTACAGCATTACATGAAGCACATCTTGCAACGGGCCATGGCGGTAGAACAAGAACCATGAAGGAAGCTAACCGTAAATACAAAAATGTTACAATTGAATCGATAGTTCAATATCTGCGGTTATGTGAGCCGTGTCAGAAAAAGTCTAGTATGTCAAAAAAAGGTTTAGTGGTTCAACCTATACTACACACAGAAATAAATTCAAGATGCCAAGTTGATCTTATCGATATGAAATCAAATCCTGATGGTGGATTTAGATTTATCATGGTTTATCAGGATCATCTTTCAAAATTTGTTATTATACGCCCCCTTTCTAACAAGCGCGCCGAAGAAATTGCATACAATGTTCTAGACAGTTTTACACTTTTTGGGGCCCCCAACATACACTACATTCGGATAATGGTCGAGAATTTGCAAATTCTATAATAACTGAACTGTGTCAAATGTGGAACGGTGTTAAAATTGTGCATGGAAAACCGCGCCACAGTCAGTCGCAAGGATCAGTGGAACGAGCTAATCAAGACATTCAGAATATGATTACTACTTGGATGGAAACGAATGGCAGTAAAAAATGGTCCGAGTCATTAAGATTTGTTTAAGCCATGAAAAACAACGCTTATCGTGAAGGAATTAAGCGTTCTCCTTATGAGGCTATGCTCGGTTGTCCGATGAGGATGAGCCTCTCTAGCGCCAACATCCCATCCAAAGTATTACCAAACATAAAAAGCGAAGAAAATCTCGAAACAGCACTTTGCCAAGATAATGGCAATGATCTAATAAATGAAGAGAATATTATGACTTCAAATTTTGGCGAAGAAAACGATGGTGTGTCCTGTGATATGAAAAATGGTGTTGTACCTAGCTGTATCAGCGGAACTAGTGCTACTATAGTAAGTACTTTTGAATAATTACGAAATTGAATTAATTGATAGTAATGCATCAAATATTCAACAACACAGGCAACAAGCTCACAAAGGATTGGAGGAGCAGGCAAAGAAAATGAAAATGGTATCGAACAAAAAATTTCCCCCTGCAACACTGGGACAAACAGTTAAATTTAAAATACCGAAGTAGATCGATCTAAAACAGACCCAAGAACCCTCTTGGCGGTTATAATGGATATTAAAAATGACGATTTATATCAACTGGGAACAAGTGCAGGGACTCTTCCACAATTATTTACTAGAAATCAATTCACCATTTGCAAAGAAAATTTTATTAATTCCGTGGATGTTCCTGCCAATGAAATAAGTGTAAGAGGAGCAGTGCGACAAATGTCTTTATCTGGAGGACAGGGTTTCAAAGATGTAACTGTACTCGTAAATGTTCTACCAATAGATGTTTATGTAAATCATCCGGAAAATTATGCAATTCAAAATGCCATGGAAGTTCATCATGTACTAACAAGTAAACTGATATGTACTAATACGTTATTTATATAATTATGAACGTACTACTTAATACCTTTAAATATACAGTGGTGCCTCACACAACGAACTTAATTCGTTCCAAGAGCAAGTTCGTAATGCGAAAAGTTCGTTATGTGAAACGCGTTTTCCTATATAAATACATGTTAAAAAATAATTCGTTCTGTAGCATAAAATATGCTAAGATGACATGAAGAAAGATAAATTTTTTGTTATTATTTTTATTTAGATACATACATCTAAAAACATAATTTTTTTAATTTTAAGACAGACTAAGTAGAGTCTACCGAATCTTGCACATCTTCATCCATTTTCTGCTTTTTGGCCGATGGTTTCATGAAAACCTGTCCAAAGTCGTTTGTTTTCTCTTTTCTTCAACATCTGCCGGAAATAACGGACAAGAGTATCGGAGTAAAGATCGTTGATCCTGTTTGCTTCAGCTGAATCCGGATAGTGGGCATTGGTAAACTCCTAAACTGCTTTCCATTTGACCAGGATGTTCTTTATGTCAGCAGTTGGGATTGGTAGATTGTTTGATTGTTGATCCTCGTTATCAGATGACGCTTCCCTTTGAGCATTGTCCTGTTGCAGGACCAGAAGTGCTTGAGCTCATCAGTTGTCAGCTCTTCTTCGTGTTCCTCAATAAGCTCCTCTACATCCTCTTCCTCTACCTCTAATTCCAGCCTTTGGGCCACTGTGATCATGTCCTTCACCACTTTTGTGTCATCAACAACTGCTTCTTCCTGGGTTCACGAAGGCACAAGCATCTTCCAAAAATATTGAGTTTAACTTTAAAGGACGACTGCCGTGATACGTGCGTAAGTTAAGCGCATTGACTAACGACTGCAGTGCCTGCGCGGGAGGATGCAATATATCGGCAGCGATCGTGGAAGCTCGGGCGACTTCGTTGTGTGAAGCAAAGTTCGTTGTGTGAAGCGAAGTTCGTTGTATGAATCATGAAATGAACGAATAGGAAGTTCGCTGTGCGCAGCGTTCGCTGTGCGAGGCGTTCGTTATGCGAGGCACCACTGTAATTAAATTTGATGTTTATATAAATGTAATCAAGTAACAACCGTCAATAAAAATAAATTTCACATTTGGAAATTCAATTAACATAACATTCGTACATTTACCAACACGAACCAGTAAATCCTAAGATTGACCGATATGACATGGTAAAGCCCGAAATTGTATTGATAATTCACTTTTCGGGCATTTACTAAAGTAAATTGGTAAATCCTAGGTTTAACGCGTAAATCCTAGGATTTACCGGTTTTCGGGCCTTTACAGTAACATATATATGTATATATAAAATTTTAATACCTTCAAATGATATGTTGTTCTCCAACATGTTTCGTAATACTCCATTTTTAATTTGTAAATGTTGCACAATATTGGCCATTTTATTTTGGTTGTCAATGTGTTACTGTAATAGCAGCATTAAATTTCTTCTCATATTTATATGTGTATAGATACATATGCATGTATGTGTTTTATGTATGTACTTTATGTATGAATAAAAGAAGGGTAAATTTAAAACCAGATATTTTAAACTGCATGTAAAATGAAATTTCAAATTAAAAATTTTTTTATGAATATAACCAGGTTGTGTTATGCAATCTCGTTCAATTGTTTAACAAGTTCATGCAGTTGAATGGATTCGTGACCCCACGCTAGCGTAGAATGTGAATTAGATTTAAGATAGCGCTTTATGACAGCGCTACTTTATTTCGTAATTCGGTATACACTTCGTGGAGTGTTGATTGAAAAACGCTCATATTGCAATATTTGTCGATTTTATTTTCTACTGCATTCTTATAATCTAATGGATGCAAATCTTTTACTATTGTATATTTGGAAACCCCTTTAGCCTTTTTAATTGCTTTATCATCATCAGCACCATCCAAAATCACGCAATATGCTTTCGCTCCAGTCCCATAAAATTCTTTAATAATTTGAGATGGATATTCCAGTTTCATGTTTCCCAATATGGATTGATTACGCGGAATGTCGAAAACATTAAAATCATCAAAATTAGAAGTATCAAATTTATTTAAATTTTGTTTGATATCATGATAAACATTCTGTTTGAATTTGAATAATTAGCGAATCTGTATCAGTGTAAAGTAGTGAAACGTTTTGTTTATATTTCAACATTAAAAATCCATAATAAAATTCATACATCACAGTTTTTGCGATATCTAGTATTGAGAATCCAATATACAGTAGCGGCAACCTAAAATGCCCGGTGTAAAATATTTGCAATATACCTGCAACGATTGGCTTAATTTTAAAGTTGGTAAATTTTTGTAAAACATACTTTATAAGGCAACCCTTCTTAACCATTTGTATACAAAATTCATTCATTATAGTTTAACAAGTCTTCAAATATACAAGAAATGGCAGGTAGAAAGAATTTAAGCGAAAGTGACAAGCAGAAAATTTTAGTTTTGCATGGTGAAAATAAAAGTTATACTTATATTGGTGAAAAGTTGGGTATGATAGACGTACTATAAGTAGATTTTAAAAAATATGCTATTAGTGGCAGTACAAAACCACTTGACAGAGGGAATTCTAAAAGAAAACCACAAAATCGCAAGATCGAGTTCTACGCAGATGGGCATTAAAAATCGCTTCAAATCTCGAAGACAATTGAGAAAAGACCTAAGTGATCAACTTGGTGTGAATGTTAGGGTTAGAACTGTAGGTAATCGTTTGGCTGAATTCGGATTACGTGCATACACTGCTGTCAAGAAACCGCTTTTGATAAAAAAAATGAAACAAAAACGGCTAAAATTTGCCAAAAAATATCGTAATTGGTCAGTCGATGATTGGAGTAGAGTCATCTTTTCAGATGAATCGAAGTTTTACCCGTGGGTCGGATGGAAAAAATACGTGCGACGATTTCAAACCGAACGACTATCGGACAAATGTACCGTTAAAACAATACGCGGATTATGATATGGGGACTAGGGATTATGATATGGGTTGCTTCTCCCAGCGTGGATTAGGCAGTTTACATATCATTGAAGGTCATGTAAATGCTACCAAATACATAGACATTTTAAAAACCACTTTGGAGCCATCGATTTCAAATTTATTTGCTGAAAACGAAGAATGGTTTTTTCAGCAAGATAATGCACCGTGCCATACTGCAAAAACGGTAAGTAATAGTTTTGTAGATAATTTTTTTTTTCAAAATGTATTAATCAGGTAATGATGGCAATACATTTAACTAACAAATAATTAAAAAATTATAAATTAATAGCTTTTTATTTTGCACAGGTGTCGAATTATTTCGTTAATAACGGTATTAATGTAATCGGGTGGCCTGGAAATTCGGCCGATTTGAACCCAATCCAACACCTTTGGGCCATTATGAAAAAATATGTGGTGGACAAAAGTCCTAAAGGTCTACCTGACCTAATAGAAGCGATTAAATTTGTTTGGGACAATAATTTAACCCCCGACTACCTGCAACAGTTAGTACGATCCATGCCATGCCGTTTAAGGGATGTTATTAAAGCAAAGGAGGCTCTACTAAATACTAAATGTATTCTATATATTAGTAATAAACATTTTCTACATTAATTGTCTTTTGTATAATTACTTTACTACATAATTTATGTAATATTCGAGCAAAAATATACCTGAAAATAGGGTTTATTTTCCAGAGAAGTGTTTTGTTGGTTATTTATACAATATATCATTAAATTTAATAATTTTCAATGTATTATAGTTAAACAATTACAAAACATAAGGATTAGTTCTATGTTAATGAAACATGTAAGAAAAAATAAGAATAACTTAAAATTTTTCGACCGGGCATTTTAGATTGCCGCTACTGTATATAGGTTTGTCAAATAATACTTCTAACTTTTCATTTCCACTGCAACTAAGTTTTCTGTAAATGCAGTCAGACTTGGGCTTAGCAACATACATTTCAACACCCCAGCTATTATTATTTTCCCAACATGATAATAACTTAATGTCTCTCCGCTTTTCAACATTTTCCATAGTTTTACCAAAAATTGAATTATTTAATAATTTAAAAAAATCTTTCTCAAACGCTGAGGTTGCATCATTTCTATGTGCTGTATTTAAATTTATGTACGGAGCCAACCAGGGGGATTGTTTGAACTTAAGAACGCGGTGAATTTTACTCAAAATTAAGCCATATTTCAAACATTGTTTTAAAGCCCTATAGTGAATAATATAATTTTTTTTATTATATAAATTTGGAATTAATTTCGGAGTTTTTCCATTAGGTGGAATAATGTTTTCCGGGCAGAAAGGATAATCGTTATGTTGATCATGCAAAGTTTTTGGATATTCTAAATCAACTTCCAATGCATAACCTACATCGGAGGTGTCGGCAATGTCCATAATATTTAAATTTTCAATTTGATTGGTATTTAACCAAACAAATTGACCATATGGTAAATATTGTTGCATAGCGTAACCGTATAAATTGGTTCTTCTTCTTCTATCTTCTCAGCCCTTTCCGCCCACTCCTGAGCATCAGCCTCTTTCTCTAGGAGAAAGGTGAACAGCATTAAGACCCCACGGCTGCTTAAGTCCGGGTTGGGGAATTTGCCTGTAACCCTTTATTATTGTTGATGATGGCAGTCATCAACTAAGGGGGACCGCCGGCTTTACGTGCCCTCCGAAGCACGGGAGACGGTGCTAGATAGAAAGAGAGTCAGAAAGAAAATTTTCCTTCCGTGACTCCTCCCGGGATCGAACCGGGTGCCTTTGCATCAGTAGTTGATCGCTCTAACTACTAGGCCAAGACCGTCTCTTGACGGTCTTGGATGCAAATTGGTTGCATCTAAATATATAATATATGATGATGGTTTTAACGAATCGTAATCTTTCATATATATATTATTTGAAATAGCTTTTCGCTTAACACAAACAGAAACCCCTCCGCAAACCCCTTTTTTAAAAAAGTGTAGCATATCGATGTCTGTTAAAAGTTCCAATTGAATATTTGTCATCTTTAACATACTAGACCAACTTAAGGATGGTAGCGTAAAATATTTAGCGGCATCTAACCCGTAACATGAAAATGTAGAGCTGCGAAATTTTTCAAAGCAGTCGGTTAAAAGAAGCACATCAGATTTTAAATATACGTCCGAATAATCTCCCAAAGTTTTGCAATTAAAAGTATTCCAAACATTAACCGCGCGCTTATAATCATTCATCGTTATAGATTCACCCTTTAAATTATTGTAAAACTCATGTATAGGAGGTAACATTGTTTCATCTAATTTTGAAAAACTATTGACATAAGAATATGGAAAAACTCCTTTTTGACGAATAAGATTAAATTTATTATCATCAGTAAACAATTTTCTAATTTCAACACAATCTTTATTGGTTAAATTTTCAGATAGTTTTTCTAAAGAAGTGGGCATGAATTTAAATGAATCCAAAAATCGAAGTTTTACATTAACATTTTTTACACCCGTGCAATCGATAATTTTATCGACTAAAACATATTTTGTAAATGAAATATATTTTTCCTTATTTTTAGCGATAACGTCGACTTTTTCATTATTCATCGCTAAGTTTTTGATGAATAAATGAACATCATAATTACATAAATTATGTATGAATATTGGGATCACGTTTTGATTTTTAAAATGTAAATTACAAATTGAGTGAGCTGCACCGCGAAAGTCCCCCGTTAAATGACAATGATCTCTGACTTTAAAATTCAGTTTTGAAAATGGCTTTTCACAGATATGACAAGCTACACAACTATTATATTCGTTTATTTGATTTTCAGTAAGAGCAATCATCGGTTTTATAAATTTTAAACATCTATCATATATATATTTGACATCCGATTCTAAATATTCCATAAATATGGAGGGACAGTTTACTCCTCGATATGTTTTATATACTGAAAATGAGTCGTTAAAATTACATTTAATATAGTAACCAAAAGAACAAGGGATATGATGTTCGGTTATTATAGTGTACGATTGCTCCGAATTAGGATTTACAGTCGCGATAGGTTCTAATAAACTCTCAAAATCTGCATATATAACAAAAGGACTTGCAAGTTGATGTTGAATGTGTTCAAATTTTAATATGTTTTCGACTACAGAACTACCAAATTTATCAATTCGCAATTTTTTATCCGAGCGTAAATTAGCGCGTACATGCCCACAATCGTATTCGCAATGTCTTTCTAATTTATATTTTGCATTAAAAAACTGGAGACATCCATCGCAAATATACTTTGCATGATCATATTTGCTTAATTGAGTAGAGACTAATCGAGATAAATCTTTTATTAAACAATAATGAAATTTGCCACAATTATTATTGTCTTCTAAAAGTAATAGGTTAACATGAGCTACGCGTTTTAATTTTGTGTGGTGACATGGCCCTATTATAACCATTTTGTGTGTTTTCATCTTGTTTAAGTCCAAAACATTGCAACTAATTTGATTTAATTTCTCAAATTTTTCAATGTTGGTTAATTTAACTGGGAAATCTATACCTTGAAAATTATAAAATTGGGAAAAATTTGGATATGAACTTGGCATCAACTCATGTCCTTTAGGTTTATGAAAAGTGGCTAAAATGCAATAATTATCACTATTTCTAATATTTAGAACAGCTTGCTTTTTTTTAATGGATGTCGGTAATTCCAAAAAAGAACTATTTCCAGCATGCAATGGATTAAGTTTATTCAAATTTACTTCCATATACAAAATTTGTTTTAAGCTCCACCCAGAGTCTCGTTCCTGAAACTCGCTCATCTTACTATTTAAAATATCGGTAATTAATAATAACAGTTCATCTAAATTTGATGATTGCGTAGTTATGAAATTTCTTGTGTTAAAACTTTTTATTTCTGCAGCCGCTTTAGTTTGTTGGATATACTCTCCAAATAATTGAAAGTTAATTTTCAATGAGCAAAATTTTTCAACTGTTTGTTTTATTAATTGTAGCAAATCGATTTTAATGTCTTGAATGAAATCTCTTAAAATAATTCTTTTATATGGACTAAAAATTCGATATGATTGAATTCTACATTTGAATGCTGATTGTATAAACATTATCCTATTCGAGTGTCTTGTTAGATTTTATTTTTATGTTGTATTGAATTGTAGTGGTTAGATACAGTAGCGCTCATAAAATGGTTGCACTCAATTTTTAGCAAAATTAATAAAAGCAAAACTTATTTTGCAAATTGTTGTATCATTCCTAAAAGTAAGTAGGCTAATACAGATTTTGACGTATAAAATTTAATGTTGGTAATAACGTGAACACTATAAAAATAAAATTATTTCTTATTCAGTATCCAAAAGTAAAGTGGCATATTCTTTAAAACGTCAAAACTGTAAATAAAATTAATTTTTCGAAATAAAATTGTTAGAGTAGTTGCTTCAACAGTAAGAATCATGGTAAAGACGAAAGAATATTCCGAAGATCTGAAAAATGCAATTTTGAAATCATTGAAAAATGGAGACTCTTTAAGGACAGCAGAACGCAAATTTGGTATACCAAATCAAACTATAGGTCGTTGGATCCGTAAAATAAACCAATATGGATCAGTGGCCAATCGACCAAGAACCGGGCGACCACGAAAAACAACCGGACGGGAAGATAAAATGATCGTTCGTGATGCGGTAAAGAATCCTCGTTTAACAGCTACCGAAATTGTCCGTGATTTTAACGAGAATCGCGAAGATAATATTAGTGTTTCGACAGTGAAACGTCGACTGAAGTCAGCTGGACTATTTGGTAGGCGTCCTTCTAAGAAACCAATAATTTCGAAGAAGAATCGGATAGCCCGATTAAAATTTGCCAAAGATCACTTAAACTGGGGAGTTCAAGAATGGTCTAAAATTCTTTGGAGCGATGAGAGCAAATATAATTTGTTTTCTTCTGATGGTATTAAGTATATTCGACGTCCAGTAAATAAAAGATATGATGTTAAGTATCAGGTTCCCACTGTAAAACACGGCGGTGGAAGTGTCATGGTGTGGGGCTGCTTTTCCCGTGATGGTGTTGGACCTATACACTTAATCGATGGTATTATGGATCGGTTTACGTATGCTGACATATTAAAAGATCACATGCTACCACATGGGAAGAGAATAATGCCACGCGGCTGGATGTTTCAGCAAGATAATGACCCGAAACATGCTTCAAAGCATGTTAAAGAATACATGGCGAAGGCTAATATCCGCCTACTTGAGTGGCCTAGTCAGTCTCCTGACTTAAATCCTATAGAGCATTTGTGGGAAGAGCTCGAGCGACAAATTAGAAGTGGGACATACCAAAATAGGAGTCAGTTATGGGAAGCTTTAAGGAGAGAATGGCAAAAGATTCCATTAGAGCGTTTAGTAAAGCTTGTTGACTCTATGCCTTCTCGATGCAAAGCAGTTATAGCCGCAAAAGGTTATGCAACAAAGTATTAATTGTTTTTAATATTTATATTTTCAATAAAATACATTAAATTTTGTTTTAAGTGCTTTTAAAAATACTTTATTATAAGAAAATATTTCCTATTTTGAGATTTTTAAATTTTTACTTGTTTATAAAATTTTTCAAATAATTTTAATTATGTGTTATAATTCCAAGGTATTTAAAGAATAAATTTTGAAAATTTAGAAAAATTTCCTTGAAATTTAAAAAAGTTATCACAAAAAAACTAAGTGCAACCATTCTTATGACCGCTACTGTATATTTAATTTATCTAAATTGCAAATAGTGCAATCTGAAAAAATATTTTACTGTGAAAATGTTGAAAGAAGCTTATTTAACTTACGATCTATTTTAATTTTTTGCTTTGCTTGATGATGGGGTATTCGTCGTATTAAGAAAATCTAAAAAGTTATGTGAAGCAATATAATGCGCAATTTATAAAATAATTGTATTTACCATCCATTTTTTGACTTTGCTTCTGACAGGTGATTTGTTGATGGCACGTTAAATTATATTTTTTATTAAAAACCTTTGAACAATTTTCACATTTAAACATTTTGAATTTAGATATTGTAGTCGTTGATGTTGAACTGGATAACTTTATATAATTGAAGTCTATTTATATCAAACGCGTTTAGTAAAAAATGTATATTTTTAAAATGTCAAACAACTTTAAGTGTATGGGGAGAATAACTTATAGTATATTAGCGCAATTAATATATCATATTTCTGACAGGTAATCTGTTGATGGTGTGTTAAATTATATTTTTACTAAAAGCCTTTGAACAATTTTCACATTTAAACATTTGAATTTTGATGAATATTGCAATCATCCTTGATATTGAACTGACTATCTAAATATAAGTAAAGGCTATTTATAGCAAACGCTTTTAGTAAAAATGTATAATTATTATTATAATTTATCAGTAAAAGTAGTGCATAAACAACTTTTAATAATTTATTGTTCCCATATATGGATAACTAGCATCTAAAATCGAATTGTATTATAAAAATCACAGAACCTGTTGAATACATTGTATATTCAAATCAATACTTTAATAACTAGCATCTAAAATCGAATTGTATTATAAAAATCGCAGAACCTGTTGAATACATTGTATAATCAAATCGATACTTTAATTGGTTTATTTATATCTTACATTGTATATTCAAATCGATACTTTAATTGATTTATTTATATCTTTTATGAACTTGGAATACCGCGGGGTGTGGATGAAGAGGTGTATTTTGTGTTTAAGCTTGAAATGTGGGCGAGAGCTTGCAATCAATTAGCGGGGGCGACCTTGAGAAGTGGTCTCGCTAGAGGGCGTCACTAGTCGTGACCTTGAAAATAAGAGGGGTGTGGCTGACCTTGCTCTTTCCAAGATGGCTGCTCCGCTAATCTTACACTACTTACATACAGAAAACGTGTAGGCAACTTCATTTGTTACTTTGTAAACGAAACGAAATTTCGTGTGGATCAAAAGAACACACAAATCTTCATTTATCAAATATATCAAGATTTAATAAGTCATTTAACAACTCACACCAGAAAGAAACCATTTTGTTGTGACGGAGGGTGCTAAAAAAATACTTTTATAATACTATACGCTTAAAAAAACTGTTCAGGTATGAAACAATTCAAGATATAATTTATATATGAAAATAGTTGGATTGCTTTAGAAATTTCAAACACAAATAGTTAAATAGAAAAGGTTATTTAAACATGTAACGGGCTGGTTCAAACAATCGTACACAGCTATTTCTTTAGGTGAAAATTGAAAACACATTGTGATGGTTATTTCTTTTAGTTTTCCAGCTATTGACTCAAATTAATCTCATTTGATTTTATAAGGCACATAAGCAAAGAAAATAAAGATTTTACATTAATTATATAATATAAATATTGTAAAATAAACAATAAATTATTAAATTTAGCAATCGGAACACAGTTTGTATGCTGAAGAAATAAATTGAAAATTATTGAGAAATAGAGTGGGATGCCATTTACTATTGTGACGAATACAAAAAAATATGAAGAACCTTACCCGGAGACTAATCTCTCTTGATCTTGATGGTTGAAGAACCCTTAATCATCTGGGATACCTGCAAAAAAAAATTTGTAGTAAAAATTGTTAGTATGCAAAGAAAAAACACAAAATAAAAAAAGCTGTTACTGTTTCCAGGTATGAAACGATGGAAAATATTATCGAGTCATGTTAATAAAGCAGTCTTTAATTTACACAGTTTAAAACGCTGATCAAAAAAATTGTCATTTTAACCAGAGCTGGACTGTGATCGATCCATAAAATGTCATGAAGAAGCTTACTTGGAGATTAACTTTTGGTGACCTTGTAAGTTACAACTTCACTTAATAACAGCAGAAGAAAACCCTTTTCTGCAAGAGGGGACGCCTCGGAGATAAGATCTGTAAAAAAACTTTGTGGTAAAAAATTATTACGGAAAGTGAAAAAGATGAGATTAAATAAAAAATAAAAACTGTCATTGCTTCCAGGTATGAAACGATGGAAAGTATCATCGAGTCATGTTAATAAAGCAATCTTTAATTTACACAGATTAAAACGCTGATCAAAAAAATTGTCATTTTAACCAGAGCTGGACTGTGATCAGTTCACGAAATATCACGAAAAAGCTTACCTGGAGATTAACCTTAGGGGACCTTTTCTGCAAGAAGGGATGCCTTCGAGATAACTTGCTGTATCTGCAAAAATATTTATGGTTAAAATTGTTACGCAAAGTGAAAAACATGACATTAAATAAAAAAAAGCTGTCATTGCTTCCAGGTATGAAACTATGGAAAGTATCATCGAGTCATGTTAATAAAGCAATCTTTAATTTACACAGATTAAAACGCTGATCAAAAAAATTGTCATTTTAACCAGAGCTGGACTGTGATCAGTTCACGAAAATGCTTACCTGGAGATTAACTTTCGGTGACCTTTTCTGCAAGAAGGATGCCTTCGAGATAACTTGCTGTATCTGCAAAAATATTTATGGTTAAAAATTGTTACGAAAGGTGAAAACATGACGTTAAATACACAATAAAAGCTGTCACTGTTTCCAGGTATGAAACGATATAAGATATCATCGAGTCATGTTAATAAAGCAGTCTTTAATTTACACAGATTAAAACGCTGATCAAAAAAATTGTCATTTTAACCAGAGCTGGACTGTGATCAGTTCACGAAATATCACGAAAAAGCTTACCTGGAGATTAACTGGTGACCTTTTCTGCAAGAAGGGATGCCTTCGAGATAACTTGCTGTATCTGCAAAAATATTTATGGTTAAAAATTGTTACGAAAGGTGAAAAACATGACGTTAAATACACAATAAAAGCTGTCACTGTTTCCAGGTATGAAACGATAAAAGATATCATCGAGTCATGTTAATAAAGCAGTCTTTAATTTACACAGATTAAAACGCTGATCAAAAAATTGTCATTTTAACCAGAGCTGGACTGTGATCAATAAAATCCTACCGCCACCAAGTTGGCAGTGGTAAAACTATAAAAATATAACTGTAGCATAACCTACATAGTGAAAAAAGCCTGCTCACAAAATAATATTTTCTGTATTTCAAGATATAAACTGCATTTTAATACAGCAACAGTACTGGAAAATGATTTCAATTTACGTATAGCAAATTCTTTAAAAACCACGAGGTACAACACATATCCTAACCTTAAAATATTTAATTCAAACTTTTAAAAATATAGAAGCACTTACCTACAATTAATATCCTTATAAAAGAATTTGATTGCAAATTTCAATGTTACAGTTTGCAAATTACAAGCAAATGAATTATTTGTGACGGACAACTTCAACAATCTTCATTGTAAGAGTTAATAAAAGTAAATGAAGCTGTGAAATGAAGAGTAATGAAGAGAAAAATATATGATTTTTTGATACTTATGTAGGGGCGCTGTTATCAGTAATATCCGTTTATGTTACCGCGTTATTCAAATTTGAACGAACGTCAATTTTTCAACCGCATTATATATTTTGCAGTATTTAAATGTATATTTAATTATTTCAAAAACATAAATCAATATATTATTTATGTTTTATAAAATAAAATCTTTCGACGCCGAGTTTAATAAATTTTGAATGTTTGTTGAAGTCGTTAAAGTTACCACAGTTTGAACACTTCCGATATACTCAGGTGGCAGCACTGGTCGACACTACAAACGTATATTTTTTCTAACCCTAGTTTTTTTTAACCGTAATTTTCGCCTTTTTTTGAAATTCGTAAAATTTATAGTGAAACTCAGACTTTGCAATGAAAACCAACGTGCGTAAAGAAAACGAGGGACAAGCGGTAAAATTTTGGAATTTTTATCTTTTAAAAATAATCTTTTAAACTTTTTTTTGTAACAGGTCAAGATTTCCAAAATCAAACGCGAACCATTTAAAGCATTACAAACAACAGCCCACAGTAATAAAGGGAATTTTGCTGGACGTGTGATGGTAAACAAAGATGCGAAGGGTAAAGAAATAAAACTGTTATGTATAAACTGCACATCAGACCTTCGGCGTAGCAAATATGTGGACAAAGGAGTCCAAGCCGGGGAAAAACCTATAACGGCAGAAGATTTGATGACTAAAGAAGAACCTGGTGCTGAATACTGGCGTCAGCTTGCCGAAACAAGAGGTAAAGCTCTAGAAGAAAGCCTCGAACAAGGCCAAAAGTTAAAGGATCTATACGAAACGATGCAAGAAGAAAATAAAATCTGCAACCAGATGCTCGATGAATCAAAACATTTGGTCGCAGTTTTAAAGGTTTGTTAATTTGGATATGTTTTATTCCGATATTGTAATATATGCTTTTTAAATAGGAAATTATAGCTGAAGATAACGATGATGATAATGAAGTTGAAGAAACACCTAATGGTGCATAGATTGATTCATTTTTGTGAGTTTTAATATTTATCGACTAAGTTACCTATATTGTAGAAACTAAATAAGTGTTTTTTTGTTAATAAATTTGTATCTAATAGTGTAAAATTTTGTTTTTTAAAAATATGAAAGGGGAGCCCAGAGTTGCTACGGATACACTTATTTCACTTTCATAGATAGATCACATGTATTGGGGCATTTCAAAGGTTGCCAAAAATATAATTGAATTTCAATAATAAAATAAAAAATCACCTCGGTAGTTTTGTTTGAATCCAAATTAAGGAATATGTTTACGCTAAATACCATATAGAATGATAAAACGATTCACGTACTCAAAAGATTTTCAATGCTAAATTTTTAACGTACAAATAATTAAAAAATTTCAAAGCAAAGATGATCATTTGTATAGCAATTTTAAGTTTCACAATTCTGCCTTTATCAAAACAAGAGAATTTAAAACAATAACATCTACGGATGAAATATTTTTTCTCTACAAAAAGCTACTTTAAAGATTTTCTTTCAAATAATTAGAGGAGAGATTATTTAAACATGAAAAATTCTTTTTGCGATTCACCACCCTGCAGGTGGAAGAGACGAAGACTCTTCAAGTAGTATCGAGTGAAATTTTGTTCCCAATCGGCTTAATTGTAAAAGAGGTTGAATTGTATATTATATATCGATATTGATTGTAATTATCGTGAATCTATTCATTACGCTGCCCTCGTGTTAACATTTTTTGAAACTTAGTTCACTTATATCAGGCTCATAGCCAGGATTTCCTTTCAAGGGGCATTTGAAAATATCTACACCTATTTATTTTCAAAATTCAAATTTTTACTTTCAAAAAATTAATCTGTAAACATTTAATGTTTTGCCTATCAACAGTGAGGCACTGGAGGGTGTTCCAGACCCCCCAGTTTGTGTAGTTTACTTTTTATCAGAAATATATTGCAGATATCAGCATAACCGATCTAGAAAAACTAATTAATCCTAAGTTTAACAAGTCACACTCAAGTAACCAATATCCTAATTAGTCTAAATTATCAACCATACTTTTAGAGACCGGGGGGTCTGGGGGTGTGGAGCATCCCCAGGATAAATTTGCAAATTTATGGTCATCAGTATTGAACGTTTGCCTGAAGATAAATGTTTTACCTATCACCAGTGAGGCACTGGAGGGTGTTCCAGACCCCCCGGTTGTACAGTTTATTTTTTATTAGAAATAAATTGAAGATATCAGCGTAACCGATCTAGAAAAAACTCGAGAAAAACTAATAAAATTAATCCTAACTTTAACAAGTCACACTCAAGTAACCAATATTCCAATTAGTCCAAATTATAAACCAAAGTTTAGTGACCGGGGGGTCTGGGGGGTGTGGAGCACCCCCCAGGTATCACTAAACTGTGATAGATAAATTTGCAAAATTATGGTCATCAGTATTGAATGTTTGCCTGAAGATAAATGTTTTACCTATCACCAGTGAAGCACTGGAGGGTGTTCCACCCCCCGGTTGTACAGTTTATTTTTTATTAGAAATAAATTGAAGATATCAGCATAACCGATCTAGAAAAAATCTTTAGAACAACTAATTTATTCAACTTTAACAAGTTACACTCAAGTAACTAATATCCCAATTAGCCCAATTTATAAACCAAAGTTTAGAGACCGGGGGGTCTGGGGGGTGTGGAGCACCCCCCAGGTACACTAAACTGTGATAGATAAATTTAGAAACTTATGGTCTTCAGTATTAAGCGATTAATAATGAAAGTTTTTAGCACAAAAAATATAAAGCAGTTACCGAGAATCTGGGAAGAGAGGGGATTATGATCCCCCCCAGTGTAATATGTCATCTTTTTCAAGAAAACCAAAGCGCTATAATAAACTGTACTCACAGGCCCGTAGCCAGGGGGGGGGTACGGCTACTTGTAAAAAATTTCCAACTTATTTTTTTAACATTTGGGGTGCGGGGGCACGTGTCCCCAGGTGCCCCTTTCTGGCTAAGGGCCTGACGTACATTTTACAAATTGCTCCAAAATCTGTTTCAACGTAAAATGCCGAAATTTGTTTTATAAAGAATTTTTTTGTCGGTCAATTTTGGGCTACCTTTATCCTGGGCCCTGTGCGGTGTACCAGTTGTATATGCCTAGGTACGGCACTCAGTACCGTACATTGGAGCTCAAACGAAGCTCGATAGATTGACATTAATTTCACAAAAAATTCGAAATATTCGACGACTATGATGGAAGCTCAAACGAAACTCAAAGGTTTGAGATTACAAAATTCGAAATGAGAGAGAGAGGAAAGCTTTCCAAATATTATCATCAAATATTCGCAACTTTTTTGATCTATACTTTTATTCGTGCATTAAGGTTACAAAAATAGCTAGTTGTGCAGCTAGTAAAAAACCGAGGGTTAACCGCTGGTGAAGTTTTGTACACATCTCATGAAGTACATGAAGTACTTCACGTGGAACATCCTCCAGTGCCTCTGCAACGGAAGATCTTCTATTTACTTCTGATAAAAATAAACTACTCGATCCGGAGGGTCTGGGAGTGTGGAACACCCTCCAGTGCCTCTGCAACGGGAGATCTTCAGTTTACTTCTGATAAAAATAAACTATTCAATCCGGGGGTCTGGGGGGTGTGGAACACCCTCCAGTGCACAAATTTTGGAATGAAAAACATTCAGAACCTCCAGACCAAGTAGTTTACTTTCTATCAGAAGTAAACCGAAGATCTCCGTTGCAGAGGCACTGGAGGTGTTCCACACCCCAGACTCCCAGTTTAGATAATTTATTATTATTAAAAGTGAATTCATTATTTAAACATATCTCAAGTTTATTAAAATTAGCTATGGTCAAGTAAATGTGTTTAATTCTTAATTTGACAATTAATTATAAATTCCGTACCCTTGGGAGGCAGATCTCTGCAACAAAATAAAAATAAACTACTTAATCCGGGGGTCTAGAGGTGTGGAACACCTTCCAGTGCCTCTGCAACGGAAATTTTCAGTTTACTAATGATAAAAATAAACTACTTGATCCGGGGACCTCCATTGCTCAAATTTTGGAATCCCGTGAATTACTGCTGAATTATATGAAGTACGAAGAAGTATGCAGAATTATCATGAATTACGTTAAGTGTGAAGTTAATTGTACACGATTTCCTCTAGCGGTTGACCCTCGAAAAAACATTTTTCCTGTGCAGTGTCGTAGCGTAGTTTGACGGTCTTTTTGCTAACGCTTCTTTTTATTTTGGTTGCTTCTTTTAATATAAATATTCTAAGAATATCTAAGTCTTATGGGCGGAGAGCGCGAACACCTCTTGTCCCCCGTGATGTTAAGCCACTGTTCTAAGTTGTGCTTATAGTATTTTTTCACCTTAGTACGGTACTGTTGTTTTTTCAGTGCCCCATTTAATATGGAAAAAAATATCAAAAAGATGAATTTGTTGAATTGGTGACTATGGCTTCTCTTGTCTTCCATTTTGGGTAACCTTTTCTTTTCTACAGTTCCCACATTATACCAGCGAGCAGTTAGCTCAAATTAATAATTTTTTGTAAGGTATGATTATTGAAAAATTGTTTAAATTACAACTTTTCTTTATTTTATAATAAATCAAATTATGCATTGATGTAACAATCAAAACTGCAAACCTACATTTTATTGAACTCGCCTTAAATCCCCCCCCCCCCTTTTCCCACTCATGAAATACCGATTAAGTTTAATGACTTTATTAAATGTATTATTGTGTTTGATTAAACTTTATGCTCTATGTAATTAAAAACTAAAATAACCTTCACAATGTTAACCTTCATTTGCAACGATTAAAGTTGTTTACCACATTGTATTTAATAAAATGATTAATTTTTTGTATACTGTATTGCTGTGTGTTATTTTGGGAGTAAGTGTTGTACTTTTTATAAATAAAATAAATTTTCCGGAATTAAAAATATTATGACTTTTAGGTGGAGCTTGGTAAACTCTTCACAGAAGATCATTCGCCACGTGAAGTTTTTCAAAAAATCGATTTAGTTGATGAAAATAATACGGTGATTTTGGTAATCTGAAACTTTGTATTTATAAATAATATACTGATTATTTTAAAATAATAATAAATGTTTTCAATTTTGAAAGCGTTTCCATTCCACGAGCAAGGCACCGTGTGATAAAATAAACACTCGTGGTTTGCGTCTAACATGCGCATAATTGTATATTTTCACTGGTCGGCCAATAGCCAAGATGAATATTTGAACAGCACGAATAGCGGAAAGTACATTTCAACAGGCGTCGAAAGTGATTTATTTTAATCTGGTAGAATTTTAATTTATTCGTTAGTCCTAAAAATACAATATAAGGAAAATTAAATTTAAACATGTTAAGACAGTGGCGTAACAGCCCTTAAAATTAAATTATTAATTCAAATAATGTAATAAGTGACGTCATTGCACTCATAAAGTTGCAATTTAGACAATATTTTTAATATATCTTACAAAGCAATTAATAGTTTTAACCAACTGATCACCAGGATCCCTGCCAGGAACATCTTTGCAAGATTCTATGGCGTCACTCGCAGCTTTCTCGGTATCGTCGATATATTGATTGATTAGTCTTACATCTCTCATCATATATGATTTCAGTACATCGTACTTCAGTGAGTTGTTTTCATCGAAAGCATTTATCTTTCTGTATAAGCATTCGGTGAGTCTGTTTACATCTGAATTGCCTTCCACGAGTGTGTATTCGCCGGGCGTTATCATATCAGATACAATTTTTTATCCAATCCGAGTTCATTTAAGCATTCAGCAAATAAAATTGGGGAAGCTGTAGAAAATTTTGTCTGAAATATAAAACAAAATTATTATACTTATCATGTCGGAGTCACCAATTTAAACAATATGTGT
This sequence comes from Lycocerus yunnanus, assembly GCA_036346125.1. Taxonomy (NCBI): domain Eukaryota; kingdom Metazoa; phylum Arthropoda; class Insecta; order Coleoptera; family Cantharidae; genus Lycocerus; species Lycocerus yunnanus. The sequence continues at coordinate 29,236 of JARFIX010000140.1, forward strand.
AATGATGGAAGTTTAGATGCAAAATTGTGTTTAAATAAAAATATGTTTTGTTATTATACAAAGAGAAAGATAAAAGTATCTATATGAAGTTATGCTTGTGTATTCAAGATATTGAAAGTGAGTGAGAAAACAAAACAAGTTTCTTCTCTTCCGAGTTGTTTTATTAATTTCACCTGGCGCCTAACAACAATTAACTGAGAAACAATCACCAGAGTTTATTGAAAACGCAATTAGAAAAGATCTTGTATATGCAATTCATTGGAAAAATGATTTTTCCTTACTAGTTACACAAATAGCTAAGTTTGTATTTCCTTAAATTTGCAAATACATATTAATAATTAATAATTCACATGATTCTAGATGCGCAAAACATACAAAGTAGTGATGGTACTTACCCCCGAAAAGGTGAAAAACAAAGCTATATACAAAATTTTCATAATTTAGCAGAAACAATGCTTTTTATAGTTTTATATTTACAAAACCGATTCTCAATAAAAAAAAATATATATAATTTTTGAAAAGGTTAGATGACCTGTCATAAGATAACTTTTGTTATTGAAATTGCTGTACTATATATATATTTTTTTTTGTTTTTTTAAAATTCCGACTCATTGCTGGAATTTTATTTACAAAACAAAATATTTCATTTTATCCGATGTATGGTAGGAATAATATAACTTGGCACCTACGTCACAGAACGTAAGCCCTGCCATTGGTTATTACTTATTAACTAAAAGCAGCACCGTCATAGGTTAGGTTAGTACCACATGGATGGTAATTTAAAAAATGTTACTATACAAAGCAAACTAGGGTATCCAATTATTGTTGAATTTAATTGACGCCAGTTCAATAGCTGTGACAGAACGACCACCAAATGATTAATCTTCTACAGCTCCTAAAGTTTATAGTCCAGTCAGTAGGGGGTTTAGCCCTACAAAAGGTGGGGTAAAAATGATTTTGATATACTAACAGTCAGGCCAATGATCTTCTCTATCTCTTTTTCTAATTGCATGAAATGACATTTAAGAAGGTGTCTGGGGTAGGTTTCTGACATTGGTATTGGAGTGAGCCCATTTGTACCAAGTTTCCAGCTTCAGCCGGATGGATTATTTTGGATTCCACACTATTTTTGGACTTCGTGGTAGATCCTAAATGCATGGTACCGTGCAGCATTTTTCGTTGGTGGTAAAAAAGCTAGGTTGAATTTGATTTGTGTTGTTGATTTTACGAAACGTTGGTAGCGGACTTCTTTCAAGGTTTCCTCTTCCATGTTGCCACCATACAAAGCAACGAAAAAGCGTGCTGCAGCGTCTACGATATTTTCTGTGGCATGGGATCCTGATCTTTGAATATCCAAATGATGGCATTGAGTTCTTAGTTTTTTTGGAGAAGCAAAAATTGTTTTATTTTTTCTTGGTTGAAGATGAAGGATTTCGTGTCACAAGCATTAATCGCATGTAGAAGCAGAATATTTTCTGCTGTGTCTTTCACTTTCAAACTATTCGCTTAATACACTCTTTCAGCAGTGTTGCTCCCCCCAGTTTGCAAAGGTGGATGTTGGCTTTGGATGATCCTAATGTTGTGAGCAGAACTAAATATTTTCCAATGATAAAAGCAGCTTTAAACGATGAGCAGAAAGATATCGCCGTGTTGACAATCAAGACATCAGCAGCTTCTTCAACCTTCAGCAAAAACTTTGTATCTTTAACTTGTAATCTTTAAATATAATCAGTTCTTGGGATTTAAGGGAGGGCAAAAACAAACAACGTATGTGCCCATCAACCGGTTTCGTGCATTACCTGCACATCATCAGGATCTACGAGATTATATTGAATTAAAATACAATCGGCAAAAAAACACAAGGCAGAGGGAAAAATGAAAAAACGGATCTCACCTAATGGCTTGTAATCTTTAATTCACACCTGATAAAACTTCGCTGTCCGAACCGGGAGGTCTAGGGGGTGTGGAACACCCTCCAGTACCTTAGCAGTTGGAGTGTACCCTCTACAATGCTGGAGAGTAATCCCCCCGCTTACATTTATAAAAGTACGGAAGAGTTCTGCATTTCACTGCTAAGGAACTGGAGGGTGTTCCACACCCCAGACCCCCCGGTTTAGACAGTTCGCTTTTATTAGAAATAAATTGAAGATTTCAGCATGTCTGCTTGTTGCTAATTTTGAACAACTTCAGATATGTTGCAATCTTTAATTCACTTGCGATAAAACTGCGCTGTCCAAACCGGGGGTCTGGGGGGTGTGGAACACCCTCCAGTGCCTTAGCAGTTGGAGTGTACCCTCCACAATGCAGGATGGTAATCCCCGCTTTCAGTTTTAAGAGCACTGAAGAGTTCTGCATTCCACTGCTAAGGCACTGGAGGGTGTTCCACACCCCCCAGACCCCCGGTTTAGACAGTTCGCTTTTATTAGAAATAAATTGAAGATTTCAGCATGTCTGCTTGTTGCTAATTTTGAACAACTTCAGATATGTTGCAATCTTTAATTCACATCTGATAAAACTGCGCTGTCCAAACCGGGGGTCTGGGGTGTGGAACACCCTCCAGTGCCTTAGCAGTTGTAGTGTACCCTCCACAATGCTAGAGGGTAATCCCTCCGCTTTCGTTTATAAGAGCACTGAAGAGTTCTGCATTCCACTGCTAATGCACTGGAGGGTGTTCCACACCCCCCAGACCCCCGGTTTAGACAGTTTGCTTTTATAAGAAATAAATTGAAGATTTCAGCATGTCTGCTTGTTGCTAATTTTGAACAACTTCAGATATGTTGCAATCTTTAATTCACTTGCGATAAAACTGCGCTGTCCAAACCGGGGGGTCTGGGGGGTGTGGAACACCCTCCAGTGCCTTAGCAGTTGTAGTGTACCCTCCACAATGCTAGAGGGTAATCCCTCCGCTTTCGTTTATAAGAGCACTGAAGAGTTCTGCATTCCACTGCTAAGGCACTGGAGGGTGTTCCACACCCCCCAGACCACCGGTTTAGACAGTTCGCTTTTATTAGAAATAAATTGAAGATTTCAGCATGTCTGCTTGTTGCTAATTTTGAACAACTTCAGATATGTTGCAATCTATAATTCGCATCTGATAAATCTGCGCTGGCCAAACCGGGGGGTTTGGGGGGTGTGGAACACCCTCCAGTGGCTTAGCAGTTGGAGTGTACCCTCCACAATGCAGGATGGTAATCCCCGCTTTCAGTTTTAAGAACACTGAAGAGTTCTGCGTTCCACTGCTAAGGCACTGGAGGTGTTCCACACCCCAGACCCCCGGTTTAGACAGTTTGCTCTTATTAGAAATAAATTGAAGATTTCAGCATGTCTGCTTGTTGCTAATTGTGAACAACTTCAGATATGTTGCAATCTTTAATTCACTTGCGATAAAACTGCGCTGTCCAAACCGGGGGGTCTGGGGGGTGTGGAAAGTCCTCCAGTGCATTAATCAGCAGAATGCAAAAGATTAGTTGTTTAAAAATTAAGTAGAAACCTTATGATATTGTTTTATTCGTCTTGGAAACAATGATAAATGCTGGGAGATATTTCCCCCCAGACCGATATTATGGTTTATAGTATTTATTCTCGCCGGCTTATATTTATAATAAATGAATAAATTCATTCAACATAACGGCTTGGCCGTTGATAATTTTAAAAAACTTCAAAAAATGCTTCGGTACCTGCAATTCCCTATCGATAAAACTGCATTGCCTAAACAGGGGACAGGGAGGTCTGGGGACCTGAAAACATTCTCCAGTGCCTTAGTAGGAGAACGCAAAACATTGAATGCCTAAAAATTAAGTAGAAGCCTGATGATATCGTTTTAGTTGACTTCGAAATAATTCAATTAGCAACATTTACAATTTTATTTATAAACGATATTATTATTAATATTGCAATTTTTAAAGAATTCATCGTAAAAAGATTAAGTTGGAGAATTTTTTGAATGATCATCAGACTTAGAAAAAACGTGTTCATACAAAAAATGGAGAAAATTGAGTCTTCTTCAAAGTAGAAGACATTTTTATTCTAGGGTCAACCGTTGAGGAATTATTTTGAAAAACCCAAGTTTTTGTACCTTTAATCCAAGATGGCGGACCACGTTGACCTCACCCAAAGGTCGAAAATTTGGATTTTTCATCGGGGCCCGGAAATAAGTAACACATCAAAATCGTTCCAATCCCCCTTTTGCAGAGCAAAGGTTTTTTTTTAATCCCTATTGACTGGCCTATTATGTAAGAACCTTATATTTATTATAAGTAATATTGCAACTACCCGTATTGAATTTCAAATTTCGCGCATCTATTTTTTAATCGGATAAATTAAATTCCCTCCAGAATTAAACCTTATCGTTTTCACAATAACTTTAGAGAACCAAAGAGATATGGAGGAAGGAGTGTATGCTTGTGCTGCATGCTATTTAAAAGAGCCCAAATGGGCGGTACTAACTCCACCCAGTTTACCTATTGCACCAACAGCGGTAACTCATTATTGTTTACTATGAGGTTATATAACCATAATCTGCTTAATTCGTAGGCGTATATATGATAGGCCGCCATAGCCTACCTCTTTGACTCTCATTATATATTCAAATGCCCCTTCCTCCCTACTCTATATTCTAAACTACTTACTCTTTGAAAGAACATAATCAATAAATCAACACTCATGCCTTAAAAGATTGCTGACGCATATGAGTAGATTAACAACATTCGAAAATAACATTTTAAAACATCTAACACAAAATTTTTATTTTTATTCAATTGCGATGAAAATTGTAATACAAAGAATTTAAACAACATTTTTAGCAGTATATTCATGAATATATCTCATAAAGCAATTAGAAAATTTAATCAACTGTTTGCCGGGACTATCACCTTGTACGTTTTTGCAAGCCTCGCTGGCATCATTTGCAATTTGTTGGTTGTCGCCATTCAAGATTAAATTAGCATAACGAACCATTATGGGGTTTAATACATCAATTTTAATTGCATTGTTTTCATCGGCGGAGTCTAATTTTCCTGCTACGCAATTAGCCAATTTAATAAAGTCAGCATTTTCTTCATTAGTTATGAAATCGTCGCTTACGTTATCGAATACGAGTTCGGCACCCATACCAAGTTCAGCTAAGCACTCTTTAGCTTTGGGAAAAAACATACCTTCGGTAAGCCTTCTGGAAAATGCAGCCTAAAATAGAAATATTTTAAAAATAAATAAATTTAAAATTGTAAAAGTAGGATAGTTCCTTTACGGTAATAGTACTTACCCCCAAAAGAGTGCCAAGTATGAGTGCAAACAACAGCTTCATAGTTAAGGCTTGGAAATAGAATTCTAATGAATTGAATTTTTCTTTCGCTTTTATATTCACCTTGTTGAGCAAAGAAATGATGAACAAGCTAATATTACTTTGCAGAAAGGTTATCAATAGTATAGCACTAATAATCAATAGGTTACTGTTTGCAAATAATTTAATGTCATTATGAAAAAAAAAATTGTAACTGTTAAACTGCGAATAAAGTATTACGCACACAACTCTGAGCTCTGACCTTTGTAACCATTGATTGATAATTTCTTGCCAAACGGTCAATTATTGCGTTAAATCAGGAATAATTTACAATAGACCAATTAAAAAATGAATTAATTAATAGCCCTAATTCGTTGAATCATACATTCCAACTATAACCCGGCCTAAGAAGAAACAGAGTTCTCGTCTCTGAACACACTTAAGTAATACTCAACCTCCGTCCACGTCACGGGGATAGGCCTGTCTCAGTTCTGCCGAGTACTCACGATAGCGGGGTATATCGCTTTACCCTTGTCCAGGGTAACGGAGGAAGACCATAACGACAATAGAGGAAACCAAGATCTGGCAAGGGAAAAAGATGCGGGGCTTCCCTGTTTGTCATTCAGCGAAATCCCTGCACAGGACGGACAACAGAAACAAAAACATGAACAACGGAAACAAAAAAAAACAAACATAACAACAAAAAGAGAAAAACCACTCAAAATGTTAGCAAAATCTGTATATTGAATGTAAGGACAATGTTCCAGAAGACCAATAACCAAGATTTCGTTACCAAATAAATACACGGCGTTTCTTCTTTCCAGGCATTTCCAGCAGCCTGCTTTCTTAGCTTTACTGGTTTTAAAAGATTTCGGTTGTACTTTTGCAATTGCCATTGTGCTTAATTTCTATTTCATTAATTAAAGTATAAAGTGCCCCCATACCTTAAAAATTTTAAGTTGATCAAGGATTTTTAAAATAATGCTTACACTTCATCAGGGAAAGGGGAAAAATTAAAAATTATCCATACGTAAGTAATGAATGCTCCCCAATATATTATATTTAAACTTTTTATAAAAAAAATAATTTTATTTGCTTGTGCGGAGCACAACAATATTATTTTAATTATTTAAATCATGCCTTTGTTGTATAAGATGTTTGTTAATTTACAACAGTTCGGATAGAATTAATTAAAGTAACATACTGATTTGAATTTGAAGTTCGCGCCCACAAACTTCAAATCCAAACATCAAAACCCTGGCCTAAAATCGTGATCGTCAAACAGAAAACCCATAGGTTGTGTGAAATGGTAACCAAGTTTTTTTAAGTAGACAAAAAACGACAAAAGCAGAGAGCAACATAACCTGTACCTATCAACTTCGTAAACCAATAGAAAAACCAGTTGCGACTCCATTTTACTTTAATCACATGGGTGACACATTAAATGTAAATTGATAAATTGAGCAGCCGCTCGGAGATCAGAACTAACACACAACATTATCTGTTGAATTAGAAATCAACTCTGGCTGCGAAATACGTTCTATCTGAGCAACAATAGCTCATTTATGCGACAACAATCATTCGGTTAACTAGATTAATTAAATAAAACAATTGGTAATCATCGGTCGGTGTCTCTACACGCGACCCCAGTAGTTAAATAGTGGGACCTTTGGCTCAATTTTTTATACCAAATTAATTCGCGATTTATTCGCGCTTTTTTGAATTTTAATTAAAAATAACCGCGAGTTCACAATTAAATAAAATTTGTTACTTACATGAATAGATGACAATAATTAAATACAATGATTATTATTTTAAAATATAACAAGCAAGGGATACACACGGGCGGATAGAATGAGACGCGAAGACATAAAAAAGGAATTAAAAATAGACAAACTCCAAAGTAAAATCACAGAGAACAACAAGAGATAGAATGAACAGCCTCGACAGATTTACACCAGTAGCAAGCAAAAATATATAAGCCACCGGGGAAAAGAAATAAACACTAATACTCAATGACAGGTTGAGGTTATTTAATTATGATGTTTCTGTTAAAATTTATTCGATTAAATTTGTGAGATACAGGAGTTTAAATTTTAATTTAAAGATTTCTCTTGGATTATTGTGTATAAATAAAAAAATGATACAAAACTACATAATATGTATATGTTATACCAAAATATACCAAATTAAACACAAATGTTTTGATAAGCTTTGTATAATATTATGTCCGCTCAATGTATTGATAAAATATATCTACTTAGGTATAAATACTGAAGATAAAAGTTTTTTACTTTCAAGTTTTACCGATCTACCGAAAAATGAAGACTCTGCACTTGGTTATATGTTTTGTCATCTTCGGGGTAAGTACCGAATATAAAATTTGAATTTGTGCTTTCCAAAGTTCTCAAAGTGAACTGTAACAGCTCAGGAGTGTACGTAGTACCCAATGTTACAAATCTGGAAATTTAAATTTTGTTATGGCGTTGCTTTGTAAAGTTTAAATTTCTCGAGAACTGTTTAGGGTAGAACTGAAAAAATTAAAAATTATTTTTTCATTTCCTACAAAATCAATTTTTGATATATTGTAAAAAGTCATAATATTGCCGAATTACATTATTTAAATTGTAAATTGATGAGTCAACATTGTTGTTTTATTTTTTGTTGTTACTAAGTTTTCCTAATATTTATTATATTGTTATCGTGCCGGAAAAATGCGGAGATTTTAATAAGTTTATAAAAGATAAACAAAAAAATTTTTTTTTAAATATAAAAAACAATTATTATTCTAAATTACCATATCACAAATTATTGAAATTAGATTGTCCAGGGTTATCTTTTAACAAACTAAGCACAAGCTAACAGACACTGATAAATAATTATTTTGCACTTTCTCTTTACCGGATAACTTTTATAGGATGTAACAGCCCTAGTTACATAATTACTATATTTTTTATCAAGTCACATGTGCTGTTTGGTTGATTGATGGCTAGAAATCCAATAATTCTACTTTTGATTAGTCCTGTCAAATTCCACTTCTTCTCTGTATCCAGATTATCTAAATGAAAACATGCCTGTTTTTTTTTTAGATTTCGCTTTCTATAAAGCTTACGGAAGACCTTCTAATGCCTAACGATAAGGAATGCATAAAAGAACTTGGCTTTGCGACCAAAACTATATTAGAAGGCATAAATGACGATCTTTTGTCCACGGAAGGCGACATCAAAATGAACAAATTTACCGAATGTACGTACAGGAAATTGAACGCCATTGATGATAACGATGGTATCAAATATGATGTGGTAAAGCCAATATTTGCTGCTTATATTGGAATGATCAATACAAATATTGACAAAGATCAAGTTGCAAACGATGCTATGGAATCTTGTAAAAGTTCGGGAGGTGATGGTGTCGGAGATCGTTTAATTAAGTTCGGTAATTGCGTTTTAACGCAGGGTAAAAACAGTTGAACGTTTTATCATGTAAATATAAGATAAGCTGTTATTCTGAATAAAGCAATTTTTGGTTAATAACGCATTTACTTGGCTTTAGAAAATAGAAAGATCCGAAAATTCAACGAATGATGAGCGATTTAATGATGTTCTTTCACTTGAACTTTGGGAAAAAAACATATCTTCGGTAAATCTTCTAGAAAATTCAGCCTAAAATAGAAATATTTTAATAAATAAAATTAAAATTATAAAAATAGGATAGTTTATGTGCCGTAAAACATGGCGCAATAACATGACGTGTTGACGACTGAACTGCGTCAGCTGATGGGGAAGGTTGTCTTGTTTGTCATCAACCCAAAACCAAGGCTCAAAAATTTCCATTCTTCGCTTATTACAACACTGAAGCTTATACATTTTTGGATGCCTTATGGGAAAGTTTGACTGTTTTACGGTACTGGTAGGTGCAAACCAGAACTGCAAACAGAAGCTTCATCGTTAAGTGTTGTAGGCTGTATTGATAGTATAAAACACATTACGAAAGCAAGATATTGTAACGGCAGCATACATAATACCAATTAAAGTGATAAAATCTCAGACTTGACCTAGTAAAATTTAAATGTTGACTTCAGGCATCACTCAAAGATAAAGAATAACACAACCCAATACACACCATACACTAGGGAACAATGTTAAGTAAATTTTTTTTTATAATAGATTACAATATTTCCTTTATACGTAAATGGGAAAGTAAAAAATAGTAAAACTCCTCCATTCTTTGTTATAAGTCTTGAAAACGTACTCAAATTATTACTTTTGAAGCCTTAGATTAGCTATAAGCCCTGTGGGGCTAATTTGGTACTGACACCTTACAATATTTAATGCATACTTTAGGTGCATAAAGTTTTACGAAATTTTTCCTGTAAGTATTTGTTGTAAATCTCTTGCAAACGTATTAAAATTTATAATTTTGTTAAGCAGGGGCTGCCCTAGTGTAGCCCCAAGATCGGTGGGGCTAATTGAGTTCTGCCACCCTACAATTTTTAATTCATAAATTGATGTGTATCAAGATTTACGACATCTCTGTGATGTCACCTGTGATTATTTATTCTAAATGTCTTGCAAACGTTCTAAAATTTATAAATTTTAAAAGCAGGGGGCTGCCTTAGATTAGCCCCAAGACCAGTGGGGCTTAAAAATTTTAAGTGTTGGATACGAGGGGTCAACCGCTAGAGGAAATCGTGTACAATTAACTTCACACTTAACGTAATTCATGATAATTCTGCATACTTCTTCGTACTTCATGTAATTCAGCAGTAATTCACGGAACTTCACCAGTAATTCACTGTACTTCATCAATAATTCACGGTACTTCACCTAATTAATCGATACTTCATTGTATTTCACGTACATTGTTGGTATTTCAGAGACATACCGAGATTCCAAAATTTGAGCAATGGAGGGTGTTCCACACCCCCCGGATCGAGTAGTTTATTTTTTATCATTAGTAAACTGAAAATTTCCCGTTGCAGAGGCACTGGAAGGTGTTCCACACCTCCAGACCCCCCCCCCGGATTAAGTAGTTTATTTTTTATTTTGTTGCAGAGATCTGCCTCCCAAGGGGTACGGAATTTATAATTAATTATCAAATTAAGAATTAAACACATTTACTTGACCATAGCTAATTTTAATAAACTTGAGATATGTTTAAATATTTAATTCACTTTTAATAACAATAAATTATCTAAACCGGGAGCCTGGGGTGTGGAACACCCTCCAGTGCCTCTGCAACGAGATCTTCGTTTACTTCTGATAGAAAGTAAACTACTTGGTCTGGGGGTTCTGCATGTTCTGCAATGTTCTTTATTCCAAAATTTGTGCACTGGAGGGTGTTCCACACCCCAGACCCCCCGGATTGAATAGTTTACTTTTATCAGAAGTAAACTAAAGATCTCCCGTTGCATAAACACTGGAAGGTGTTCCACACCCTCCAGGCCCCCCCGGATTAAGTAGTTTATTTTTTATTTTGTTGCGGAGATCTGCCTCCCAAGGGGTACGGAATTTATAATTAATTGTCAAATTAAGAATTAAACACATTTACTTGGCCATAGCTAATTTTAATAAACTTGAGAGATATTTTAATATTTAATTCACTTTTAATAATAATAAATTATCTAAACCAGGGAGTCTGGGGGTGTGGAACACCATCCAGTGCCTCTGCAACGGGAGATCTTCAGTTTACTTCTAATAAAAAGTAAACTAATTGGTCTGGGGGTTTTGCATGTTCTGCAATGTTCTTCATTCCAAAATTTGTGCACTGGAGGGTGTTCCACACCCCAGACCCCCGGATTGAATAGTTTATTTTTATCAGAAGTAAACTGAAGATCTCCCGTTGGAGACGCACTGGAGGGTGTTCCACGTGAAGTACTTCATGTACTTCACATGAGATGTCATGTACTTCATGAGATGTGTACAAAAAACTTCACCAGCGGTTAACCCCTCGGTTGAGTATCTTCACACGCAGAAATTAAATATCTTTTGATTGACATTATTTTCATTTTTAACCATTACACTGGAAAGAAGTGTCGCGTATGGCTAATTTTGTTTTTTTCAAAATATTAAGTAAAAATCAACGCATTTCAACTAAAATCTTATCAGCTCTTTAGACAGTGATTTCCAACCAACGTGCCAAATTTCATCTTCACAACCAAAATTTCACTACAAACAAAAACATGTATAAAAATAATGGGGTGTCGCCACCGTACTCGAGCACCAATTAACAACATAGTTAAGCAAAAGAGAATAAATTTAAATATTATAATTATTTATTTATATGTACTGTAATGTTTTGCCTCGACGTAAATAATAATTAATAATTTGTAAATAATTGTAAGACAAATAAACCTGTAATTGAATATAAAGTTGCTAATGGTAGATAAAATGTTACCTGGGATGTACTTACTTTTTACTGCTCTAGCTGTAATCTTGAAATAAAACTTTGCTCCTGTTAAAGTGAATAAATTGTTTTGAAATCTTTAAATAAACCGCCACAAATCTTTACCTTTGGTATTAAACTTTGTATTGTATTTGAATAGATTTTACAAATGACTAAAGATGTCACCAACATAGCTTCTTTCTTTATTAACCTAATGTGTTGAGGTGTGTACGTGTTTGTGTTTAAACTAAGAAAACAAGTGGTCATTTAAAATTAAAATTACTTAAAACTAATTAAACTTAAAGTGGTGCAAAAATCGTTTATGTTACGAGTTTAATATCAAAGACACAACTAACCGGTGCACGATCAGCTGATTAAAGTAGGTCACCAATCCCTCTTCGATATCCAGTGGCATCAAAACGTAGGGTCGTCGTGGTTTCGTGTAACATTTACACAGGTAAATACGAAATTTTTATTTATTAACTTTTTCTTCGTTGTATTTTCTTGAAAATCACTTTTTGTTACATTAAATATCCATGACGTCACTAATAGTTGTAAATTGCATGTCGACAAAATTATTTTATAGGTTATCGTTCATTTTATAAATTTTTCAGGAACGAAATTTTCACATGTTCACTCTACAAGTGAAATGGGTCGACTGAACGTATTTTTCGCATCGCGGAGCATATAAAATTGAATTCCAACTTTTTATTGTGGGTTTTTCCAAAAAAACTCGATTCCGATTGGCTGGGAATTCTTATCAAACGGATCTTCTTGAAACTTTCACGAAAATTAAAGTCTTCAAAGCCGTCCCGCACAAAATTGTTAGAAAAATTCTAATTACACCGGTCGTCCTATAATCGTCCGTCAAAGTACGAATTCTTTCTTTACACTTTATGTTAATTTTCACACACTTTGTTTATCCTAACCACTTGCGTAACACTTAGTTTTTAATTCCTCATCCTCAATACTAATCTCACTCAAATCCTTATCTATTAACAATTCTATTACTAAAACTAAAAATCTGACATATTTGCAGGTTACAATTTCACATTTTTCAATGTAGAAGATTCAATTTTGCATCTACCATCCTCACTTGGATAGCAAATCGTTCTACAAATTAATACTCATCTTTTGGTATGCCTTATGATCTAATTACAATTTTTTATGTTATCTAAATCTCTCTTTTTTAGATTTTCCGAAGGATGAAATTTTCTTTTGCTCATTTTAGCCTTATTTGAATCTTTTGGATTTTGGATTCACTTACAATAGTGCCAAGAAATGCGGACGCTGCTATTGGATATGCAAAACAATTCCAACTTTGATCTGTGATACCCGTAGGATGAAATTTTAAATTTTTGAATGCTAACTGCTCTCGCCAGCTTATGAAATGAAATTTTGTATTTAAAATGGTATGCCATGAACCTTCTATAAATGCTACATGCCAAATATTACCAACCCGTTACACAAAAGTTCCATCCGAGGTTACAACTTTATCTATCGAAGCTGCGGTTTTAACCGGAAGATGCAATTTACTTTATTAAGGTTATTTATCTTAGTTTTTAAGTTGATAACATGACAGTACATACTTTGCTGTTACTTTCAGTAGGTAGTTAGATTAAAACGTTAGTGTAAAAATTTTGAAATAAACACTAATACCCAATAGCAGGTTGAGGTTATATGTATAATTATGATGTTGCTATTAAATTAACTAGCAAGTATAAATAAATTATATACAACTAATATCTATGTTATACCAAATCGATTACGTAATTGTTTTTAGTAACGCAAATGTTTCGATAAGCTTTATTGCGTCCGCTCAATGTATTGATACATCACTGCATAGGTATAAATACTGCAGATAAAAGTTTTTATTTTTAAATTTTACCGATCTACCGAAAAATGAAGACTTGGCACTTGGTTCTATTTTTTTCCATCTTCGGTGTAAGTACCGAATTTACAATTTGAATTTGTGCTTAACTAAAAATTATAAGTCGGGGGTGTTTATTATGACGATGTGGATGATACGGAAAATTTCGCATGGTTAGGTTTTTTTGAGATCTGCCTTATGGTTTTTGTTTCTTTTTGAATGTAAGTAATTGCCAATAGTAAACTTGAACACTTTTAAAAATTTTACAGATCTAAAAATTAATTTTGCAGAGTGGACGTTTTAGTGCTGTAAAATTCAATATCGGCACTTTTGCTATAAAAAAATTTCAGTATAGAAAAACTTGTCGAGATGAAAATTTTGTTGTGACTATGCTTTATAAAATTTAAATTTCTCGAGAATTGTTTAGGGTAGGAAAAGAAAAAATAATTTCATTTTTACAAAATTGAGTTTAGAAAGTCATAGTATTACCGAATTACATTTAAATTGTAAATTGATGAGTCAACATTGTTATTTTATTTTTTGTAGTTACTAATTTTTTTTAAAATACTATTAATATTAATAACGTCAATATATAATATTTTATAATCCTAATTTTATTGTACATATATTGTTATCGTGCCGGAAAACGCCAAAATTTTAGTGAGTTTATAAAAGCGAAAAATAAGCAAAAATAAAATTTTTTAGAAAAATATAAAAAACAAATTAGCATATCACAAATTATTAAAATTAGGTTGTCCAGGGTTATCTTTTTAACAAAATAATCGCAAGCTTACAGACACTGATAGTTAATGGCATTGCTGGACGAAATGCAAAGTACTATTTTTTCTTTACCAGACAACTTTTAGAGTATGTAACAGCCTTAGGGATGTGATAGATATTCGGAATTTCGCGAGACAGTTTTGTAAGTTTAGAGACTTTCCCAGGGCAGCCAAAATCTTGTTCTTTGATTTATCGTGCCAAATTCGAATGATATAATCATAAAATTGTTTTTTGTAAAGATCCATTTCTCTTTATCCATCAGATTTTTTAAATTAAAGCAATGTCTCTTTTATTTTTTAGATGTCGCTTTCTATAAAGCTTACGGAAGACCTTCTATTGCCTAGCGATAAGGAGTGCATAAAAGAACTTGGGTTTGAGGTCAAAACTATATTAGACGGCATAAATGATGATCTGTTGTCCACGGTAGGAGACATTAAAATGAACAAATTTACCGAATGTACGTACAGGAAATTGAACGCCATTGATGATAATGATGATATCAAATATGGTGTGGTAAAGCCAATATTTGCTTCTTGTATTGGAATGATCAATACAAGTATTGATAAAGACCGAGTTGCAATCGATGCTATGGAATCTTGTAAAAGTCTGAGAGGCGATAGTGTTGGAGATCGTTTAGTTAAGTTCGGTAATTGCGTTTTTACGCGGGGAAAAAACAGTTAAAACTTTTATCATGTAAATGTATAATAAAGTTGTTATTCTGAATAAAGAAAATTTTGGTTACCAATGCCTTTACTAGACTTAAGAACATAAATTAAGATCCGAAAACTCAACGAGGAGGGATGAGCTATTTAATGATGTTCTTTCAACACTGATATCATAAACTACTATTACAGGAGACATAATAGTTTAAATCACAAATTATATTATTATTTTTGTTTATCCTTGGATCATTCTGATCGAGATCATAATAAGAATTCTAAGAATAACGAGGCCGTAGACCGAGTTCCTTTTAGCAGAGTTATCATGGAGTATAATCACTTACTTACTGTTTAAAAGCCTTTCCACACGAACAAACTTCATCACCAACGGCCGTTGCCAACCCATTAACTTTGAGAAGGTCACCGTGTTGTAACAAACATTTTAACGACCATCCTTATCAGAAGATAAATGCAAGAACAAGAAGCTTATTGATCTTGAGCAAAGGCAAGCGACAGGTAAAATATTTGCCAATACAGCAAGTTAATGGGTTGGCAACGGTATTAATAATAAAGTTTTCTCGTGTATTATGTAGTATAAAAACTTTTACCTTTACGTCCAACGATGCCAACTTTCTCGTGATGGGACCTACCTTATCTGAAACAAAAGAAACTAAACGTTAATTTTTTAAAGCGACAAAAAATTTTTTTTCATTTTCTTCCACTCGGCCTTTGCCCTGCTGTTTAAACCAGATTAGGCGATTTGTCTGTGACTTTTTATTGTTAACGTCATTGTGTTAACGATAAGTAATTTAGTAGCAAGGTAAAATCGGCCTTACGGCCTTAGCTCTGCGAAGCGCCAATCTGTGTCTTTTCTTGACGTATTAATTTTTTTGGCACTGAATTTTTGGTTTGTATTTGGTCGTTGCATTTTAAAAGATTTCTTCATGATAACCAGAACGTGATATAGTAGTGAACAACACTTTTGCGATATTGATGTGACGTGTGATTAACTTTTCCTTTTTTATTTGTAACATTAATTATTAGATTCAAAATTTCGACATGTGACAATTCTCCAAGTTCTCGACATTGCGTACACATATTGTTTTCAAACCTAACGTCATTAAAATATACTCCTATAACACGGGTGTGCCTACGGTTTTCCGTAAATACTGGTCTGCCTACGGCCTTTGTCTAATCTGAAATGGCGTCAAGACTTGAGAAAAAACTCCTGTCATCAACAATATTCAATTTTTTCTTTAATAAATAGCAGCACCAAAATTTGAATTTGGAGAAATTAATCAAATTAATTCAAATTATATTTTTTTCAATTTTTCTTTAATCTTTTAAGTTTAATTTCAAAAAAGAAAAAGTCGAAAATGTCGAGTTTTCAAACATTGCGTATTTTAGTTGTTTTCACACCTGTCGTCCTTAAACTTACTTCCTATAACACGTGACTTGTCATGGCTCCAAAGGTTTGAAAAAAAAATTCAACAATAATTTCTGTCATCAAAAAATATGCATTTTTTCCAATTCAAATCGAATTTAATAAGAGTGTAAGTTTAATTTAAAAAAAACAATCGAAAATATTCGATGAACCGTAAAATTTTGTCTCAATGAGTAAAACGGAGACGAAAGATCTCTCTCGCACCCATACAAAACAAAATTTTAATATCGACTGTCAATTTAATGCGATAAAATATAATCTGACTTTTGAAGTTTTCGAAAATGTATATCGCAATTGTGGAAAATTGGGGCGTTCAATCGAAAAAATTGTAAAGCATAAAATTATGCACGGGATCGTGTTCTCGGCGTACGTGCAAACGTCTTGTCTGCGAATTATCTTCCATGTTCGGTTTGGTTCGTATCTATTAATAAATTCAGACTGCTTCATCTTGACGTTCAAGCCAATCTGTAGCATTGCCGCGAACTTTTCGTTTTCCAACCGCTACCCTCTACGTGAATTATCAGTGAGCTCTGACCTACCACCAAGCTAACTTGCTCCGTGTTTTCGCACTTTAAACCACCATCTTTAATGTCGTTTAATAAATTAATGTTTGATCGTGATTTGAGGAATTATTTGTGACGTGAAGTGTTTCGTCCATCTAACAAATGGGAGACCGGCAACTTTCCCGCACTGAATTGATTCATTTTCATTGTGTGTGTAGGTCTCGTACTGGACTTCAACAGGTCAAGTATAGGGCACGCTTCTTTTCCAATTTCGAGAACATCAATTTGAAAATTATATACTACTGATGAACTGCATAAAATTAACATAAATTTGGTAAGTTGTTAATAGAATTGCATAAAATTCCAAAAAAATTAAAACATATGCAAAGGGTACTGGGATCGCATCCAGCTCCTGCCAATTTGTTTTTTTTTATTTGATTATTAATTTCCCCCAATATAATTTATGTCATCGTTCTCAAAAACCAAAGCGCTATAATAAACACTAGTAAACATTGAATGTTTTGCCTATTAACAGTGAGGCACTGGAGGGTGTTCCACACCCCCCAGACCCCTCAGTTTGCACAGTTTACTTTTTATTAGAAACAAATTGAAGATAACAGCATAACCGATCTAGAAAAAATCTCTTAAAAAACTAATTAATCCTAACTTTAACAAGTCACACTCAAGAAACTAATATCCAAATTAGCCCAAATTATAAACCAAAGTTGTAGAGAGGGGTCTGGGGGTGATCCACACCCCAGGAACACTTCAAACTGTGATAGATAAATTTGCAAACTTATGGTTATCAGTATTAAGCGATTAATAGTGAAAGTTTTTAGCACAAGAAATATAAAGCAGTGACCAAGAATCGGGGGATTATGAATTCCCCCCAGTATAATATGTCATCGTTCTCAAGAAAACCAAAGCGCTATAATAAACTCTACTCATAATCTGTAAACATTGAATGTTTTACTTTTCAGCAGTGAGGCACTGGAAGGTGTCCCATACGCCCATACCCCCCGTTTGTGCAGTTTATTTTTTGCTAGAAATAAATTGAAGATAACAACAAAACCGATCTAGAAAAAATCTCTAGAAATACTAATTAATCATAACTTTAACAAGTCACACTCAAGTAACTAATATTTCAATAAGCCAAAGTTGTAGAGACCGGGGGGTCTGGGGGGTGTGGAACACTCTCCAGTGCCTCACTGCTAAAAGGTAAAACATTCAATCTTTACAAATTATGAGTATAGGGTTTATTATAGCGCATTAGTTTTCTTAAGAACAATGACATATTATTCTGGGGAGAATTAATAATCAAATAAATAAAAACAAAAAATTGGCAGGAGCTGGATGCGATCCCAGTACCCTTCGCAAATGTTTTTATTTTTTTTTCAATTTTACGCAATTCCATTAACAACTTACCAAATTTATCTTAATTTAATGCAGTTCATCAGTAATATATAATTATTCAAATTCAATTTTTTCGAAATTTGCAAGGAAGCGTGCCCTTATACTTGCACAAGACCTACACGCACAATGAAAATGAATGAATTCAGTGTGGGGAAGTTGGCGGTCTCCCCTTGTAAGTATTGTGTTCGAGCAACGAGCCTTTGTCGTACTGTTATCGTTTGGAATTATTGTTTAGTATCTCATTGAGAATTTTAGGTACCGCCAAGCTCTTTTGTCAGCCTCGAAGCTTCTTGTAGAAGTCAGCAACTGCCGTCACTACAATGCAAATAGATTCAATCATTTTTCGTCAGCATCTTTATTATCTACCGCAAAACTACTTCGAATTCTACCGACTGAGTTAAAACATCTGAAGTGTCAAGGTCATGTGAGTACATTATTTCGTTTTGTTATTTGAAAGTGCCAACATTGCTTGTGTAAATGTGTAAATTACTCACGAGTTATATTTTGCTACCACGCGTAGCGTTGAAGATTTTGTCAAGTCTTTTGCTGCATTATTGATTGTTTATCGTCATCATTTTAATTATTGTTTTTTTAAATTATGGCTAGAGTTAAGAATCCCGAACTTGATTATACACTTTTTCCTATAGAAATGGTTTTACCAAACGAAAGAACAGAAAAATACAAGCTCTTTTAGGTGAGGATCAATGTTGTCGGACTTGTGAAGAGACTACAATTTAATTTTGAAAATTACAATTTTTTCATAAGAAATACATGTACGTAAGTGTATTATTGCGCAATATTACGCAATATTATGCACAAATCAACCTAGAGCAGCGTTAAGGAGGAGTCAGTTGCTCTCTGACTTCCGTCGAGTCAACTTCCACACTTTTTCAAGTTAGATCGTTTTGGGGGATGTTTTTAGTAAGTAAAGCGCTTATCAAAACCGTTTGTAGCGCCCGGAGCGGGCCAAGAGTCGGATTCACACAAAAAGTGAATTTTTTCCGAAATTTATTGTCCGATCACAAATTTAATTTTTTTATTAGTTAATTACACCATTATCTTTCATAATTCGTTGTAAAAACCGAGATTCTGGTATTTTTACTGTCGCCACAACCTATTTTAATTGCGATGGGTGGAGTTACACTTCAAAAGAGCCAATGGCGACAGTTCGAATTCCCGGATCGGATTTTAGCATTTTTAAAGTGAATTATGAAAGATGAGGGTCTGATTAGCGTATAAAAAATAAAATTTGCGGTCGGCTCACAAATTTTGAAAAAAACGGCTTTAAAAATTAATTTAGAATACAATTAAATTAAAATTAATTCTGTTCGTACTGCTGTAAATTAGAAAACAACCTATACAACAAAGGCATTATTTAAATAATTAAAATATTACGAAAAATTTTAGAAAAAGTAGTGAGTAACATAATATCTAACTGTCAACGCGGTGACTCAGAACATTTCTGTGAATCACTGACGTCTACGACAAGGTGTAAAACAGGTGCACTTTAATATCAAAATACAATTTCCAAATTTTCAATAAAAATGCCAAAATTTTATCATAGTCCATTTCAACATTTTGCTGTTTTATTTGTGTGATGACATTATTTTATTGATGCATGTCGTTGTCCAAGCCCAAGATGGCGACCATAAAAATGCCAAAATGTTTTTCAAAACATCGAGAGACCTATTAAAATGTATTCTTAAATTCCAATGAGAAAAGGCATTAGTGGAACAATATTGGCCATAAAATGTACAGTTGGTCGGAATTGTCGTTTGATTTTTTGAAAAAAGATTCAGAGATACTTACACAAAAAAATTGCCCCCTTAAACTTCATTCCTGGGGTCTCGTTCAATGATTCTGTACACTCTACACACAATATCTTAAGTTTTCACAATTTTTCACTTAAAACTTGAAAATTCACCTCATATCTGCTTGGATATGACTCAGCCCCGAAACAAAATTAACTGAGCTACTGCCGACTACAGCGCGACCACTGCTAAATGTGCGAGTTTTTGGAAGTAGCGTGGGTTGTTAAATTTTTCAATTTGATTTTTCAATGAATGGGAAAACTAAATGTCACCAGGCAGAGCCGGGTAGTTATTTACATTTTTTGAAATAAATTAAATAGCAAAAAATGAGAAGGAGCAATCAGTGGCGGAACATCAAAATTTGGACCCTCCACACAAGCAAAAAAATTATTTTTTTATAAAACGCCTAAATAGAGATTGGGGTGCGTTCATTAATTACGTAAAGATAATTTTTAATTCCCCCCCCTCTTTCTCTCTTTATGTAAAATTACAAACATGAAATATTGAACACCTCTTCCCCTGATCGTACGTAAGCATTATTTTAGAAATATTTGACCCCCTTTTTACTTTTAAAGTAGGTGGGTAGATTATACTTATATTAATTCAACAGAAATTAATTTATACGAATTAAATGTAGGATTATAAGCATAATGACGGCAATTTCCATATTCAAAACTGATTTCAACTAAAAAGTATTTAAAAAAATCTTAAGTTAGGTACTTTTTGGACCCCCCCTCTTCTCATCCACATAAGACTTTGTAATATTTTCCAGACGTCAATAACTACCTCTTTGCTCACCATTAAGCAAATTTTATCTTAGGATACTATGGCTCTGCCCAATACTTCCTATTAGGGGAACTTGAGATAGTTTACTAATGGACTGAAGCAAGTAGGGCACCCAATGAACATACTGCTGCAGCTCAATATTGTCTGGTCTGTGGAGCTTCCACAACAAAGTCATCCATTCGTAATCACTCAAAAAATTTCTTTATTTAAAAAAAATGTACATGATTAGATATTTTTAATCTTCCTAACAACGCAATTGCCAAACTTAACTAGACGATCTCCGAGGGTATTGCCTTCTATACTCTTGCAAAATTCTATAGCGCCATCTGAATCTTTATCAACATTATCTTTATCTACTTCTTCGATGTATTCGGCAAATATTGGTTTTAGCAAATCGTATTTAATTTGATTGTTTTCATCAACGATGTTTAATTTTCTGTACGAGCACTCGGTATATTCGTTTATTTTAGTGTCTCCTTCCGTGGTCAAAAAATCGTCACTTATACTGTTTAACACAGTTTGGATCTCAAGGCCAAGTTCCTTTATGCATTCTTTATCGCTGGGCCAAAGAATGTCTTCGGTAAGCTTGGAAGCTAGCGATATCTAAAATTTCAAACATCAGACACTGCTTGTCTACTATTCACATTCCCAATCCACCTCGAATTGTAAAAAAGCAAGATTATGTTAAGAAAACAACCAGCGGCAGCCCATATTTAATTTTCAAAAGCAGTACTTACCCCCAAGACGGTGAAAAATAAAACCACACGCAAAGTCTTCATTTTGTAGTAGATCGAGGAAACTGCAGAGCAATCAACTTCATTCTTAGTATTTATATGCAACTGGAATGAAAAGTATGTGATAATAATTCAAAGGTTATCAACTCAGTGACCTTAGTAAAAAAATATCGATACATGATTCTCGATACTCGGTTATCGAGAAGATATGTTGAAATTACTGTCTGCTGTACAGCTGTCTGCTGTAAAATAATTTTCGGTTTATCGAATAGATTGCTGAAGGAGGTTAATCATCCGAAACTGATTTTCATTAGGAACGAAAACAAATCCTTGGAAGATCTCGGCTGTTACACAGCAATATATACATATTGAAATTTGGCAAAACAAAGATAAAAAAAATTGTTTAGTATTTATTTTCTTTTATAACATTACAAATTATTGATGTATTTAACAAAACAGTTAAGAAATTTAACCATCTGGTCCCCAATGTCAGTGCCAGTGGTATTGCGACAAGATTCCACAGCATCGTCTCTAACTTTTTTCTCTATCCACAAGATCTTTCCTGAGTGCAGTGCAGAACTCGGTTAGTATGGCTTTCAAGATTTCAAAATCGACGTTGTCGTTTTCGTCGATGGCATTTACTCTTTTAAACGCACAAGCCGTAAAGCGATTGATATCGTCGTTTCCTTCAACCGTTGAATAATCATCACTAATTGCATCCACTACGGTTTGTGTTTTCAATCCAAGTTCCTTGATGCATTCCTTATCAGTTGGTAGTAGCAAATCTTCGGAAAAGTTTTTCGAAAGTCCTGCCTGAAACAAGAAAGAATAATTATTAGTTTTATACAATAGATAAATAGTATTTTGTGCACATAGATCGGAAAGTGCGGACATTGCCGCATTCGGTAATTTTAAATAATTATAGTTTGTAATAAATTAAGAAATAATAATTACTAAAATATTTTAGTGAAGAAGATAAAAAAAAACAACAGCAGAAATATTACTAATTATGAACGGCGGTACTTACCCTATAAGGGTGAAAAACAAGGTGGCGTACACAAATTTCATTTTGTTGTTCAGTAAGTTTGAAGTGCAATATTACAATGCTTTGAAATATTTGGTGCATTTATATAAAAACCGTGGAAAGTATTGCATAAATTTTTATTATTATCAAATTGACCCTAAAGGTTTATCGAAAAATTTCTCGATATTTTGATGTTTAGGCTAATCACTTCGAGAAAAAACAAAAACAAGTTTGGTGCTATGCTATAAGCACAAATGTGTTCTCGGGCGTCACTAGATTTTATTTTTCGTTGTCTTAACTTGAATCATTCTTCTAAAAAGTTTTGGAAGCCAACGAGAAACTATTGCTATAGTGCATGGCCACGACATTTCCGTTTACTATAATGCAATAAAGGTAACTTCTTTCAAAATCAAAACAACACATACTTGGAAATTGTTTTATTTAAAACTTTTTTATATAAAAATTTATATAATAATTAATTAATTGTTTTTAACGTAGGTTGTAACGCAATTGCCCAACTTAATTAAACGATCTCCAAGACAACAACCTTCCACATTTTTACAAGCTTCTACAGCATCGTTTGAAGCTTGATCTTTATCGACAATTTTATTATTAATCACTTCAACGTAGGCAGCAAATATTGTCTTGATTACGTCCAACTTAATTTCGTTGTTTTCATCGATGGCATTCATTTTCCTGTACCAACATTCGTAAAATTCGTTCATTTTGGGATTTCCTTCTTTGGATAGAAAATCATCATCTACGTTTTCTAATACAGCTTGTACCTCAACGCCAGTTTCTTTCATGCATTCATAATCGATGGGCAATAACATGTCTTCGGTAAACTTGCCAGCAAGCGACACCTAAAATTAAAAATGGGAACTGATATTAGTCTCATAATCTGGGTCAAAATAAGCTTGCTGCAAATTACGGCTCTCAAGAGAAGATGCCCATATAAAATTATTCGTATCTTCCAGTCATAAAAGTTTTTGTGCAAAAATATACTTGGCCAAATTAAAATTGTCAAGTGGGTACTTACCCCTAAGAGGGCCAAAAATAGAACTGCATGCAAAGTCTTCATTTTCGATGGATTAGAAAATCTTGAAAGCAAACAACTGTGTACTATATCCTCAGCGTTTATATACCAATATGTCGGGCTGATAATCTAATATTACAAAGGTTATCCATTAACCTACGGAAAATAATCGCGTAATTGTTATTGTTGAAACATATTTAAATCCCCTCAACTTATCCAATTCTTTTATTTATCTAATAGTAAAAGTATGAACTTTCAGGACAGGGAAGGAATTCTACCTTCATCCAGGTAAAATTGTAGTTTTGTTCGAACTTTGGTGCATATTCAGTAATATAACCTTGCCCATGGTACATATAGCTCAATGGCTATCAAATGATGGTCTTTTTGTCAAAGATAGAATTGCTTCTTTCTTTTCGCAACTTTAGACTGCTTGCGAATTGATTTTGTTTCTTCCCCTTTTGTAGATATACTAGTATCCATATACCTGCTATGATTCACCAATGCAACGTCATCAGACGCCCAGTTGCTATCAGATAATGGCTTTTTGTCAAAGATAGAATTGCTTCTTTCTTTTTCGCATATCAGCGTTGAAGAACTTTAGACTGCTTGCGAATTGATTTTTGTTTCTTCTCTCCTTTTAGAGATATTCTAGTATCCACTTAACAAATAGTTAAATTTTAAATTTTTGAACAGAAAAACAAAGAAATATAAAACCAAAAGCAATTAAATTACTAAAGTAAACATAATTGAATTGTTGAACAAAAACAAATGAATTATTGAACCACACCCCTGAATTATTGCACAAAATAGCTGAATTATTGAACGAAACAGTAAAATTGTTGAAGAAAACAATTGAATTTTGCTAAAGAAACAATTGAATCTTGCAATGAAAAGAATTTAATTTTGAACAGAAAAACAAAGAAATTAGTAAATCAAAAGCAATGAAATTATATTAAAGTGAACATAATTAAATTTTTGAACAAAAAACAAATCAATTATTAAACTATGTCGCTGAATTATTGCACAAAATAGCTGAATTATCAAATAAAACCGAGGAATTAACCGCTGGTGAAGTTTTTTGTACACATCTCATGAAGTACATGAAGTACTTCACGTGGAACATCCTCCAGTGCCTCTGCAACGGGAGATCTTCAGTTTACTTATGATAAAAATAAACTATTCAATCCGGGGGTCTGGGGTGTGGAACACCCTCCAGTGCACAAGTTTTGGAATGAAAAACATTGCAGAATATGCAGAACCCCCAGACCAAGTAGTTTACTTTCTATCAGAAGTAAACCGAAGATCTCCGTTGCAGAGGCACTGGAGGGTGTTCCACACCCCAGACCCCGGTTTAAATAACTTATTTTATTAAAAGTGAATTAAATATTTAAGCATATCTCAAGTTTATTAAAATTAGCTATGGCCAAGTAAATGTGTTTAATTCGTAATCTGACAATTAATTATAAACTGCGCAATTATATATTCTGTACCCCTGGGAGGCAGATCTCTGCAATATAATAAAAATAAACTACTCAATCCGGGGTCTGGGGGGGTGGAACACCCTCCAGTGCACAAATTTCAGAACGAAGAACATTGCAGAATATGCAGAACCTTTCAGACCGTGTAGTTTATTTTTTTTTCAAAAGTAAACTGACGATCTCTCGTTGAGAGGCACTGGAGGGTGTTCCACACCCCAGACCCCAGTTTAAATAATTTATTGGTATTAAAAGTGAATTAAATATTTAAACATATCTCAAGTTTATTAAAATTAGCTATGGTCAAATAAATGTGTTTAATTCTTAATTTGACATTTAATTATAAATTCCGTACCCCTTGGGAGGCAGATCTTTGCAACAAAATGGAAAATAAACTACTTAATCCGGGGGGGGGGGAGTCTAGAGGGTGTGGAACACCTTTCAGTGCCTCTGCAACGGGAAATTTTCAGTTTACTAATGATAAAAAATAAACTACTTGATCCGGGGGGTGTGGACCCTCCATTTCTCAAATTTTGGAATTCCGTGAATTACTGCTGAATTATATGAAGTACGAAAAAGTATGCAGAATTATCATGAATTACGTTAAGTGTGAAATTAATTGTACACGATTTCCTCTAGCGGTTGACCCCTCGAATAAAACAGTCAAATTGTTAAAGAAAACAGTTGAATTGGTAAAGAAACAGTTGAATTTTGGAATAAAAAATTAAATTTTTGAACAGAAAAACAAAGAAATTATTAAACCAAAAGCAATTAAATTACTAAACTAAACAAAATTGAATTGTTGAACAAAAACTAATAAATTATTGAACAACGCCCTGAATTATTGCACAAAACAGCTGAATTATTGAACGAAACAGTAAAATTGTTGAAGAAAACGATTGAATTTTGCTAAAAAACAATTGAATCCTGGAATAAAAAATAATTGAATTTTTGAACAGAAAAACAAAGAAATTCTTAAATCAAAAGCAATGAAGTTATACTAAAGTAAACATAATTTAATTGTTGAACAAAAAACAAATTAATTATTGCACAAAACAGCTGAATTATAGAATAAAACAGTCAAATTGTTGAAGAAAACAGTTGAATTACTAAAGAAACAGTTGAATTTTGAAAACAAAAATAATTGAATTTTTGAACGGAAAAATAAATAAATTATTAACCCACAGGAAATAAATTATACTAAAGTAAACATAATTTAATTGTTGAACAAAAAACAAATCAATTATTGAACCACGTCGCTGAATTATTGTACAAAACAGCTGAATTATCGAATAAAACAGTCAAATTGTTGAAGAAAACAATTGAATTGGTAAAGAAACAGTTGAATTTTGAAAAATAATTGAATTTTTGAACAGAAAAACAAAGAAATTATTAAACCAAAAGCAATTAAATTACTAAACTAAACATAATTGAATTGTTGAACAAAAACAAATGAATTATTGAACAACACCCCTGAATTATTGCACAAAACAGCTGAATGATCGAACGAAAGAGCAAAATTGTTGAAGAAAACGATTGAATTTTGCTAAAGAAACAATTGAATCCTGGAATAAAAAATAATTGAATTTTTGAACAGAAAAACAAAGAAATTCTTAAATCAAAAGCAATGAAGTTATACTAAAGTAAACATAATTTAATTGTTGAACAAAAAACAAATGAATTATTGCACAAAACAGCTGAATTATAGAATAAAACAGTCAAATTGTTGAAGAAAACAGTTGAATTACTAAAGAAACAGTTGAATTTTGAAAACAAAAATAATTGAATTTTTGAACGGAAAAATAAATAAATTATTAACCCACAGGAAATAAATTATACTAAAGTAAACATAATTTAATTGTTGAACTAAAAACAAATTACTGCACAAAACAGCTGATTATCGAATAAAACAGTCAAATTGTTGAAGAAAACAATAGGGATGTTGCATGGTATCGAATTTAGTGATAACTCCTATTAATTCTTGAAAATTGTTTCTTTAATTTTTTATTTCGTAAAAGAAATCTATCATAAATCAGCGTATTTATGTTCGCAGGGTCCTACCCTTTGAATTTCTCCGCTGAGAAATTGCGTGAAGTCTGTTATTTGAAACGAAAATTTTCGCTCGTAAAATGGAAATTTTTGTAGATACAAGAAAAACTTGGAAATTGCAAACTATCTGTTTGGTCAACATTTACACTTGGCCGAGTAGGACCAATCTAGTAAATATTTTTAGTTAGTAAAGCGTTTGTCAAAACGGTTCGGAGCGGAGGGTCTGTTTTGACTAACGCAACCACGACAAATCTTAAATTGGGTTTTAAAGCCTTTTTTTCAAAATTTGTAGACCGAATAGCATTATTATCTTTCATAATTTACAAAAAAAATGGTAAAAATCGCTATCAGGGTTGATTAACTTTCGCCTTTAGCGCTAAATATTATACTTATTTTAATTTTCGATGGGCGAGGTTACGGTTTTAAAACCGCCAATTAAGAATAACATTCCAAATTAATTTTTAAAGTTGTTTTCTTCCAAACTTTGTGGACCAACCGCAAATTTATGCGCAAATTAAACCCTCAGCTTTTGTAATTCACTTTAAAAATGATCAAAATCACAATTCAGCTTAATTACCCATCCTCAAAACGAAAATGAAGTCTTCATTTTATACCGTTATGGTAGATTGGCAAAGTCTTGAAACAGAAAGTGATTTTATAAATATGTAAACACAGAGAACTGATAATTTATTATTATTATGAAGGTTATCAATGTATTTATTTTATTTTTGTCCTCATTAAGAAAAGTCGCGTTATCAATTGATGTAATATTATTGTAACTCTCGGCCACGTGTTTTTTAATTTTTTATTAAAAAAACTATACGTGTAAAATCAAATAGTCTAAATCTAGAAAAAGTACCTATTCAAAAAGTTATAAACAATGTAAAAAGAATAAGAATTCCAAAAAATGACGTCTAACTAACAATTTTCCTTACTGGCAATTCCTAAATTTAGAATAGAAACTATTTTTGAAAAAAGAAGTAGGGGTCTGGGTTTGCTTAAAAATAAAAATATTAAAATTTATTTGTTTGGAACTTCTATGGTTTCCATTCAATAGCAGGTTATGCGCCCATAAGTTTGTACGGCCATCTTCTAACACCAAACACAGGCAGAATAAAAAGTACTTTATTGAATGCTTTCGATACATAAATAAAACTACATAATCAAACGGTTTTAATCTTCTTAACAACGCAATTGCTTAACTTAACTAAACGATCTCCAAGGTCATTACCTTCTACAGTTTTGCAAAATTCTACAGCATCATTTGAAGCGCTATCTTTATCGATAATATTATTTCGTACATCTCCGATATAAGCAGTAAATAATACCTTTACTTGTTCCAGTTTAATTTCGTTGTTTTCGTCAATGGCGTTCAATTTCCTGTAGGCACATTCTGTAAAGTCGTTTATTTTTGAATCTCCTTCTACGGCCAAAAATCGTCATTCACGCTGTCTAGTAAATATTGCGTTTCAATGCCAAGTTCTTTTAGGCATTCCTTATCTGTCGGCGCTAGATATTCTTCGGTAAACTTGGAACAAAGTACCCCCTAGAATTAAAACAAAAGCTGTAGGTATTAAATCTGAATAAGAAGATAAAGAGGGAGGCACAGTAATTTTCCAAATAAAACTGCTACGAATCAAATCATTGGGAGCGGCAAGATTATAGTCGGGGGTGACCACTGACCAAAAATGTGTACATCAAATTTGCATTTATAATAATTTGCAAAAATTTGCCAACAATTGCAAAAATTTGCAAAATTGCAAAATTTGCAAATAATTTCAAAATTTGCAAACATTTGCAAAACTTTACACACATATTTGCAAACAATTTCAGACATTTGCAAAGATTTACAGGCATTTGCAAAAATTTACTCACATTTGCAAAATTTGCAAACAATTGCAGAAATTCGCTAAGAATTGCAAATCATTTACAAAATTATTTACACCAAATATACTAGGTGGTCAACCCTCCGATTATAGTAGTTGTATTTGCACCCAGTCTGCCGCGCCCAATTGCCCCACCCCCTTAACCACTGATATAAGTCTTATATTTTGTAGTTTTATTATGAAAAACAGCAACTATGGTATTTTTAGTATTATTTACAACAATAAGAACGAACTAAAATTGAAAAGCTGGTACTTACCCCTAGCATGGCAAACAACAAAACGGCGTGCACGGTCTTCATTTTATGGTAGATTGTAAAACTCGAAAGTACAGACTGCTTTATCCTCCGTGCTTATATACAAACCAAAAGAACTGATAACAATAATAAGCAACTATTATGAAGGTTATCACACATTGATGTTCCCCAAAAAAATCATGTTATTGCTTATTGCTTTTTTTGCTATTGCAGCATTGTTATATAATTTAACTTCTCCCAAATTAGTGTGTACTTTGTACGTCCTTTAAACAAATTCAAAACAACTTCTGCTCTCAGTTTAATTTTCACACAGAACGTTTCATAATGTTACTATACTAACATTCTTTACAGACCTAGAGAACTAGAAGCATCCCTCTGACTGCATTGATTGCGATCTTACAAATTATTACTTTATATTTTCTCCAACTAACTTAGTGTTGTTTCAGAATGTTTTTATTTTAAATTGTACACGTTTATCTGTTAAAGTTACTTCACCTATGTTCCGAAAAATAAAGATGCGGTATTCAACCCCACGTTGGGCGTTAAAATGCATTGTTTGCGTTCCGGAGGAAATTATTGATATTAATACAGTCCCTGTTGGTTCTTAATTAGATCAAATGGAAAGTAATTACTGGGTTCAAAACATGAGAGCAATACCAGTGCAATAATAATAATTTTTAGATGTTACTTTTCTGCCCCAGCACCCCCATATTCCTGAGCTATAAATAAGGGAGTGATCAAGTGTAATATCTTGCAGAACCAAATAAAAACATCTGTGCGAAAAATTTCCTATATTTAAAATAAAATAAAAATGAGTCTGAGTTTGCTTAAAAATTAAAAAATTATTGTTGGGAACTTTTATTGCTTCCACTTAATAGCAGGTTATGCGCCCATAAGTTTGTTTGGTTGTCATCTAATAACAAATACAAGCTTAGTCATAGTTTATTTTATTAAAAGCTTTCAATACATTTTATGATCAAATGTTCTTGATTTTCTTAACAGCACAATTGCTAAACTTAACTAAACGATCTCCGAGGTCAGTACCTTCTACAGTTTTACAAAATTCTACAGCATCACTTGAAGCACGATCTTTATCGACAATACTTTTTTCTACTGCTTCGATATAAGAAGCAAATAATTGCTTCATTTCTTCGAATTTAATTTCGTTGTTTTCATCGATGGTGTTCAGTTTCCTGTAGGAACATTCGGTATATTCGTTAATTTTTGGTTCTCCTTCTACGCTCAAAAAATTGTCGTCCACGCTGTCCAATACAAATTGAACTTCAAGGCCAAGTTCTTTTATGCATTCCTTATCGCTAGGCAACAGATATTCTTCGAGAAACTTGGGAAGAAAGTACCCCCTAAAATTAAAACTAAAACAGTAAGTATTTAATCTGATTTTGAAGATGAAGAGAGGAAAGGTAATTTTCCGAACAAAGGGCAGCAAACTAAATTATTGGAACTGGCAAGTTTACAGTAGTCGTATCTGCACCCAGTTGCCGCGCCCAATTGGCCGACATACTTAACTGATATAAGTTAGCCACTTCGCCATTTGGAAATTACCTTTTATTGTTTTACAATGAAAAACCTCAACAGTGACATTTGTCGTATTATAACAACAATAAAAACAACCTAAAATGGTAAAACCGGTACTTACCCCTAGCACGGCAAACATCAAAACGGCGTGCACAGTCTTCATTTTATGGTAAATCTGTAAAACTTAAAAGTACAGAATTATTTATCTTCCGCGCTTATATACAAACAAAAAGAACTGATAACAATAATAATATGTAAGAAAGGTTATCACACATTGATGTCTCACTAAAAAAAATCATGCTATTGCTGATAATGCAGCATTGTTATATAATTTAACTTCTCCCAAATTAATTTGTATAAATTGAAAATTAAACATGGTTTCATAATGTTAGCATACTAACATTCTTTACAGACCTAGAGAACCTGAGCTAAACAGAAGCATTTCCTTTGACTGCATTGAAATTAAGCAATTGAAAAATTGCTCAGATTTTTATTCTTAAATTGGTCTTTTCTCTAGCTGCCTTATGTCTTCACCTAGAGATATCTCTTATCTATTAGATAAATTAACGAAGTAACCAATCAGAGGGCACCAAAACAAAACAATCAGAAATATGATTGGCTACTTTGTTAATTTATCTTATAGATAGATTATTATCTAAGAGATATCTCTAGGTGAAGAAATCAGGCATTAGTTGTTTAGTAGGTTCCTTCATTAGTTTTAAGGTTTTATTTTAATTTTCGCGGGTTCAGCTGTTAATTATAGGCTCCGAAAAGTAAACATACGGTAGCAAACCCCACGTTGGGTGCTAAATATGCAGTGCATTGTCTGCGTTTTGGATATTTTTATCAAAGTTTGTAAATAGCTTAATCTGACTAACTAACCATTTGTTTAATTACATTAAAACATGTGTGCAAAAGTGTTACAGTTTAAAATAGGAAGTGCAAAATTAACAGTATAATAAATTATAAGTGCAATAGTGCAAAATCCACATTATAAGTGCAATAGTGCAAAATGGACATTATATAAGTGCAATAATACAAAACCTATTATTAAATTGTCCTAGATTTAGTTTAATGTGCAACTATGCAATTGTAAATTTATGTATATAAACAATTGAATTTTTAATAAAATAAGGTAAAACCGATGGATATGACGCGGTAGGGGATACGACGCAATTGCAAGATCTCTGTTATGTTGTTATCTATGAACCTTATTACCTAAATATCCCCTTTGTTCCATTGCCTAAAACCAGATATACAGCAAGAAACTAATTGTTGAACGAATCGTTTTCATGAGAGCACGCATTTTCTTCGTCTGAATCAGGTGAGCACATGCAAAAGTTTTATTACATTATTTTGAAAGTTCTGTATTATGTTTCCTCATAGATTTTTAATTCGTTTTCTGAATTTTATGGCATTGTACAACGTCTAAAATTAATTATAAATAGTTAATTTAGTCATAATGGTCTTTGTTATGATTTAATTATTTTATAAATAAAATGGTGGATAGTTAGTGATATGACGCATATTGTGAGATAGTAATATGTTTACATTAATTTTACATTTTTACAATTTTACACTTTACATTTAATGTTATATTTCCTAAAACCATTACCGTAGTTTAAGTGTTCATTGTTTTTGAGTTTTTATCTGACTATTATACTTTTTCAAATAAAATTGTTTTTATTATTTTTAATCAATTACATGTAAATCGCCATAAGCAATATCTCCAACCCTCGAAGCGTCATATCCCCAACCCCATCGGGGATATGACGCAAAATTCAATTTTCAGAATTAATGTAATTAATAACAGTTAGCACAATCAGAATCACCTATACTTCCTGCTTAAGATACGTTAGGGTTGTAGGTACAAAAATCCTATCACCATGAGACACTTGTGAGTAGTAACTGAAAAATTGATAAATTTCAAAATGTGCGTCATATCCTCAATTTTACCTTAAGTATTAGCTCAATCGTCGTGCCTGCAGTTAATTACTCCACTCCTTAATCTCTTCGGAATTATACATAATTTCGTTGAGATTAATTACCATTAAATTGATAAATTGACTAACCGTCAAATGTAATGTAGTTTTATGTATGCAGAAGTTCTATAAGCGTCCTCTTATTAATTTTATTCCAATAAATCGTAAAAACTTGGTTTTATAATATAAAACTATTGATATTAATACAGATTACAGCCCGTGTTGGTTCTTTATTAGTTCAAATAAATTCCACATTATAAATATTTACGTGGCCCAAAACATCAGAGCAATGGCACTCTACCATTTAAGTGGTAATAATACTTTTTCTGCCCAGAATATATGCTTAATGAAATAATCAGGCACTTATTCCTGAGCTGTGGATAAAGGAGTGTAATATCTTTCAAAACCATGGGAAAAAATTGCTTTATTTAAAATAAAAATATACACGATCAAATAATATTTTTGACTTCCTTAAAAACGCAATTGCCCAACTTAACTAAACGATCGCCAAGACTACTTGCTTCCAAAGTTTTACAAGATTATCATTTGCAACTTTGTCTTTATCAACGTTCTTACCGAGCATTTCGATATAAGAAGCATATATTGACTTGATGACGTCGTATTTAATTTTGTTGTTTTCGTCAATGGCATTGAGTTTTCTGAACACACATTCATTAAAATCGTTTATTTGTGGGTTCCTTCCTTAGTCAAAAAATCATCCGTCCAATACAGTTTGTACCTCAATCCCAAGTTCATGCATTCTCTATGGTGAGGCAGTAGAATATCGTCGGTCAATTTTGAAGAAAGAGACACCTAAAATATTATTATAAGAAAACAAAACTGAACCTAACACAAAAATTGTTTTTCTACAGTTTTCAATCGTGCAATCTTCTTCTGTACTGTGAGTTCACAAAGTATATTGCCAAAAATTGCTTCGATAGGCTTGACAATAGAGAGATAACAGAGAATAATTCCAATCCTGCGTTCTTTCAGTTATCGAGTACCATTTAGCCCCATTTGTAATTCCACCTTCGAATTTTTCCTTGGGAGAAATAAAGCAGGTTAAACTGTTATGCATTGTTTTGTGCGCCTTAAATAAAAAGAAATTAAAAGGAAATTTATTTTTCAAGTCGGGATTTTCAAGGCACCATTGTGTAAGTTAGCTGACAAACCAAACGGTTCAGAAAGGATCCAATCCATAACTGATTTTGTTTCCGGTTCGGTGACGTTGTTGTTAAGCTAAAAATTGTATGTACAAATTGTCATACTGTGGGTCACGATTTCAATTAGTGATACTTCTGGCTTACTTTTAAAAGACATTTTGTATCCATCGCAATTCATACTTGGCATTATGTGAATAATTCGGGTGGTATATAACAAATACAACACTCTTTCGTCAGATCGAAAAAGAGAAGCACGGAGACGGTCATACAAACTGAGCTTCTACCCGGATTCGAACTGAGCGCCTTACGTTAGCAGTTGATCGCACTAACAGTCCAAGCCAACGACCGTCTAAAAAAAGAATTAAGTTTATATAAATACGAACTTATGACCATTAAATCCTTAGCTCAATTTTCTCGCCCGCCGTAAGACCATCACAATATACAGTACAATTTTGAAACCACCAAACTACACAAAAGATCATAACCAAAAGAAGTTTACCTTACAACTTATTCCAGATATAGTATCCAGGCCCGGACTGGTCCAGCAGGAAAAGGAAGCAAATGCCCAGTAGACCGGTTCATCTGTAAAGGCCGGAGGCTACACGCGGGCTTTCAAAGATTTGATTAAATGATAAGTAGAACCGGTCTAGGAGGATATTTTTAGTTAGTAAGTCTCCGCAGCTTCCTCTTCGGTCCTCCTCGCTTCGGCCGCTCCGGGCTGTTTTGACAAACGCAACTACGGCAAATCTCGAATTTTTAAAGCCGTTTCTTTTTTAAATTTGGGGACCGACCGCAAATTTTATTTTTTATGCGCTAATTTTTCATAATTCAAACCTTCCCCCATTATGGTATTAACTTTTGTGTTTTTATTTTATTTTTCGTACCAACCACATTTTTTGCTGATTTTTTCCTTATCTCAGAGTGAATCTTTTTGGACTTGGCATTTCATGTTCTTAAAATTACGATATCGCAAAAAGTCTGCTGAAAATAATACTTTGCTAATTTTTCAAATTTTGAGAAAGCTATTGTCCACATATAGATTTTTTTACGGACATAGCTATAACGCAAAATTCAACAGGGCCAAACAGACTCGAATATCGACCTAGAAATATCACACAAGAAAGTCAGGATAAAATGCACTGAAAAATATTACCAAGTTGTGAAATAATGTGAGAAATGTAGTTGATGCTATCGTGGACGCCACCAAGGGTGGGGTAGTTGCCCAAAATGACCTTTCGGTAATTTTCCGCTATTGATGAATATCTTACGAACCTTTTAAACAATCCTGCAAACTATCTGAATATTAAACTTGGATTTAGCCTAATAATTAACTTAATTCAGGGGGAGTTCACGATTTGTTATATTTGATTATACAGGGGGGGGGAGTCTAAAATCATTAAAAGTTTGCTTACGTAATACTTGAACGCCCCCTTAGAAGCAGTAAAAATGTGGTTTTTTTCGTGCTTTTAATTGTTGGGTTAAAAAAATTATCTGCATTACCAACAGTTATTTAAAACTCTTGCTTAGAGTGCACAACTACGTCATAGCCCTGACTCTTTTTGAGTTTCAATAACTGTCTTTCTCGTGCTAAATGAACTCAAAAAATATTTTAAAAAAGTTATGTTACTTATTTGTCCGTTTTCTCGTCTATCCTTTTGTTTAAATTGTATTTGTTTGATTAATCTTAAGTTTTTCGTTAATTCGATTGTTTGTGTGTTTATCTGTTCGTTTGTTTACTTGTGTGTTGATTTCTGTTTGTGTTTGCTAATAAGTTTATTTTGTTTACTTGTGCGTCTGCGTATTCGTTCTTTCTGTCAATAATTCAATTCTTTGATGTTTTAGTGGCAATTTCACAATTTGTTTATTCGTTCATTCGATGATTCCTTACATGCTTGTGTAGTATAAGTTTAAATGTAATAAATACATTTTAATATGAAATAAGTAACATGTGAAGTGTGGGACGGGCCTTAAGTAGATTACATTGATCTCTTGAAACTGTAGAATCTACAAGCAAAGGTATTCGCTGATGGGGCAGGTACACACTCATATTATTAAAACGGATGTTTAATGTTAACGACTCTTAAAACGCTGATGACGTTCTTTGCATTGATATCAATAAATAGACGTACTTTGCAAATGCAGTTGTAGTATTTGTTATTAATCTGGATTTATTCACGGACGGTAGCTATGCAGCTCGATCATGTAATAATTGTTAATTAAATAAATAATTGTTAATCCAAGCGGCATTTTTCCGAAAATCACAAATTTTCTGATAGTTAATGGCGATCCCATATTTCAATAGAACTGATCGTATTTCACTTGTTTCTTTATTCATGTCAGATGATTTTCTAATAGTACGTTTGTCAGTTGATTTATTTGTTTTTGTGCTTATTTTGCGTTCGTTTGTTATATTAATAGTTCGTTCGTTGATTTGTTGCTTTATTTTGTTTCTACTTACTGATGCTTTGTTTGGTTTCTTTGTTTGTTCGATGATTTCTTATTGAGTAATTTATTCGTTTGTTTGCATGCTAGTTACTTTATTTAGTTGGTTATCTATTAGTTCGTTAGGAGGTTGATTTACAATTTGCTTCGACCAAACGAAAGAGCTCAAAAATACAAAGCATTTAAGGTGCGAATGAATTTGGTAGGACTTCTAATAACGCCGCAATTCAAACTTGAAAATCACGATATTCCCATAAGAAACTCATTTACGTAAGTGCATTGTTGCGTAATATACGTCATAATTGAACACATTCTATCAACAGTCCGTGCGTTGTAGGAACACTCACAACCGACGAGAAGCTACCAGTCGCTGTCTGCTATCTGACAGGTAAACATCTTTGCCGAATAGGACCGATCTAGGGGAATATTTTTAATTAGTAAAGCGTTTTTCAAAATGGCTCGGAGCGGATGGTGCGAAGGGTATGTTTTGACTAACGCAACCATGACAAATATCAAATTGGGTATTAAAGCAGTTCTTTTTTCAAAATTTGTGGACCGGGTAGCATTATTATCTTTCATAATTTACAAAAAAATGGTAGAAATTGCAATCAGGGTTGTTTAACCCTTTAGGACTAAATATTATACTTATTTTAATTTTCTATGGGCGGGGTTACGGTTTCAAAAAAGCCAATTAAAAATTGCTTTCCAAATTAATTTTTAAAGTCGTTTCCTTCCAAACTTTGTGGACCAACCGCAAATTTTATTTTTTATGCGCTAATTAGACCCTCAGCTTTCATAATTCACTTTAAAAATTGTCAAAATCAGAGTTCAGTTTTATTACCCATCCCAAAAACGAAATTAGAGTCGTCATTTTATGACGTTACGGTAGATCGGCAAAATCTTGAAGCAGAAAGTGTTTTTATAAATATGTAAACACAGAGAACTGATAATTTATTATTATTATTATGAAGGTCATCAATGTATTTATTTTATTTTGGCCTCATTAAGAAAAAGTCACGTTATCAATTGATATAATATTATTTCAGCCCTTGGCCACGTGTTTTTTTTAATTTTTATTAACAAAACTATACGTGTAAAATCAAATGGTCTGAATCTAGAAAAAGTATTCCAAGTTATAAACAATGTAAAAAGAATAAGAATTTTAAAAATGACTTCTAACTAGCAATTCTTCAAACTCAATTTTATCATCAAGTTCACCCATAAATCTAGAATAGAAATTATTTTTGAAAAAAGAGGTCTGGGTTTGCTTAAAAATAAAAATATTAAAATTTATTTATTTGGAACTTCTATGGTTCCATTCTGTAACAGGTTATGCGCCCATAATTTTGTATGGCCATCTTCTAACACCAAACACAAGCAGAGTCAAAAATTACTTTATTGAATGCTTTTAATACATAAATAAAACTTTACATGATCAAATGTTTTAATCTTCTTAACAACGCAATTGCTTAACTTAACTAAGCGATCTCCAAGGTCATTACCTTCTACAGTTTTGCAAAATTCTACAGCATTATTTGAAGCACCATCTATATCGACAATATTTTTTTGCATCTCTCTGATATAAGCAGTAAATAATACCTTTACTTCTTCCACTTTAATTTCGTTGTTTTCATCAATGGCGTTCAATTTCCTGTAGACACATTCTGTAAAGTCGTTCATTTTTGAATCTCCTTCTACGGCCACTAAATCGTCATTCACGCTGTCTAATATATATTGCGTTTCAAAGCCAAGTTCTTTTATGCATTCCCTATCGCTAGGACCTAGATATTCTTCGGTAAACTTGGAAGAAAATACTCCCTAAATTTAAAAAAAAAGCTGTAGGTATTTAATCTGAATATGAAGATAAAGAGGGAAGAACGGTAATTTTCCAAATAAAGGTGCTGTAAACCAATAAATCATTGGGAGCGACAAGATTATAGTAGTTGTATATGCGCCCAATTGGCCGACACCGAAATAAGTCTTATATTATGTAGTTTTATTATGAAGAACAGCAACAATGGGATTTTTAGTATTATTACAACAATAAGGACGTAGTAAAATTGCAAAGCGGGTACTTACCCCTAGCATGGCAAAAACCAAAACGGCGTGCACGGTCTTCATTTTATGGTAGATCTGTAAAATTTGAAAGTACAGATTGATTTATCTTCTGTGTTTATATACAAACCAAAAGAACTGATAACAATAATAAGTAACTATTAGGAAGGTTATCACACATTGATATTTCCCTATAAAAAATTATGTTATTGCTTATTGCTTTTTTTGCTATTGCAGCATTGTTATATAATTTAGCTTCTCCCAAATTAGTGTGTACTTTGTACGTCCTTTAAACAAATTCAAAACAACTTCTGCTTTTTACACAGAACGATTCATAATGTTACTATACTAACATTCTTTACAGACCTAGAGAACTAGAAGCCTTCCTCTGACTGCATTGATTGCAATCTTACAAATTATTACTTTATCTTTTCTCCAACTAACTTAGTGTTGTTTCAGAATGTTTTAATTTTAAATTGTACACGTTTAGCTGTTAAATTTACTGCATCTATGCTCCGAAAAATAAACATGCGGTATTCAACCCCACGTTGGGCGTTAAAATGCATTGTTTGCGTTACGGCGGAAACAATTGATATTAATGCAGTCCCTGTTGGTTTTCAATTAGATCAAATGGAAAGTAATTACTGGGTTCAAAACATGCGAGCAATACCAGTGCAATAATAATAATTTTTAGATGTTGCTTTTCTACTCCCAGCACACCCATATTCCAGAGCTATGAATAAAGGAGTGATCAGGTGTAATATCTTTCAGAATCTTTCAGTGTAATATCTTTCAAAATAAAAATGAGTCTGAGTTTGTTTAAAAATTAAAAAAATTATTGATGGGAACTTTTAGGGCTTCCACTTAATAGCAGGTTATGCGCCCATAAGTTTGTTTGGTCGTCATCTAATACCAAATACAAGCTTAATCAAAGTTTATTTTATTAAAAGCTTTCAATACATTTTATGATCAAATGTTTTTGA
This sequence comes from Lycocerus yunnanus, assembly GCA_036346125.1. Taxonomy (NCBI): domain Eukaryota; kingdom Metazoa; phylum Arthropoda; class Insecta; order Coleoptera; family Cantharidae; genus Lycocerus; species Lycocerus yunnanus. Next base: position 68,783 of record JARFIX010000140.1, read on the forward strand.
TCTTCTTAATAGCACAATTGCTAAACTTAACTAAACGATCACCGAGGTCAGTACCTTCTACAGTTTTACAAAATTCTACAGCATCACTTGAAGCACGATCTTTATCGACAATATCTTTTCCAACTCTTGGATATAAGAAGCAAATAATTGTTTTATCTCTTCAAATTTAATTTCGTTGTTTTCATCAATTGTGTTCAATTTTCTATAGGAACATTCGGTATATTCGTTTATTTTTGGTTCTCCTTCTACGTACAAAAAATTGTCATCCACGTTGTCCAATACAAATTGGACTTCAAGGCCGAGTTCTTTTATGCATTCCTTATCGCTAGGCAACAGATATTCTTCGGTAAACTTGGAAGAAAGTACCCCCTAAAATTAAAACAAAAACTGTAAGTATTTAATCTGATTGAGAAGATAAAGAGAGGAAATGTAATTTTCCGAATAAAAGTGCAGCAAACCAAATTATTGCAGGTGCCAAGTTTACAGTAGTTGCATCTGTTCCAGTTTGCCGCGCCCAATTGGCCGACATACTTAACTGATGTAAGTTAGCCACTTCGCCATTTGGAAATTACCTTTGATTGTTTTACAATGAAAAACCGCAAGAGTGACATTTGTCGTATTATCACAACAATAAGAACAAACTAAAATGGTAAAACCGGTACTTACCCCCTAGCATGGCAAACATCAAAACGGCGTGCACAGTCTTCATTTTATGGTAGATCTGTAAAACTTGAAAGTACACAATTATTTATCTTCCGTGCTTATATACAAACAGAAAGAACTGATAACAATAATAATATGTAAGAAAGGTTATCACACATTGATGTCTCACTAAAAAAAATCATGTTATTGCTGATAATGCAGCATTGTTATATAATTTAACTTCTCCCAAATTAGTTTGTTTAAATTGAAAATTAAGCTTATGGTTTCGTTATGTTAGCATACTAACATTCTTTACAGATCTAGAAAACTTGAGCAATATCGAAGCATCCCTTTGACTGCATTGAAATTAAGCAATTGAAAATTGCTCAGATTTTTTTATTCTTAAATTAGTCTTTTCTCTAGCTGCCTTATGACCGGTTTCTTCACCTAGAGATATTATAGATAGATTATTATCTAAGAGATATCTCTAGGTGAAGAAATCAGGCATTAGTTGTTTAGTAGGTTCCTTCATTAGTTTTAAGGTTTTATTTTAATTTTCGCGCGTTCAGCTGTTAATTATAGGCTCCGAAAAGTAAACATACGGTAGCAAACCCCACGTTGGGTGCTAAATATGCAGTGCATTGACAGCGTTTCGGATATTTTTATCCAAGTTCGTAAATAGCTTAATCTGACTAACTAACCATTAAATTGATAAATTGACTAACCGTCAAATTTCATATAGTTTCTATAAGCGTCCTGTTATTAATTTTATTCCAATAAATCGTAAAAACTTGGTTTTATAATATAAAACTATTGATATTAATACAGATTACAGCCCGTGTTGGTTCTTTATTAGTTCAAATAAATTCCACATTATAAATATTTACGTGGCCCAAAACATCAGAGCAATGGCACTCTACCATTTAAGTGGTAATAATATTTTTTCTGCCCAGGATATATGCTTAATGAAATAATCAGGCACTTATTCCTGAGCTGTGGATAAAGGAGTGTAATATCTTTCAAAACCATGGGAAAAAATTGCTTTATTTAAAATAAAAATATACACGATCAAATAATATTTTTGACTTCCTTAAAAACGCAATTGCCCAACTTAACTAAACGATCGCCAAGACTACTTGCTTCCAAAGTTTTACAAGATTCTCTAATATCATTTGCAACTTTGTCTTTATCAACGTTCTTACCGAGCATTTCGATATAAGAAGCATATTATATTGACTTGATGACGTCGTATTTAATTTCGTTGTTTTCGCAATGGCATTGAGTTTTCTGAACACACATTCATTAAAATCGTTTATTTGTGGGTTCCCTTCATTAGTCAAAAAATCGTCGGTGTAGCCGTCCAATACAGTTTGTACCTCAATCCCAAGTTCATGCATTCTCTATGGCGAGACAGTAGTATGTCGTCGGTCAATTTTGAACAAAGACACACCTAAAATATTATTATAAGAAAACAAAACTGAACCTAACACAAAATTGCTTTTTTGCAGTGTTTTAATCGTGCAATCTTCTTCTGCAGTGCGAGTTCTCCAAGTCTGTTGCCAAAAATTGCTTTGATAGGATTGATAACAGAAATATGGCTTATGAATCAGGACCGGACTAATGATACAGTTTTGTTTTGGCTTTGCGAATCTGGCTAATTTTCTCCAAATAAACAAATGTTTGTGCAATAAAATAGTTGAACATAGAAGAATAAAATTTCCAAATCCGTACTTACTCCCAAGAAGGCAAAAATAGAACAAAATGCAAAGTCTTCATTTTATGATAGATCGATAAAACTGGAAACAAAAAAATTTATGCTTTCTATTTATATTCAGCACGGGGAACCAAAATATTTGAAAGGTTTTCGACACATTGCCCTTACCAAAAAAGGTCGCGTTATCGTTGTTGGTGCGATAGTTGTCCTAATTAGTATAAATTTTAATACAACATTTTAATCGAGAGGCAATTGAAAAAACAACAACAAAGTGCCTATACAATAAAAATAAATATGGAATAAGAATTCCGATATTATGCCTTTATTCAATTTTGAGAATTAATGGAGGCCGCACTTGTCGGCGATAAAATTAAATAAAAGAAGATGAGATCGAAGAAAAGAAAAAGAACACATCAGCAAAAAATCATCTGTTCCATGTAAACAAGCACAGCTAACAATAATTGTATTGTAAAACCAAAAAACGACTTAATTGTTAAACTGAAAATAATTAAATTATTACACCAAAACCAATTAAATTTTCAAACCAAAATTATTTAATTGTCGAATAAATCAGTTAATTATTGAAGCAAACAGCTGATTTATTAAACAAAACAACTAAATTATTAAAAAAACATTTGAATTATTTAACAAAACAGTTGTATTTTTGAACAACATTGTCCAACTAAAAACAATTGAACATAGTTTTCACCAAACTGGGACTTTTTGTTTTTTCTTTTCGATATTGGTAAATTTTTTATTAAACAAAAAATTATTACACAAAACAAATGAATTATTTAACAAAACAGTTGTATTTTTGGACAACATTGTCCAACTAAAAACAATTGAACATAGTTCTCACCAAATTGGGACTTTTTGTCTTTTCTTTTCGATATTGGTAAATTTTTTATTAAACAAAAAATTATTACACAAAACAAATGAATTATTTAACAAAACAGTTGTATTTTTGGACAACGTTGTCCAACTAAAAACAATTGAACATAGTTCTCACCAAATTGGGACTTTTTGTCTTTTCTTTTCGATATTGGTAAATTTTTTATTAAACAAAAAATTATTACACAAAACAAATAAATTATTTAACAAAACAGTTGTATTTTTGGACAACGTTGTCCAACTAAAAACAATTGAACATAGTTCTCACCAAATTGGGACTTTTTGTCTTTTCTTTTCGATATTGGTAAATTTCTTCTAATATTATAATATAGCAAAAAGCGAGGGTCAACCGCTAGAAGAAATCGTGTACAATTAACTTCACACTTCACGTAATTCATGATAATTCTGCATACTTCTTCGTACTTCATACACACACCCCACGCCCACATCCACACCCCGGATCGAGTAGTTTATTTTTATCAAAAGTAAACTGAAAATTTCCTGTAGCAGAGGCAAGGCACTGTTCCACACCCTCCAGACCCTCCGGATTAAGTACCTAGGTTATTTTTATTTTGTTGCAGAGATCTGCCTCCCAAGGGGTACGGAATTTATAATTACGCAATTTATAATTAATTGTCAAATTACGAATTAAACACATTTACTTGACCATAGCTAATTTTAATAAACTTGAGCTATGCTTAAATAATTAATTCACTTTTAATAGTAATAAATTATTTAAACTGGGAGTCTGGGGTGTGGAACACCTCCAGTGCCTCTGCAACAGGAGATCTTCAGTTTACTTCTGATAAAAAGTGAACTATTTGGTCTGGGGATTCTGTATGTTCTGCAATGTTCTTCATTCCAAAATTTTGCACTGGAGGGGGTTCCACACCCCCCGACCCCCGGTTTGAATAGTTTATTTTTATCAGAAGTAAACTGCAGATCTCTCGTTGCAGAGGCACTTTAGGTGTTCCACGCCCTCCAGACCCCCGGATCGAGTAGTTTATTTTTATCAGACGTAAATTGAAGATCTTCCGTTTCAGAGGCACTGAGGATGTTCCACGTGAAGTACTTTATGTACTTCACATGAGATGTGTACAAAAACTTCACCAGCGGTTAACCCCTCGCAAAAAGCTTAATATAAATGAAAAAAAAAATTATTTAATAAATTAAAAATAAAATTTTCATTATCTTTTTAAATTAAATTATTCTTTTTTTGTTGAAATTTCAAAGATTTTTACCTGCCTAAAGTGTTAATTTTTCTGACTTTTTAAAAATCAAAAATTCCCTGACTTTTCATAACAAAATTTACACAATTTTAAATCCCAAATAAAAAACCTAACTTTCCTTAATTTATCATCTTCTCTTTACGTAACACTAATAATGTATAATAATACTAAATGTCAAATAAAATATGAGGGGTGGCCCTTCGCCGGCACCGCGAACAAGAAGCTACTAACTGAAAAGAGTCACAGCAATATATTTGATTATTAATTTTAATTTTGAAAATATATTTTCTATTTTTATCTCTTTGACACAATTAGAGTTGATGTAGGATTTTAATTAAAAAATTTAATAATAATATTCTGGGGGAGGGGGGCTGAATAAATTTTGGTTAAAACGTCCATTAAAAAATTATAAACAAACTTTTTCAATTGGATGATCAGTAAACTTCAAGATATTTTGAGTATCAAAAATATTTTTCTAGATTGCGGGTTTTATCTTTTTAGCGTAGTTTCTTCAACAAAGTTAAAATTCAACTATGAAGCAGGTTTTATTGTTTTCTAAATTATTTAATTCGGTAATCCGCGTATTGGAATTACAAAAATTTCTTAGTTTGCTTTCGGCATCGACCCTGAACTGTAAACTTCTAGTCAATATTATGACAATAAATCTTAGATTTTCTATTTAACTTGAAATACCAATAATTTCAAATTATCAATTGTTCCAAAAACAAGTAAACGCATAGTCAGAATATTTTATTTATGTTTTGAAAATTACAGAATTTGCCTAAAAACGCAACCAATAATTGCAAATTATCAATTGTTCCAGAAACAAGTAAATGCATAGTCAGAATATTTTATTTATATATTGAAAATTACAAGATTTGCCTAATAACGCAATTATTGAACTTAACTAAAACATCTCCAAGATTATCCCCTTTTACCTTTGTGCACAATTCCATAGCATCGCTTATAACTTGATTTTTAGGAATATCCACATTAAGCCAGTTTAATCCTTCAACTAATACTTGCTTAAACTCGTTATATTTAATATCGTCGTTTTCATCAAGAATGCCGCGTTTCCTATGCCAACATTCGGTAAATTCGTTTAATTTTTGATTTCCTTCCGTCATGGTAAAATCGTCATGGTAGCTATCCCATATAGTTTTGAGTTTAAGATGAACTTCCTTTGCACATTCCTTATCCTCGGCCGTGAATGCGTCTGGGGTAAACTTTAAAGAAAGCGCCACCTAAAATTTGAAACGTACGCTGCTTTAATCAGAAAATCTGAGTGAGTTAAAAGAATAGTTTTGAAATTTGAACAAAAAATAATATTAGATATATTCCAGAAGGAAAAAATTGGAAGGAACCATAATTGTCCTGCAATCTCCCGAAAGCGGGAGATTCAAAGGTGTGACTCCTGAAAGGCAGATTGACGTTCAAGGTTGGATGGGGAAAATTCTAAGACGGTCGTGGTCTTCTGCAAAGACGACGGAAAAAGTATAGTGGAAGCCGCCAAAGCGATGCCTAAGAGTTGCAAAATTTTCGGCATCATCCACATCGTCAATCTACCCGGCTCATGAAAAAGTAACACTTGGTTTCAGCCCAAATTAAAATTTCAAATACTAGGTACTTACCCCAAAGATGGCAAAAAACAGAATTGCATGGAAAGTCTTCATTGCACTGTTAGATCGATAGAACTGAAAGCAAAAAATAGTAACTGCAGATTGTATCCTCTGGGTTTATATTATATCAACACATTGAGCTGATACATGCAAATAATATTAAGGTTATCAATGTAATATTAGTTTTGCTAAATGTAATCGTCCATTGCAAATCATATTTTTGTAAATGTTAGCATTTATTGGTAAAATTGGTAATTTTTTTAAAAGTTAACATTTTAACAAATAGAAAATCTGTCATCAACTTCACGTGACAAAAAATAATACAAAAATTTTTAAAAATATAATTTATTTTAATTAAGTTTATTTCTCAAAATTTATATACCAATCGCTCGATATATAAATTAAAAATATGAGTTCTGTTATAGAGGCCATCATGAAAGCAAAAGATCCGGTGCGATTTTCAGCAGCCCCATTTTAATTTCTTGCATCTCTTATTTCACCTCTATCTCTTTATATTTGAAATATGGCGAAAGGAGGATTTCCAATTCCGAGGACACCCCTTGAAACATCTTCAAGCCCCAAGGTAGCATCTTACTCTCGTTTACCCTCAGGTGCAGCGCGTGCTGCTTGGCGCCGGCCCTGACTTGATCTATTTTATTAAAAATCTTCACGTGCTGATAACTGTTTTTGCTTTGCTTTTACATACTTTTTGAATCATACTATGCAACTACAAGCTAAGATATCGATAACCTCAGTATTATTTGCATATATCAGCTCAATGTGTTGATATATAAACCCAGAAGATGCAGTATGCAGTTACTATTTGCATCGAACTAACAGGAACAATGAGGACTTTGCATGCAGTTCTTCTTTTTACCATCTTTGGGGTAAGTACCGTCTTTGGAATTTTAAATAATATGAGTTGTCTTCAAGTATTGCTTTTTCTTAAAAAATATCTTATCATGAGCCAAGGTAGAGTGACGATGTAGATGATGCAGAAAATTTGGACGGAGGGAAATCATAAATTAAACGAATTTACCGAATGTTGGCATAGGAAACTCGGCATTCTTCATAAAAACGTCGATATATCGAGCATTGATTGCTAACTTGCGATTGTTTAATGAACATATTCCCAAAAATCAAGTTATAAACGATGCTATGGAATTATGTACAAACGTGAAAGGGCAGAAGAAGAAGAAGTTTAAATGTAGTAATTAATATGTGAAGTGTGGAACATGCCTTAATTAGAATACATTGAACTGCAGTCAAAGTATTTGCTGATGGAACAGGAACATACTCATAAAAGGGATGTGTAGAGGTAATCAACCCCGAAAAACACTGATCACGTTATTTTTGGTTGACGTCGATAAACGTCGTCGAGTTGTAGTTCTTAGTCTTAGTTTGTTCACGGACGGCATAACTATATGCCGCCCGATCATGTAATTTGTTAATTAATAAATAATTGTTAACCCAACTGGCATTTTCTGAAAGAACCACGAATCTTCTGGTAATCAAGAACATAAAAAGAACATAAATAAAATATTCTGACTATGCGTTTACTCGTTTTTAGAACATCATCATAATTACATTTTTTCTTCCTTCCCTATAAATAATATTCAACCAAATTAATGAATAAACTAACACACTAAGTGCCAGTTGCACAGCAAGAGCTTAGCTTAGCTAAAACTCAACAAATTTTTAAATTGAATTTCAGCAGTTTTAACAACGGATTTAACGGTAACAAGACACATAAATAGCATCCAATGTGGTGTGATATACATAATCCGTTGTTAAAACTGCTAAAAATAGCTAATCTTTAGCTTAATTAAACTTAGCTTAAGCTTCTACTGTGCAACCCACCCTAAAAAACATACAAACAACTAAACGAATCAATGAACTAATAATCAATAAACCAAATAAAGAAGCGAAGCAACAAATGGTAATCAACAAATAAATAAACTAATGAACAAACAAACGAAAAAATCAAACCAACAAAAGAAAAAAATAGGCAATCAAGCAAGCAAAGAAACAATAGAATGAGCAAACAAACAAAAAACTAACAAACGAGAATAGTAAAGAATTGGGTGTTCATCCCCTCTACTCCATTTTCCAATGCCCCGCCCATTTATCCAAAGTCAATCTCGATTTGGTCAGTAAGCTCTACCCACTTTTCAAAATCGATCTCCCATTGATTGGTAAACCTCACCCACTTTTCAAGGTCGATCTCCCATTGATTGTAAGCCCCACCTACTTTTCAAGGTCGATCATCCATTGGGCGTAAGCCCAACCCACTTGTCAAAATTGTCAAAATGTCCAAGGTCAACCCCACCACAATTATTATTGGCTATTAAAAGTATCACAATTACTGGGGTAAAACAGAAACGTTTTATTTTTTATAAACCTATGCTAACATCAGATTTTAAAGAAGGCGATTCAAAATGGCCCCCAGTGTTTGATTCAGTTGTAAAATTGAATTTCATAATTTTAAAACAAAAAAAACTTATGAAATTGTATAAAGATAAAGAAATTTGGGTTTATTTGGGAGTTGTAACTATCGCTGGGTTATGGGGGTTAATTGATTTGATAGACAATTATTTATCAGTATTACATAAACAATCGTTTGATGTATTTTACTCCAACATCATTAAAAATAATTTAAACCTGTTAGAAAACCCATCTAATATTATCAAGTTTGACTTTGTCAAATAATTTTACAAACAAGCACACAAACAAATAAACTAGTCGACCAATCAACAACAAAATAAATGAACAAATCAATAAACAAAAGAAAATAGTTTATATACATATATTGCCATAACAAATTTGAGCGCAAATATAAACAAACTTAGTTTAATAAAATTTATTAAAAGGAAACCTTAAATAAATAAAACAAAAATTATTTTTCAAAATTAAAATTTCAAGTTCAATTTTAATAACGAGGTCATTGAACTTCTTTTTTTAAAGAAGGAAAGCTTAGTAGATTAGTTTGCTTGTGGTAAATAAATATTTTCAAAATATAAGAAAACAAATTAAATTTCTTAAAACAACTATTACAAAAAAAATCATAGCAATATGTATATTGAAACATAATACACTATGTCAACCTACGAACGAGGAGACAATCAACCGAATTAAAAACCAAAAGTATGCAAACAAATGAATTAATGAAAGAACAAACGAACGAATATAAAGCATTAAAAGCATAAAAACAAACAAACGAATCATCAAATTAACAGAAACAAAATAATATCAAAAGAATAACAAATGAACGGATAACCAAATACACAAACCTTATCTCATTCTTATTGCAGAGTTCCCAAGTTATTGTTATATACAGGGTATCCCCGTGACCATGGTAAACCCTTGAGGTGGCGATAGAAGACATTTTTCTAAGAGATATTTTTAAATAAAATTTTTGGCCTTGGCGGTACCCCACTTAAAAGCAATTTTTGAATTTCTGCCTTCAAACGGTCATTGATTTTATGGTATTAATAGATTAGTAATTTTTTAAAGATAATTTACTTATCTACAAACTAGTTTATAATCGCTAATTGTCTAGAATGAACAAATTTCGAGTTATGAATTAAATTAAGTGAAGAAATATTAAAAATTTTAAGTTTTATTTTTCTTTTCATTTTCTTCTTTAAACGAAACCGCTTAGAAAAAACTAATTCGGATAGCAAATTTAACGGGCTATAACTTGAGTCTACTAAAATTTTTTGAAAAACCAACTCATGCCACCTAAAATCCCAAAATAATGAACAAGGTCGATACAAAAATATAATAAGTTCAAGAGATTATCAAAAATCCGAATTTGATTGACAGTTAGATGTGGTGGAAGTTAATGAAAAAAAGTGCAGTTATAATAAATAATATTGTTTTACACCTTTAAAAAGAGCACGTGTTGAAAATTAGGGTGGCCATTTTGCAAATTTATTAAAATAAATTTTTTAATTTTTTATTTCTTTTTGTACCGACCTTGTTCATTATTTTGGGATTGTTTGTAAAATGGGTTGGTTTTTCAAAAAATGTTACCAGACTAAAATTATAGCCCGTTAAATTTTCTATCCAAATTGGGCCGTTAGTTTTTTTTGTAAATGGTTTCGTTTAAAAGATACCGGATTCGCAAATAAAACGAAAAAATAAAATTTGCAATTTTTAACATTTCTTTGCTTAATTTAATTCATAACTCGAAATCCGTTGATTCTAGCGGATAAGAGGTTATAAACCAGTTTGTAAGTTTAAATGTAGTAATTATATTTTAATGTAAATAATTAATACATTATGAAGTGTGGAACATGCCTTAAGCAGAATGCATTGAACTGCAGTCAAAGTATTTGCTGATGGGACAAGTACATATTCATAAAACGGATGTTTAGAGGTAATCAACCCTAAAAAACACTGATCGCGTTATTTTTGGATGACGTCGATAAACATGCGTATTTTTGCAAATGCAGTTAGTTTCAGTTGTGGTTGTTAGTTTCTTTGGAATACTGTAAAAATTGATATATCATGGCTTTTATAGAGTTTTTTATAGCATAAGACGACAGCAATGATTCGAGGGGAAAAGTAAAGAGGGAAGGAGATAGTGAAGATTTATTTTCCAAAACAAATAAACGAATAATCAAAATTGCTTTATTTAAAACTTGATTTATTTATGTATCAAAATTACTGCGAGATTTTTTAAAATACAATTGGCTAACTTAGTTATACGATCTCCGAGATCTTCGCCTTCCACACTTTTACAAGCTTCTATAGCAACGCTTACAACTTGTTCGTTAGCATTCTCTGGTGAATACAAATATAAGTATGCAGTAATTAATCGCTTATATTCGTCATATTTAATTTCGTTATTTTCATCAATGATGTCGTATTTCCTAAGCAAACATTCGTTAAATTCGTTAACTTTATGATTTCCCTCCGTCATGGTAAAATCGTCATTCATGTTGTCTAAGAGAGTTTGGAACTCAATATCAACTTCTTTTGCGCATTTCTTTTCGGTAGGCGTAAGTTCGTATTCTACTGATCCTAAAGAAAGCGCCAGCTAAAATTTAAAACATACGCTGCTTTAATCTGATAATCTGAGTTAAAAGAAAAGCTTTAAAATTAGAACACATATTAGATATTTTTGAAGATAAAAAATTGAAAGGAACTTTAATTGTTCTGCAAATCTCCAAGAGGTTTGGTGGAGGCATGACTTCTGAAAAGCAGATTGACGTTCAAACTCTGATTGGGAAAATTCCGGAAGGACCCTGGTTCTCTTTGGCCCAGTTTACCTTACCCCAAAATTATAATGGAAACCGCCGAAGCGACTTTCAAGATTCGCAAAATTTTCGGCACCATCCACATCGTCAATCTACCCCTAAGCTATTTTTTATACAAAAAATAAGTCTTGATGATAGCCAAAGTTAAAATTCCAACGATAGTACTTACCCCAAAGATGGCAAGAAGTAGAACTGCTTGGAAAGCCTTCATTGTGCTGTTAGATCGATAGAACTGAAAGCAAAAAATAGTAACTGCAGATTGTATCCTCTGGGTTTATATTATATCAACACATTGAGCTGATACATGCAAATAATATTAAGGTTATCAATATAATATTAGCTTTGCTAAATGTAATCGTCCATTGTAAACCATGTTTTTGTAAATGTTAGCATTTATAATATCAGCATTGTAAAAAATTGGTAATTTTTTTAAAAGTTAACATTTTAACAAATAGAAAATCTATCATCAACTTCACGTGACAAAAAAATAATACAAAAATTTTAAAAAATATAATTTATTTTAATTAAGTTTATTTCTCAAAATTTATATACCAATCGCTCGATATATAAATTAAAAATATGAGAAAAGAGCAAAAGATCCGGTGCGATTCTCAGCAGCCCCATTTTAATTTGCTGCATCTCTTATTTCACCTTCATCTCTTTATATTTGAAATATGGCGAAAGGAGGTTCTCCAATTGAGAGGACACCCCTTGAAACATCTTCAAGCCCCAAGGTAGCATCTTACTCTCGTTTACCCTCAGGTGCAGCGCGTGCTGCTTGGCGCCGGCCCTGACTTGATCTAATTTATTAAAAATCTTCACGTGCTGATAACTGTTTTTGCTTTGCTTTTACATACTTTTTGAATCATACTATGCAACTACAAGCTAATATATCGATAACCTCAGTATTATTTGCATATATCAGCTCAATGTGTTGATATATAAACCCAGAGGATGCAGTATGCAGTTACTATTTGCATCGAACTAACAGGAAAATGAAGACTTTGCATGCAGTTCTTCTTTTTACCATCTTTGGGGTAAGTACCGTCTTTGGAATTTTAAATAATATGAGTTGTCTTCAAGTATTGCTTTTTCTTAAAAAATATCTTATCATGAGCCAAGGTAGAGTGACGATGTAGATGATGCAGAAAATTTGGACGGAGGGAAATCATAAATTAAACGAATTTACCGAATGTTGGCATAGGAAACTCGGCATTCTTCATAAAAACGTCGATATATCGAGCATTGATTGCTAACTTGCGATTGTTTAATGAACATATTCCCAAAAATCAAGTTATAAACGATGCTATGGAATTATGTACAAACGTGAAAGGGCAGAAAAAGAAGAAGTTTAAATGTAGTAATTAATACATATGTGAAGTGTGGAACATGCCTTAATTAGAATACATTGAACTGCAGTCAAAGTATTTGCTGATGGAACAAGAACATACTCATAAAAGGGATGTGTAGAGGTAATCAACCCCAAAAACACTGATCACGTTATTTTTGATTGACGTCGATAAACGTCGTCAAGTTGTAGTTCTTAGTTTTAGTTTGTTCACGAACGGCATAACTATATGCCGCCCAATCATGTAATTTGTTAATTAATAAATAATTGTTAACCCAACTGGCATTTTTCTGAAAGAACCACGAATCTTCTGGTAATCAAGAACATAAAAAGAACATAAATAAAATATTCTGACTATGCGTTTACTCGTTTTAAATTTTAAAACTTATTTTCAAAGTCAGTGCTGTGTCGCCGAAACTGTGCGAATTTTGAAAAGAAATATGGGTCGTGATAAAGCACCCACCGAAGGCGCTATACGCAAATTGGTGAAGAAAGTTCGTGAGAAAGGGATGTTAGTGGATGACAGAAGTGGTCCCAGAGCTCGGACAGTGCGCACACCGAGAATATTGAGGCTGTGGCCCAAAGTGTGAGACAGAATCCGACGACCTCAACTCGACACCGATCGCAGCAACTGAGCATTAGTCGCACCAGCCTGGGGAGAATACTGCACAAAGACCTCGGATTAGTCGCTACAAGATCCAGATGACTCAGGAGTTGAAAGCAAATGACCATCCGCTTCGATATCAGTTCGCTGTGTGGGCCATAGACCAGCTCAATAATGACGTCGATTTTGGTCGAAAATCATCTTTTCGGACGAAGCGCATTTCCATCTCGGCGGATATGTGAACAAGCAAAACTGTCGGATTTGGGGTTCGGAACAGCCACATGCAATCGTAAAAGACCAATGCATCCTCCAAGAGTCACAGTTTGGTGTGGATTTTGGAGTGGTGGCATAATTGGCCCATTTTCTTCGAAAATGATGCTGGCAACGCCGTTACCGTCAATGGCGAACGCTACAGAGCCATGTTGACCAACTTTTTATGGCCTAAAATCAACGCTATGAATGTGGACGACCTTTGGTTTCAACAAGATGGCGCCACATGCCATACAAGCCGACTTACGATCGACCTTCTGCGCACCAAGTTTGACAACCGCATAATCAGCCGTTCAGGAGATGTCAATTGGCCTGCGCGTAGCTGCGATTTGACACCGCTGGACTTCTTCCTGTGGGGTGCCGTTAAAGACCGATGTTATGCGAATAATCCAGAGACAATTCCAGCTTTGAAAACAACATTACGACTGTTTTGAGTGAAATTGGCGCCGAGGTAGTTCAAAATGTCATCACTAATTGGGGTGACCGAATGGCATACTGTAAGGCCAGTAGAGGGAGCCACATGAACGAAATCGTTTTTCATTCTTGACGCGGATACTTGTAGCTTTCCAACAACAAAAAATTAATAAAAATATCAATGCCTACTCTTTTGATCGCATTTTTAAAACGTACCAACAGATGGGCCACCCTTTACATAATCCGTTGTTAAAACTGCTAAAAATAGCTAATCTTTAACTTAATTAAACTTAGCTTAAGCTTCTACTGTGCAACCCACCCTAAAAAACATACAAACAACTAAACGAATCAATGAACTAATAATCAATAAACCAAATAAAGAAGCGAAGCAACGAACGCACGATCAACAAATGGTAATCAACAAATAAATAAAGTAATGAACAAACAAACGAAAAAATCAAACCAACAAAAGAAAAAAATAAGCAATCAAGCAAGCAAAGAAACAATAGAATGAGCAAACAAACAAAAAACTAACAAACGAGAATAGTAAAATTGGGTGTTCATCCCTCCACTCCATTTTCTAATGCCCGCCCATTTATCCAAGATCAATTTCCATTTGGTCAGCAAGCTCTACCCACTTTTCAAAATCGATTTCCCATTGATTGGTAAACCCCACCCACTTTTCAAGGTCGATCTCTCATTGATGGTTGTAAGCCCACCTACTTTTCAAAGTCGATCGTCCATTGGCCGTAAGCCCAACCCACTTGTCAAAATTGTCAAATTGTCCAAGGACAACCCCCAGCGCAATTATTATTGGCTATTGAAAGTATCACAATTACTGGGGTAAAACAGAAACGTTTTATTTTTTATAAACCTATGCTAACACCAGATTTTAAAGAAGGCGATTCAAAATGGCCCCAGTGTTTGATTCAGTTGTAAAATTGAATTTCATAATTTTAAAAACAAAAAAACTTATGAATTTGTATAAAGATAAAGAAATTTGGGTTTATTTGGGAGTTGTAACTATCGCTGGGTTATGGGGGTTAATTGATTTGATAGACAATTATTTATCAGTATTACATAAACAATCGTTTGATGTATTTTACTCCAACATCATTAAAAATAATTTAAACCTGTTAGAAGCCCATCTAATATTATCAAGTTTGTCTTTGTCAAATAATTTTACAAACAAGCACACAAACAAAGGAACTAGTCAACCAATCAACAAAAAAATAAATGAGCAAATTAATAAACAAAAGAAAGTAGTTTATATATACTGCCATTTCAAATATGAGCTCAAATTCAAATAAATTTAGTTTAATAAAATTTATTAAAAGGAAACTTTAAATAAATAAGAACAATAATTATTTTTCAAAATTATAATTTCAAGTTTAATTTTAATAACGAGGTCATTGAACTTCTTGTTTTTTTTAAAGAAGGAAAGCTTAGTAGATTAGTTTGCTTGTGGTAAATAAATATTTTCAAAATATAAGAAAACAAATTAAATTTCTTAAAACAACTATTACAAAAAAAATCATAGCAATATGTATCTTGAAACATAATATACTATGACCGTGTTCGACTTGAACGCTTACAGCGCTGTTAGTACGAACTGGCGCAAACGTTTTAAGCGTTTGACTTGGAAATGTTGGCGCTTACACCGCCGTGTAAACACAACCGTGACGTCATGGATTCGCCATTTCTCACGCTCACAACGCAAATTTCATTTAGGTAGAGTAGCGTAAGCGCGGCGCTGTAGTGGTAAAATTGTAATTATTTTTAAATTTATTTGAGAATTAAAGTCAACCTAAATATTTTAGGTTTACTATTTAACTTCAATATTTAAATTTAAACATAAAATTAGTTGTCCTATATTAATTATTACTTCAATAATTTATTTCCTTGTTTTACCCGCTCAATATTTTATAAAAAATTTAATGACAAGATTGTAAATGAAATGTAATCCAAAATAAATTGTTGTGTGAAATAATAGTTATTAATTTGTGAAAAAATACCTAAAAGCATAATCGCATTTAAAAACAATTATTATTTCAGATTGTTTGAATATTTTATAGGTTAAGCAACTGTCACTTTTAAATTGCAGCGCTGATGGTGCTAACATATCGTTCAATTTGGAACGTCAGCGTGAGCGCTGTAAGCACATATTTTCCAAGTCGAACGTCAAATTTGCGTGCTATAAGCGTTTGCATCCGTTGGTACCAACAGCGCGTAAGCGTCCAAGTCGAACACGGTCTATGTCAACCTACGAACGAGGAGACAATCAACCGAATTAAAACCAAAAGTATGCAAACAAATGAATTAATGAAGGAACAAACGAACGAACATACAGCATTAAAAGCATAAAAACAAACAAACGAATCATCAAATTAACAGAAACAAAATAATATCAAAAGATAACAAATAAATGGATAACCAAATACACAAACCTTATCTCATTCTTATTGCAGAGTTCCCAAGTTATTGTTATATACAGGGTATCCCCGTGACCATGGTAAACCCGTGAGGTGGCGATAAAAGACATTTTTCTAAGAGATATTTTTAAATAAAATTTTTGGCCTTGGAGGTAGCCCACTTAAAAGCAAATTTTTGAATTTCTGCCTTCAAACGGTCATTGATTTTTTGGTATTAATAGATTAGTAATTTTTTAAAGATAATTTACTTATCTACAAACTAGTTTATAATCGCTAATTGTCTAGAACGAACAAATTTCGAGTTATGAATTAAATTAAGTAAAGAAATATTATAAATTCAAAGTTTTATTTTTTTTCTTTTTTTTTCTTCTTTTAAACGAAACCGCATAGAAAAAAACTAATTCGGATAGCAAATTTAACGGGCTATAACTTGAGTCTACTAAAATTTTTTGAAAAACCAACTCATTCCACCTAAAATCCCAAAATAATGAACAAGGTCGGTACAAAAATATAATAAGTTCAAGAGATTATCAAAAATCCGAATTTGATTGACAGTTAGATGTGGCGGAATTTAATGAAAAAAAGTGCAGTTATAATAAATAATATAGTTTTGCACCTTTTAAAAGGGGCACGTGTTGAAAATTAGGGTGGCCATTTTCTAAATTTATTAAAATGCATTTTTTAAATTTTTATTTCTTTTTGTACCGACCTTGTTCATTATTTTGGGATTTTTCGTGAAATGGGTTGGTTTTTCTAAAAATGTTACCAGACTAAAATTATAGCTCGTTAAATTTTCTATCTAAATTGGGCCGTTAGTTTTTTTGTAAATCGTTTCATTTAAAAGATACCGGATTCGCTAATAAAACGAAAAATAAAATTTGCAATTTTAACATTTCTTTGCTTAATTTAATTCATAACTCGAAATCCGTTGATTCTAGTAGATAAGAGGTTATAAACCAGTTTGTAAGTTTAAATGTAGTAATTATATTTTAATGTAAATAATTAATACATTATGAAGTGTGGAACATGCCTTAAGCAGAATGCATTGAACTGCAGTCAAAGTATTTGCTGATGGGACAAGTACATATTCATAAAACGGATGTTTAGAGGTAATCAACCCTAAAAAACACTGATCGCGTTATTTTTGGATGACGTCGATAAACATGCGTATTTTTGCAAATGCAGTTAGTTTCCAGTTGTGGTTGTTAGTTTCTTTGGAATACTGTAAAAATTGATATATCATGGCTTTTATAGAGTTTTTTATAGCATAAGACGACAGCAATGATTCGATGGGAAAAGCAAACAGAGGAGGAGATAGTGAGGATTTATTTTTCCAAAAACAAATAAACGAATAATCAAAATTGCTTTATTTAAAACTTGATTTATTTATGTATCAAAAATTACTGCGAGATTTTTTTTAAAATACAATTGGCTAACTTAGTTATACGATCTCCGAGATCGTCGCCTTCCACACTTTTACAAACTTCTATAGCAACGCTTATAGCTTGTTCGTTGGCATTCTCTGGTGAATACAAATATAAGTATGTAGTAACTAGTCGCTTATATTCGTCATATTTAATTTCGTTATTTTCATCAATGATGTCGTATTTCCTAAGCACACATTCGTTAAATTCGTTTAATTTATGATTTCCCTCCGTCATGGTAAAATCGTCATTCATGTTGTCTAAGATAGTTTGGAACTCAATATCAACTTCTCTTGCGCATTTCTTTTCGGTAGGCGTAAGTTCGAATTCTACTGATCCTGAAGAAAGCGCCTAAAATTTAAAACGCTAAAATTTAAAACATACGCTGCTTTAATCTGATAATTTGAGTTAAAAGAAAAGCTTTAAAATTAGAACACATATTAGATATTTTTGAAGATAAAAAATTGAAAGGAACTTTAATTGTTCTGCAAATCTCCAAGAGGTTTGGTGGAGGCATGATTTCTGAAAAGCAGATTCACGTTCAAACTCTGATTGCGAAAATTCCGGAAGGACCCTGGTTCTCTTTGGCCCAGTTTACCTTACCTCAAAATTATAATGGAAACCGCCGAAGCGACTTTCAAGATTCGCAAAATTTTCGGCACCATCCACATCGTCAATCTACCCCTAAGCTATTTTTTATAAAAAAATAAGTTTTGGTGATAGCCAAAGTTAAAATTCCAAAAATAGTACTTACCCCAAAGATGGCAAGAAGTAGAACTGCTTGGAAAGTCATTGTGCTGTTCGATCGGTAGAACTGAAAGCGAATAGTAACTGCATCGTCTGCGTTTATATATCAGGACATATTGAGCTGATGTATGCAAATACTGAGGTTATCAATATCTTACCTCTGCAAAAATGTAATCGTTGTTGGTGTTGCCAAGCTTGTAGAAAGAGATGGTGTGTTTAAAAATAGATATTGCAATATGCAAACTTGCTAAACAAATGAACTCAAGCGAGAGTCAAAAAAAATCAGACGAGGGTCATTCGGGCCCGGTTCTTGATTTGTTCCATCCGTCTGTCGGTATTAGGAGTGGGCCCGTAAATGTCTACCTTTTAAGTATGACTTTAGAACTTAGCAATAAAGACGAGGTTAGGTGGTTTTAGTTTTGCAAATCAAACTTGCGTGCCACACCAGAAAATATTCTGGGTTTTCTCTAATCCTCCTGACTACTCGACGCACCTCCTAGAAGATAGAATAACTTTAGAACACCTTAGATTTGTTGAACGGAAAATTTTTTATAGTAAATAATTCATAATACAAGAAATGTAATGTTTTATTTGGAAAAATACAGTTGAAAACCTTAAATGTTGGAGACATATTTAACAAAGCAATTTAGAAATTTAACAAACTGATCACCGACATCGCTGCCTTCCACGCCTTTGCAATATTCCGTGCCATCGGTTGCAACTTGGTCCGGTTTATCTACTATTCTGTTGGCCATGATGTTGACATAATTGATGAACAAATTTCTTATTGAGTCAAAATTAAGTGCGTTATTTTCATCCAGAGCGTTCAATTTTTTTAAGCGAACACTCGCAGTATTTATTTATGGCGGTATCTCCTTCAACTGTTAGGAAGTCTTCGTCTACGCTATCCAATATCGTTTGAATGTTCAATCCGAGCTCATTTATGCAGTCTTTATAAATGGGCAATAGCGTATCTTCAGTAAACCTTTTGCCAGACGTAACCTGCAAGAAGAAAAATACCAAGCCATCGATCGAAGCCAAAAAGTGGTACTTACCACCAAAAGGGTAAACACTACAACGGCACTTAGAACTTTCATTTTTAATGCTGACAGTAAGACTTTCTTAATTAAAATAATAATCGAAAGGTTGGAAATTAGATAAGAAAACAATACAGTGGCGGTTGATACATAGATAATATCCGGACGTTGCCCCATTCAAAGAAAGTTAAAACAAAAAATATATAAGAGTTCAACAATTGCGTTTTTAAGCAAATCCTGTAATTTTCAAAACATATTTTTAAACAAAATTACTTTATTTACAATTTTATTTATTTATATATCGAACATTACAGCGTAGTTTGTTTTAAAACACAATTACCGAACTTAACTAAACGATCTCCGAGATCATCGCCTACCACACTTTTGCAAGCTTCTATAGCATCGCTTATAACTTGATTATCGACAATATTGGGTTTATACAAATATAAGTAAGCAATCAGGAGTTGCTTATATTCATCATATTTAATTTCGTTATTTTCATCGATGATGTTGTACTTCCTAACCACACATTCGATAAATTCATTTATTTTATGATTTCCTTCAGTCATAGTAACATCGTCAATCATGTTATCTACTACAGTTTGGAGCTCAACATCGACTTCTTTTGCGCATTTCTTTTCGATAGGCGTAAATGTGTATTCTAGTGATTCTGAAGAAAGTGCCAGCTAAAATTAAAAACTAAAATTAATCTGATAGTCTGAGTTAAAAGAAGATCTTGGAATAAATTTTGAGTAAAAAATAATATTAGTTTTATTCCAGAAGATAAAAATTGAAAGGAACTTATTAATTGTCCTGCAAATCTTTAAGCGGTTTCGTTTCAAAGGCAACGACTCCTGAAGGGGAGTTTGACAATTTTGGTTGGGAAAATTTGACCATGAAAACCGCCGAAGCGACTCCCAAGACTCGCGGAATTTTCCACTTCATCCACATGGTCAATTTTCCCCGGCTCGTGATAAACTATTTTTTTTATGAAAAAGTAACACTTGGTGATGGTTCAATTTAAAATTCCAATGATGGTATTACTTACCCCAAAGATGGCAAAGAGCAGAAAAACGTGCAAAGTCTTCATTTTTCTGTTAGATCAATGAAAGCGAATAGTAACTGCATTCTCTGCGTTTATATAGTATCCACACTCATGGAGCTGAGCTTGCAAATAATACTGAGGTTATCATTATCTCAGCTTTGTGAAAAATGTAATCGTTGTTGGTGTAACTTAATTATATAATTTAATTCTTCTAAGGTCAATAAGTTACAAAATAGGAAGTAGGTAATACTTAGTAATAATAGGGATGTTGCATGATTTTTGAAGTTTTTTTATAAACTTTAGGTGTTGGTAAACAGTACTGCATAGATAAAAAGTTTAGGAGACCTTCAGTTTTCTCAAAAAAAAAATTATAAAAAATGATTTTTGAAACCGTGTTTTTAGCGCGAATGACGTCACAGACTATTTTTTTTAACAACTGGCTACACAGCAAATGCAGTTTGCGTTGATAATGTAACCTATAAATAGTTTGTGTAAAAATTGAAAAATGTTTGTCTCGGTTTGATCTCTACTTTCAAATCCACCCTATAATATAAAAGGTAAGGGTTTTATGCAACGCTAAAATGTAACGCGCAGATACAACGCGCAGATACAACGCGCAGGTGCATTTTATCCGATTATCCGATGTATTATCCGATGAGCAGATTCATTAAATGCATATATCCACCCTATAATATAAAAGGTAAGGGTTTTATGCAACGCTAAAATGTAACGCGCAGATACAACGCGCAGGTGCGTTTTATCCGATTATCGATGTATTATCCGATGAGCCGATTCATTAAATGCATATATAAAAGAAATGGTATGGAGTCGAGTAAAGAATGGCATACAAATTTAAAGTACAAGCAATATAACAAATGTCGTATGGAAAGAAGTTTTGTAACTCGAAGGTTTATTCCTTTATATGGAAAGGTTATCCACTAGACTTCTATTAAACTACAAAAGGGCAGCCAATCAACGAAAAGAAGAAACAAATCACGAAAAGTAAATCTTCCCATACGCCAGAAAGACGCAATGCAAGCATGACACGTTAGAACCAATCAGGATAACCAAAACAAGATCCAACACTCAAGCGTTGCCGTTGGATCAACCTCACAAAAAACCGAAATTATACCAAAGACGATCCTGTACAAGACTTAATCACAGCACTTGACACCGGCGAACAACACTTCGCTATTTTCTATATTGGTATTTTGTTTCTTTGATTTTTGTTTAATTAATAAAGAAATTTCAAAAGGTGGCATGGATGGCGACATCTGCGGTGAAAGTCAGTAGTAGGTGATGTTTGCTGAATATGGTTGATTTATGATTCAACAAATGTCGTAAGGAAAGAAGTTTTATAACTTGAAGGATTTTTCATTTATATACAATTACAAGCGGGCAAAACGTGAGCGGCTCAACGCAAATTGGCCGAAGCAGGGGTTGGGCGCGTAGGCAGGGCGGAGCCCCCTAGTAATAAAATAAAAAAATTACGAAACTCCTCCATTGTTTTAAAGTATGTAAGAATTGTAAGAGCAAAGAAAAAAATAAAATTGATACATAGTAATAAACAAATGAACTCGAAAAAGAACAAATGCTTGTAAACAAAATTAAATTAAGAGCTATTAAAATACTCCAATGAGAACATATTATTCACAATTTGTTCGTTTGTACGTTAATTTTTTGTTTTGTTCGATCCTTCATTAATTTACTGGTTTGTTCGTTTTTCGCTTATCCTTTTGTTTAAATTGTATTTGTTTGATGATTCGTAAGTTCCTTCGTTGATTCGATTCTTTGAGTGTCTGTCTGTTCTTCTTTGTTTGATTGTGTGTTGATTTGTGTTTGCTAATAAGTTTATTATGTTTCTATTTCTTTGTTTGTTACCCACCAGTCTCTAAAACGTTGATTTATAATTTGGGCTAATTGGGAGTGTGACTTGTTAAAGTTAGGATTAATTAGTTTTTTTAGGGAATTTTTCTAGATTGGTTATGCCGACATCTTCAATTTATTTCTGATAAAAAATAAACTGCTCAAACCGGGGGGTCTGGTGGGTGTGGAACACCCTCCAGTGACTCACCATTGAAAGGCAAAACATTCAATGTTTACAGATTATGAGAAGGGTTTATTATAGCGCTTAGGTTTTCTTGAGAACGATGACATAATATTATACTGGGGGAATTCATAATCCTCTCCCCCCTTCCCCCGATTCTTGGTCACTGCTTTATATTTTTTTTGCTAAAAACTTTCACCAATATCGCTTAATACTGATAACCATAAGTATGCAAATTTATCTATTACAGTTTGAGTGTACCTGGGGGGTGCTCCACACCCCCCAGACCCCCCGGTCTCTAAAACTTTGGTTTATAATTTGGGTAATTAGAATGTTCGTTACTTGAGTGTGACTTGTTAAAGTTAGAATTAATTAGTTTTCTAGAGATTTTTTCTAGTTCGGTTATGCTGACATCTTCAATTCATTTCTGATAAAAAATGAACTGGACAAACCGGGGGGTCTGGGGGGTGTGGAACACCCTCCAGTGCCTCACTGTTGAAAATCAAAACATTCAATGTTTACAGATTATGAGTGGGGTTTATTATTGCGTTTTGATTTTTTCGAGAACGATGACATATTTTACTGGGGAATTCACAATCCTCTCACCCCCCAGATTGTCGGTCACTGCTTTATATTCCTTGTACTAAAAACTTTCACTATTAATCGCGTAATACTGATGACCATAAGTTTCCAAATTTATCTATCACAGTTTAAGTATACCTGGGGGGTGCTCCACACCCCCCAGACCCCCCGGTCTCTAAAACTTTGGTTTATAATTTGGGCTAATTGGAATGTTAGTTACTTGAGTGTGACTTGTTAAAGTTAGGATTAATTAGTTTTCTAGAAATTTTTCTAGTTTGGTTATGCTGACATCTTCAATTCATTTCCGATAAAAAATGAACTGCACAAACCGGGGGGTCTGGGGGGTGTGGAACACCCTCCAGTGCCTCAGTGTTGAAAGGTAAGACATTCAATGTTTACAGATTATGAGTGGGGTTTATTATTGCGTTTTGATTTTTTCGAGAACGATGACATATTTTACTGGGGAGGCGGGAATTCACAATCCTCTCACCCCCCAGATTGTCGGTCACTGCTTTATATTCCTTGTGCTAAAAACTTTCACTATTAATCGCGTAATACTGATGACCATAAGTTTCCAAATTTATCTATCACAGTTTGAGTATACCTGGGGGGTGCTCCACACCCCCATAGACCCCCGGTCTCTAAAACTTTGGTTTATAATTTGGGATAATTGGACAGTTAGTTACTTGAGTGTGTTAGGAGAACTTATTAAAGTTAGGAGAACTTTTTTTTCTAGATCGGTTATTTACAACAGGCCTGTGGCCAGTGGAGGGGGCACCCCCCCCCCAATGTTTAAAAAAAATTAAGTTAAAAATTTGAATTTTAAAAATAAATAGGTGTTGGTATTTTTAAGTTGGAGAATTTTAACAAGTGCTCCTCTCGAAATGAAATTCTGGCTACGGGCCTGGTATATTAATTGATTGTTCGTTGATTTGTTGCTTTATTTTGTTTCTATTTACTGAAGCTTTGTTTGTTTCTCTGTTCGTTCGATGATTTATTCAGTAATTTATTCGTTTGTTTGCATACTAGTTACACTATTTATGCCAGATTTCTGCACTCATAGTTATCTTCAAGTTAGCAAACTTCAGGTTAATTTAACAAAATAACCAATTAAGTGATTGGTTTATTTGTTTTGTTGTCGTCTAATTGGTTATTTCGTCAATTTAACCTGAAGTTCTCTAATTTGAAGATAAGTGATAAAATCGGGTATAATAATTAAGCCCGAATGAGTTAACTAAGAGTTAAGCCCAAATTTAAAATTCATAATCGCAAATTCGATGTTTATAGAACAGAAAAACCTGGCAAAATACAAAGTTTAGTCAAATGTTGGTTAAAAATAACACTTACGCTAAATATTCTTGCCCCCTTAGTACTGAAAATGAGATTATGAAATTTAAATTCGGTGCTATTGCAAGTATAAGGACTATAAAGTACTATAGTCCATTCAAGTTATCCAAAGAGTTATCATCCAAATATTCACACAGCCAAAAAGAAAAAAATTGTAATTGAGTTTTTGAACAATACAATTTTGATTAAGAGCGGAGAATTTGCTTGCGTCAATTTTCGGGCAAAATTTAACATAATCTTCTTAATCACAGTTACAGATGAAAAGCAAACTCCTTCACTGCCGCGATTCGACTGGAAAAGCTAGGGTAGGGGGGTTGGAGTGGATTAATTTTTTTCAAAAACAAATAAACGAATAGTCAAAATTGCTTTATTTATGCATCAAAAATTACTGCGAAGTTTGTTTAAAAACGCAATTGATGAACTTAACTAAACGATCTCCGAGATCCTCGCCATCCACACTTTTACAAGATTCCATGGCATCGTCTATATTTTGTTCATTGGCATTCTCTGGAGTATATAAATATAATAATGCAGTTACATATCGCTTATATTCGTCATATTTAATTTCGTTATGTTCATCAAAGATGTTGTATTTCCTCATCACACATTCTATATATTCGTTCATTTTATGATTTCCCTCCGTTACGGAAAAATCGTCATTGAAATTGTCTAAGACAGTTTGGAGTTCAATATCAACTTCTTTTGCACATTTCTTTTCGATAGCCGAAAAAACTTTTCTAATGGTCCTGAAGAAAGCGCCAGCTAAAATTTAAAACATCCGCTATTTTAATCTGAGTTAAAAGAAATTTTAAAAGTCAAACACATTCAAGCTTAAATACTTGTAAAAATGTATTTCAGAAGGTAAAAATTGAAAGTAATTTTATTGTCCTGCAAATCTCGAACCAGTTTAATTTCAAAGACATGACTCCTGAAGGGCAGATTGACGTTGAAATTTTGATTGGGAAAATTCTAAGGCGGTCGTGATCCTCTGCAAATATGACCACTAGCAAATTAAAAAAAAGTTATCCTCCCATCAAGAGGATCATCACATCACCTCCATGTGGATCGTCAATCTACCCCGATTATAAACTATTTTTTATGAAACAGTCTGTCCAATTTAAAATTTCAAAAATAGTACTTACCCCAAAGATGGCAAGGAGAAGAACTGCTTGGAAAGTCTTCATTGTGTTATTAGATCGATAGAACCAAAAGTGTATAGCAACTGCATTCTCTTTGTTTATATATCAATACATAATAGAGCTGATGTATGCTAATAATTCTGAGGTTATCGATATCTTAGCTTTGAGAAAAATGTAATCGTTCTTGGTGTTACTTTATTATATAATTTAACTGTTTTAAGATCAGGGGTCAATAAATTGCCAAGCTTGTAGAAAAAGATTGAAGATTGCTTCCAAATATGTAAAAGCAAAGAAAAGCAGTTTTCAACACGCGTGGATTTGTAATAAAATAGATATTGCAATATGCAATCTTAATAAACAAATGAATTCAAAAGGCGAAAAATTCTTGTAAACAAAATTAAATTATTTTAATTAAAATACTCTAATAAGAGTATCACGATTCCTTCGTACTTGCGTTTGTTTGTTGATTTTCTTGTTTCTGGCGGAACATCAAAATTCTTCCTCCCCGCACGAGCAAGTTCAGCGTTCCCAAGTAAAATATATTGCTTAATTTGTAAAGTTAAAATTGATAAAATTGCTCAAACAAAGAGACATAAATAAATATACAAGCAAGAAAACGAACAAAACAATGACCGAAAGAACGAGTTTTACAAACAAGGGAGACCGGCAACTTCCCCTCACTGAATTTATTCATTTTCATTGTACGTGTAGGTCTTGTATTGGACTTCAACAGGTGCAAGTATAAGGGCACGCTTCTTTGCCAATTTAAAGAAAATTAAATTTGCATAATCATATATTACTGATGAACTGGATAAAAATCAACATAAATTTGGTAAGTTGTTAATGGAATTGCGTAAGATTGTAAAAAATAAAAACATACGCGAAGGAACTGGGATCGCATCCAGCTCTTGCAAAAAAATTTTTTATTTATTTGATTATTAATTTCCCCAATATAATATGTCATCGTTCTAAAAAAACCAAAGCGCTATAATAAACCTACTCATAATCTGTAAACATTGAATGTTTTACCTTTCAGCAGTGAGGCACTGGAGGGTGTTTCAGACCCCAGACCCCGGTCACTACAACTTTGGCTTATTGGGATATTAGTTACTTGAGTGTGAGTTGTTAAAGTTAGAATACATTAGTATTTCTAGAGATTTTTCTATATCGGTTATGCTGATATCTTTAATTTATTACTAATAAAAATAAACTGCACAAACCGGGGGTCTGGGGTGTGGAACACCCTCCAGCGCCTCACTGTTAAAAACAATACATTCAATGTTTACAGATTATGAGTAAGGGTTTATTATAACGCTTTGGTTTTCTTGAGAACGATGACATATTATACTGAAATTCATAATCTCCCCATTCTTGGTCTTGCTTTATATTTTTTGTGCTAAAAACTTTCACCATTATCGCTTAATACTGATAACCATAAGTTTGCAAATTTATCTATCACAGTTTGAGTGTACCTGGGGGGTGCTCCACACCCCCCAGACCCCCCGGTCTCGACAACTTTGATTTATAATTTGGGCTAATTGAAATATTAGTTACTTGAGTGTGACTTGTTAAAGTTAAGATTAATTAGTATTTCTAGAGATTTTTTCTAGATCGGTTATGCTGATATCTTCAATTTATTACTAATAAAAAATAAACTGCACAAACCGGGGGTCTGGGGTGTGGAACACCCTCCAGTGCCTCACTGCTGAAAGGTAAAACATTCAATATTTAAAGATTATGAGTATGGTTTATTATAGCGCTTTGGTTTTCTTTCCTCAAATGTCCTCAATCTGAATTCGAACATGAAGGCACTAGCTGTGAATACGCATGCTTTAGCTATTGCATCACTAATGCGATTGGTCGAGAGTGCATCAACCCTGAATGCGATTTTCACCATTCTTTTGTAAGTTAATTTGGTTATAAACGGCTTTAAAAATTAATTTGGAATGCAATTTTATCATTGACTCTTTGGAACTGTAACCCCGCCCACCAAAATTAAAATAGGTTGTGACGCGACAATAAAGATACCATAATCTCGGTTTTTACAACGAATTATGAAAGATGATGGTGTAATTAACAAATAAAAAAAATAAAATTTGTGGTTAGTCAACAAATTTCGGAAAAAATTCACTTTCAAGGTGAATCTCAGTCTTGACCTAGTGGCGTTTGCCAAAACAGCTTGTAGCGCCCGGAGCAGAGCAAAGCAAACGCTTTACTAACTAAAAACATGCCCCAAGAACGGTCTAACTCGAAAAAGTGTGGATGTTGACCCGACGGATATCAGGGAGCAACTGCGATCTCCCCAACGCTAGTCACTGTTACTGAGTGCTAGTCATCGTTAACACAATGCATAAATTATTACGCAATATTGCGCAGTAATACACTAACATGTATTTCTTATAGAAAAATTGTAATTTTCAAATTTGAATTGTGGCCTTATTACAAGTCCGACAAAGTTTATCCTGTTTTTAAAGACCTTGTATTTTTCTATTCTTTCGTTTGGTAAAGCCATTTCTATAGGAAAAAGTGTACTTTCGCGTTAAGGTTAACGAACTTTTGCCGGCGATTGGTGTTATGTTGGGCGAATCTGCTATATGTTGCACTGATTATAGAACGAACGAACGAACAAATAAACAAACAAACGCATAAATGAACAGTCGAACGAACATTTGTTGATAATCCAGGAAGCAACGAAATAAGTAAACAAACGAACAAGCAAAACTGAAGGAATGAAAATGAATGAATGAATGAACAAATAAACGAGCATGAAAAAATCAAATATTAAATCAACCTACTACGAACTAATAGATAATCAACTAAATAAAGTAACTAACATTCAAACAAACCAACGAATAAATTAATGAATAAATTATCGAACGGACAAAGAAACAAGTAAATCATCAGTAAACAGAAACAAAATGAAAACAATAATGCTGAAAACAAAAACACCGAAGTCAAAAAGAGAAAAACATGAACACCGAAAAACAAAAACACCGAAAGTATCACTAATCCAAACAAGATGGCTCTTAAGTCTGTATGACACTATCACACTTTCGTTGAACTTTTCGTTCAACTAGTTGTCAAATGTTTGCTGAAAAATTTAAGCTGTATTACACTATCACATTTTCGTGTTGTTTTGCGTCAAACAAAATAGAGCCGGTCACATTTTCGTTAAACTTTCCGGTCAACTTTTAAATAAATCATGCGCATTGCTGCAAAAGTAGGCAACGCCCATCAACGCCAACTTGATGAAAATATTATAAGTTACCATAAGTTACCAGTATTTTCTGCCAGTAACGAAATTGTTGTTTGTGAGTGTTTATTTAACAAATTTTAAGTTTATTATTTAAACAAACGTTTGTTGTTGTTTTTTGTAGTAAATTGAAGTTTTAAAGGTAAATAGTACGTTATATTTTTATGATGACTTTGATTATTTTAATCGATTTATAGGTTATAGTAATGGAAGTAAAGTCATAATTAAGTTACTATTTTTAACAAAAAATATACAAACAAAACTTTTAGGTTAAACACATTAAACGGTTAATTTCGACACTAGTAACTTTGGTAGTTGGCAACGCTAATTATGTAAAGCAGTGTGAAGTATGTTCCGAATGTTTTGTTGCCAGCTTCACTACAAACACATCCCCACTTAAAAATTTTCGTTCAACTTTCGAACAAATGTTTGACAAAAAGTTTAACGAAAAGTTCAACGAAAGTGTGATAGTGTCATACAGGCTTTATAGAGTAAATATGTTTGCAACATAATAAAATATACTCCTATTTGTTTTAAAGTGAAATTTATGATTTTTTAAATAAAATTAAACAAGTTGTGAATATATAAACAAACGAGTAAACAATTCCCCAAACAAATAAACGTTTCAACTAACGAAGCATTTAACGCACAATTAACCAAACAAAAGAACAGAATATATGCAATGCAGCAAAGGTACAAATGAAATATCAATTAATAAACGAAGCAACGGTGAAAAACAAAAGAAACGTATAAGCAAACACACGTACAAGTCAATCAACAAACAACTAACCGAAAAACAAACAGAAACACAAACAATTGAATCAACAAAAAGGCGAAAGAAACATTAAGCGAATAAAATAAAAGTAAAAGTGAAAAAAATTAATAAAAGATCGAACAAATAAATAAGTAAATCAAAAAATAAACCATCAAACAAACCACAACAAACGAAAGATTGAACAAAAGAAGAAACAAACAAACGAACAAATGAGAATAATATGTGCAAACGAATCAACAAACAAATAGGTACAAAATAAACTTACTAATAAACAAAAGCACAAATCAACAAACAAACAACCAAACAACCAAACAGACAGACAGACAGACACAAACAATTGAATCAACAAAAGGACTTACTAATCATCAACAAATACTAATAAAATAAAGGGATTTTGAAGTTCCGCCATGGCCGCATAGCAGAATTATGCATACTCTTCATAGTTCTTTACGTGCTTTTCGTTTTTTGGTCAAAGTACAGGAAAGAACTAACTCGTCATTGGGTTGTTAAACTGTTATTTGACACCGTGTAAAGTAATTCTTTGTCAAGATGGTTTGCTCTGGTGGCCGGGGTTCCGGACTTTGGATCTGAGCTTTCCGGGTTCGAATCTCGGTTACTCTGAAAAAGTTATTTGTGCCGTGGTTCGAATTTCACGTTAATGTGTAATTTTTTATCTCGAGTAGTATATTAGGTCAATTCAGATATTTATGAAATATAAGTACACCACTGGAGCATAATCAAATTAATTGGCAGTATGTAAATGGCTGTAAGTTGGGTTACCTAACTATGAGTTAATTAACGGCCGTATTCATAGACAAGTATTTACAACGTACTAAATACGGTCGCGGCTGATTCGAATCTGGGCGAGATAAGAATTATATTCTGACCGTCTTCCCTCGGCAGGCAATGGCAAACCATCAAGGTTCAGATGCTAAGAAAACCCTTCTAAAAAATGAAGTAGTCACTATGCCCTTTCCTCAAATATATCCTTGCTATACACGGTAACGGATTTTGCTGACTGCAAGTCTATCCGAAGGAGTGAAGCTGCTTTTCCCACCTATCTTCTAGTTATTTACCACCCTTTCTCTGAAATACTGATGTAAAAATTGATATAGCATGATTTTTATGGCATATATCTCACATATAAGACGACAGCATTTGATGAGAAAAGCAAAGAGGGGAGGAGATAGTGAGGATTAATTTTTCCAAAACAAATAAACGAATAATCAAAATTGCTTTATTTAAAACTTGATTTATTTATGTATCAAAAATTACTGTGAGATTTTTCTTAAAATGCAATTGTTTAACTTAGTTATACGATCTCCGAGATCTTCGCCTTCCACACTTTTACAAGCTTCCATAGCAACGCTTATAGCTTGTTCGTTGGCATTCTCTGGTGTATACAAATATACGTATGCAGTAACTAATCGCTTATATTCGTCATATTTAATTTCGTTATTTTCATCGATGATGTCGTATTTCCTAAGCACACATTCGTTAAATTCGTTTACTTTATGATTTCCCTCCGTCATGGTATAATCGTCATTCACGTTGTCTATGATAGTTTGGAACTCAACATCAA
The DNA here is from genome assembly GCA_036346125.1 of Lycocerus yunnanus. Taxonomy (NCBI): domain Eukaryota; kingdom Metazoa; phylum Arthropoda; class Insecta; order Coleoptera; family Cantharidae; genus Lycocerus; species Lycocerus yunnanus. The sequence continues at coordinate 100,188 of JARFIX010000140.1, forward strand.
CTTCTCTTGCGCATTTCTTTTCGGTAGGCGTAAGTTCGTATTCGACTGATCCTGAAGAAAGCGCCAGCTAAAATTTGAAACATACACTGCTTTAATTTGATAATTTGAGTTAAAAGAAAAGGTTATAATTTGGTACACATTCATATTGCATATTCTGGGAGTTAAAAAATTAAAAGCAACGTTAATTGTCCTGCAAATCTCCAAGAGGTTTGGTGGAGGCATGACTTCTGAAAATCAGATTCACGTTCAAATTCTGATTGGGAAAATTCCGGGGACTCTGGTCCTCTTTGGCCCAGTTTACCTTACCCCAAAATTATAATGGAAACCGCCGAAGCGACTTTCAAGATTCGCAAAATTTTCGGCACCATTCACATCGTCAATCTACCCCTAAGCTATTTTTAAAAAAAATTAAGTCTTGATGATAGCCAAAGTTAAAATTCCAACGATAGTACTTACCCCAAAGATGGCAAGAAGTAGAACTGCTTGGAAAGTCTTCATTGTGCTGTTAGATCGGTAGAACTGAAAGCGAATAGTAACTGCATCCTCTGCGTTTATATATCAAGACATATGGAGCTGATGTATGCAAATACTGAGGTTATCAATATCTTACCTTTGCGAAAAATGTAATCGTTGTTGGTGTTGCCAAGCTTGTAGAAAGAGATGGTGTGTTTAAAAATAGATATTGCAATATGCAAACTTGCTAAACAAATGAACTCAAGAGAGAGTCAAAAAAAATCAGACGAGGGTCATTCGGGCCCGGTTCTTGATTTGTTCCATCCGTCTGTCGGTATTAGGAGTGGGCCCGTAAATGTCTACCTGTTAGGTATGACTTTAAAACTTAGCAATAAGGGCGAGGTAAGGTGGTTTTAGTTTTGCAAATCAAACTTGCGTGCCACACCAGAAAATATTCTGGGTTTTCTCTAATCCTCCTGGCTACTCGACGCACCTCCTAGAAGATGGAATAACTTTAGAACACCTTAGATTTGTTGAACGGAAAATTTTTTATAGTAAATAATTCATAATACTAGAAATGTAATGTTTTATTTGGAAAAATACAGTTGGAAACCTTAAATGTTGGAGACATATTTAACAAAGCAATTTAGAAATTTAACAAACTGATCACCGACATCGCTGCCTTCCACGCCTTTGCAATATTCCGTGCCATCGGTTGCAACTTGGTCTGGGTTATCTACTATTCTGTTGGCCATGATGTTGACATAATTGATAAACAAATTTCTTATTGAGTCAAAATTAAGTGCGTTATTTTCATCCAGAGCGTTCAATTTTTTAAGCGAACACTCGCAGTATTTATTTATGGCGGTATCTCCTTCAACTGTTAGGAAGTCTTCGTCTACGCTATCCAATATCGTTTGAATGTTCAATCCGAGCTCATTTATGCATTCTTTATGAATGGGCAATAGCATATCTTCAGTAAACCTTTTGCCAGACGTAACCTGCAAGAAGAAAAATACCAAGCCATCGATCGAAGCAAAAAAGTGGTACTTACCATCAAAAGGGTAAACAATACAACGGCACTTAGAACTTTCATTTTTAATGCTGACAGTAAGACTTTCTTAATTTAAATAATAATCGAAAGGTTGGAAATTAGATAAGAAAACAATACAGTGGCGGCTGATACATAGATAATAACCGGACGTTGCCCCATTCAAAGAAAGTTAAAACAAAAAATAAGTTCTTTTATACAGTGGTGTCCGGTTGCATAAGGATCGATTGAATTGAGAGTTCTACATTGGTTTCCTACAAACAAATGGTCGTCACCATATTTGATGAGAAAAGATAATTTAGGTTCTAGAACACTGTTACCTGAAGCCAACAGGTAGATATTACGTGAAAAATTCAGTCTTATAAGACCGCATAAAGCATTCTAACCGCCCATTATCAATAAAAACAATGAAATACGCATCGGGACTCTCTCGAGAGCCATCTTCCTTTCTTTTTCTTGGTCTTCTTTGACTTCTTCTCTAAGAAAAACGTTTTAGGCATTTAGACTCCACGCCTGTGTACACTACATTGATAACCTTCTTTTGTTATTGACAATGGCAACAAAATTGTCATTGTTTTTTACAAAAATCACGAGCCGCCACTGAAAGGGTATCTGACTGACCCCACCGCTAATCAACTGTTCTAATGAAACTATTGTTAAAAAAATAGATAAATGAAAATTAAGATAAATCCAATAGCACTTGCAAAACAATCACTTGAGCAATTTACAAAAACATGTCGTCTACGTACATATGAATTGACCATATTTTCTTATCGAAGATAAGCATAATAAAATTTTCAGAGTTGCTAATGATGTACTATCTAAAATCTAATCACCAAAAAACATTAAACATCTTCAGGTCATTATCCGTTTAATTACCGATGTACAATATTGCTTCGGGGCACCTCAACAGTAAATGTCACGGATCAAGAATGTGCCAATGAAATAAAATCCCACTCTTTCGATAACTAATTTGCCAAAATTGCTTCCTAAGTATTGAAACTCAAATGGGTAAACACATCGATAGGATTCCTTTCCTTTTCCAAGAGAAAATCCATTAGAAAACATAACCAAATAGCTGGATGTTACCTGGTGTGTAAACATATCCAAAGTGCATTAGTAATTCCGTAACAAAACTCCTTCCCGAGCAACCCAGATAAATCAGCAGTTAATAATTAGGTCTATTATGTATCACAAAAAGTTATTTTATAGGTAACCGTTTTGAAATAACAAGTTGAATAAACAACAATGGTTTAAACCTTTATGTTCATCATGTCACCGGTTTAACGTAAACCTTTATGTTATTTCATAACGATTACCTTTAAAATAACTTTTTGTGATACATAATAGACCTGATTATTTAATTAAAAAAAAAATAAATTTTCAAGTTAAAAAACTTACGGTACTTTTGCCACTGCCAGCGGTTGCCATAGTTACGCCAAACATTGAGGTTAGAATAGTTTCGTATTAAATCGCAACAATTAGGTGACGTCTATATTAAATCATAGTTAACTTTTGGTAAATTACCTCAGTAAACGAATTCCATTGTTGTCACATTTAAACACGTCGTAACCTAAGAAAACTTTAGGATGTAAGTTGATTTAACTTTAATCGAAAAATAGTTTTCAATCCTACGAATAATTGCATTTCCAGGTATCAATATAACGAAAGCGCAAGTTTCCAAGTACGTGCTGGTATTAAGAGAAATGCCGATTCTACAATTGTTGCAAGAGGGTCACCGTTCATTGCGACTACTGCAAATAGTTCGCCATACTTTCCCGCATACTCACATCTCGACTACGTAAGTTGAAACACCAAAGTTATTCTTCCATTACATTTCACTTTCAGAAGCAACCTTTGGGACAGAACTCCTATAACCGAAACTTGCCAGAAGTTCAGCGGCATCAAATGGTCACTACGACACCTACAAAAAACCTGCGACAAACTGTTTTAAGTTTTACCCCTACTGCTTCACAAAACCACCAACAAGGAAATGGCGCCGCACAAAATAAAACCTTCTTTTCATTGGAATATAAAGCACCAAATGGAAAACTAAATCGTATTTCAAATGCAGCTGCAACTCCAGGGCCAAAAGCTAAAGTATTTAAGAGGGAAGAAAAATCTGCAAGCGTAAGTTTTTTTTTTTAAGTGTGATGCACGTTAACACTGTTGTTTTAGAAAAAAACCACCGAGACCATGCGCATTTTTAGCGGAAATGCCGAAAAGATCATTAAATGGAACAAAAAACAGAAAAATTATTTTTGTTTGTACGAACTTTTTGGTAAGTCAAAAATTGTTACAAGTTTTACTTACATGATTTTTCTTAAACGGTATTGAGATTTGCAACTCTACAAAGATCACTTTTATGTGTTTTCAATCTTGTAATCACTTTACAGCTTCTATCGTCAACATCCAACAAGGGACAGTCCGTTTACAGCAAATTATGTTATTGCGTGATAAAAAAGGACCAATAATTCAGGTTGTTCACTACGTTAACGACCACATCAACATAGAAAATTTTTTTGTGGGACAAATGTTGAGGTACTATTAAAACCGGTGCCGTAATAATTTGGTTTCCTAAAATCACTTAATTTCAGATGCGTGGGACGAATGATTGGACCCAGTATGATGCACGCTGTGAGTATTCGTGAAGCAACCGACGACGAAATTTTCACTCTGCAGCGCATCAGTTACATTTGCGATGATGCCGTGTCTAAAACGACCAAAGGTTAAATTAATTAAATTAATTGAATAATCGTTTCTTTGTTAATATTATATTATTGTTCATAATATTTATATTTTTGTATTTCGTACCGTTTTCTCTCGTAATAAATAAAAAACTTAAGTGCAGAATATTACTTTATTCTTGATTACCCTTAATCATTTACATTGACTCTAGATGATCATAATATGCCTTAAATTCTAGCCAACACACCACTGCTGTACAACTTCATATTTGTGATGTGTGTAGTGCTATTTTAAGAAAAAATGTAAATTGACTAGAGTGACAGAACTGGTGGGAATGCATTGATTATAACATATATACATAATATTATCGAACCTTCGACAATTAAAAACATTTCATTATTTACATTTAAGTATTTTATACAATAGGTAATAATACAATAAATTATAATTTTTTGATGTGCAAATACACTTCAGTCGTCTGCTAATAATACTAAAATAAGTCAATGTTGCACATCAAACAAATAGGCAACAACAAATCTGCGTTTACAATAGAAAATAAATTAAAATATTCGCAAACACTACTTTCAGTAAGTATTACCACGTGATTTAACGCCCAAGTCCCCACGTTGGACGCCGATTGTTATATTATAAAAATCACGTAACGCAACATCCCAGTAGACTTCACTTCTTAACAATAATAAAAATTGTAATAGTGAGTGTTATACGCTAAAATCGTAGTAGAAAAACTTTAATATACAGAGTGAAACATCAAAATCCTGACATTCGTTCAAATTTGTTTGCAAAGTTTAGAGCGAGACTATTTGATTAAATCTGTTGAAACTTTTCCTAAGCGTAATTTGATAAACGTAGACAAACATTGCAACAAAATAAATTTTTAGGTTGCCGTTTTTAATTGACTAACTTTACGTTGTATCAAATTCTTTTCCAAAAATCAAGCGTAAGCACGACCCCGACTCGAAAACGATGCGTCACCAAGTGACTTGGGTTATGGCACAATTTTCTAATACAAAACTTTACAACTAATTAAAATAAAATTTTCGATAAGTGAAAAGGTATTTTATGCGCGAAACAATTTTTGCAGTTACAATTTTAGTTGGTTAAAGTAACAGGCACGTGGAGACCCATTCCCACTGTACTGAGTTGTAGTAAAAACACAACACTGAAAGACAAGCGATGAAAATTTGATGTCATTGCAACATGTCGATGATTAGGCCAAAGATCCTGTTCTGGCTTGACGTCACTGCCATCGCTATCGGGGTTCTCCTAGATTGTGATACATAACACGGGAGACAACATAATGTGTGAGCAAAAGAAATAAACAATTTGAAAAGCAACATCAGTGTTGTCAGACTTAAATTTAAGAAATTTTCATTTCGTAAACAAAAAAGGGAATTACAATGAATTTTAATTGAAATCTAGAGAAATTGGTTTGCAGATCTCAAAAAATTTTCCTGTCCAGTTCTCACGGTTTATGAAAACCTTTCTTTTTATTCTGTGGGAAGATTAAAACGCTCAATATTCTATAGGACTCAATTTACCACTAAAAACTATTAACTGTATAGACCAGGGGATCTGGGGTAAATTTATTTTTGATTGTGATTATTGCCAAGTGGTGTGTATCTGTTGATGCTGAATCCTTTTGTACAACACCGAAAGCAGTCATAGAATAATATTTGTATTATCCATAGTTTTGACTGCTATTTACTGAGATTTTGTTTAGGCAAGAGGAGGGGGAGTTAAATTTGAAATTTAAAAAATCGAGTCAAGTGGGTCGACCTCCCTCATCAGAGCGTACTTAAACAAAAAATATATACACTCTGATGTCAACAACCTAAAAATTGTAACTTTTCGGCAGATAAAAATGTTCCGTGCGCAATTATTCGGTTTTTCATGCTTTTTTAGGAAGAAAAACATTCGGACTTGCTTATCTTAGATACGCGTGCACACACATACATACAGGCACACAATTTTAAAGCTATATAACAATTTGATAAGAAAGTAATCACATAAAGTGAATTCATGCGGCCTATACCTAGCATTATTATCACGAATAAAAGTATTAGCATATTTTCAAGAACAAATATGTCAATTGCTGAATAACAAACAACAGGTGAACCCTTAATATTTTTAAGTATAGCACTGAAGAAAGAAATTTCTTATTCTAACAACAAACGTCTTTATATAACACAGATAAAAGTGTAAAATGTAAAACACACATCAAGTACAACTTGCAATGATAACGATTTTTTTAATGGTAAAATAAGTTAGGTTAGGAGGGCTACATATACATACCACCATAATAATGTTTATAAAATGTAAAGCTACAACTTGCAACAACCGCTTTTCTTAACAACATAAAAACAAATTTCCTTTTTCAAACATAACAAAAAATTAATGCGTGTCAAAATCACAGTAAAACGATACAAATACTTGGTCAACGTGGTTTCAACATAAAAAAAAAAACAAAGCAAAGCAACGAGATCTTCAAAGAGATTTTGAATTGTTTACCCGTAAATAAAAGGATGTTAATTGTGAAATTAAATCTGTCAACCTACTATACTGAGTAAATTGCATACGAAACCAATTGAACCACGTGTATCACCTTATTTGTACTAAATTGAAATTGTGGAACCCTTATACGAAGATTTAACAATTAGCAAGTTCAAAATTTAAAATATGTTAGAGGCTTTTTTAAAATACCGATTCCGCTGACCGGGAGAGATGAACCGGATGCGAAGGGCTACGAGCTAATTTCTTCCTTGGAAGTTTTTCCAAAATCGTGGATAGTCTGATAAAATCGGGTCGTTCATTTGATTTGTAAGACCAACACAGCATCAAAATATCCTATACAAATAAAAATTAAGACCCCGCTGGTTAATTGCCTCCTTACTTACTTTAACATCCCTAGAAGCTTGCAAATTAGCAAGCGGTTGCTTCATACCTTTTCCCACTTGCCAAATGATCGATTCAGGGGGTTGGGCCTTAAACGGCCACTCCCCGCATAAAAGTTCGTACCACACAGTTCTAAAAGAAAGAAACATAAATATACTTACTTAAATTTAATTTTCAAGTTTAAGAAAACTCACCCGAAAGCGTAAATATCAGAAGCCTTGCTAAACGGCAATTCGTCGTCGTTGGATTGATGTGCTTTTAAACTCCGCATTATTTCGGGAGACATATAACACAACCATCCGGCAGGAATTCCTAAAGCATTACTTTTTCTATTGCCGAAACACAACTTTGTTACACTGAACAATCCAAAATCAGTGATGACTACCTTGCCATTTTCAACAAAAATGTTTTTGCTTTTCAAATCCTTGTGCACAATTCCCTTTGCATGCAAATATCCCATACCCTGCCCAACAAAAACAAAATTAAATCTTTATCAAAAACCTAAACTTTACACTCACCTGTGTGATTTGTTGAGCCACCACCGTGGTTTTGTTTAAAGTGAATTTATCTTTGCGCAAGTGTATATGCGTGTAAAGCGTCATACCTTTGCTGAGACTAGTGACGATTGCCAATCGTGGGGATTCATGCAAGCACCCATAAACAAAACCAAATTTTCGTGTCGGGTCTTTCGGAACGTGGAAAGTTCCATTTTAAACTGATCTAGTGCCTTCTCGTCGTTTAGGTTATCCATTTTAAAAACTTTTATAGCCACATCTCCATACCAATAACCACGAAACACGCTTCCAAATCGTCCGGTTCCAATGGGTTCACCAATTTTTAACTCGTCAAACGGAATATCCCATTCCCGCATAGAAAGGCTGTTTTGTCTCGGCCAGCGGTGTCCATCGATGATGGTTTCGGTGTCGGAAACCTGACTGTCCTGCGAGTCAACGCGTATCGGTGTACGATCCGAATCCGTGCTTCCGGTGATCGACATTGTGTGATCGCTGTCTCTCGAATGTTGCAAGTTGGGTAAATCTTGGTGGTAATTATTTAAAGAGTGATGTATATCCAACTTATCGTTGTAAGGAACTTCTGAAAGTTAGTAAAAGTTAAAGAAACTGAACGAATGTACACTGCAAGCGCAAACCTGGAAAATTAAATTGCTTTTGTTTGGATTGCGGAGTGGGTTGTAGCACGGCAGGGCTAGATGGTGTCGAAGAAGTGCAACTGGAGGTGTTGGAACCGGAATCGGGAGCCTGAAAAAATTCAATCCTTAAAAACAGCACCAGAAAACTTAGCATCAACATTCCGTTTTTTAATTCAAAAAATTATGAAAGATGAGTGTGTACTGACCATGCAAAAAATTTTGATCGATGCTGGGGTTATTTGGTCACATCAACATGGGAATATAATTTACATGACCATTGAGGACAGAGCTGTCAATATTTCAAATAAATGCCAAATCACTGGTGCACATAGGTGATGTGCTTGGACCGGACTGTAAAAATTTGTAAACTATAAAATCTCGGGCACTCCAATTTTTATTAAAAATTAATTTTAAAAACTTGTATTTTGAAATGTCTAATAAATACCTAGTTAAGTCGCTAAAAGCTGAAACGCCTGCATATTTTTTCATTAAGAGGGAAGTTTATTTTAAGCGGAAGAAATAATATCGTCAACAGTAGAAAACTAATAGCAGCACTCCGGGAGAGGGGTCCGCTAGACCATGAACCAATGAAAGCGCCTGATTCATGGCAACAGACCTCCATCATTCCCGACTTTTCCAAGTTTTCCCTGATTTTTGAAACTTGGTACAAAACAGCTGAATTATTTAACAAAACAATTGCATTTTTTGGGCAAAATAGTAAATTTATGTTTAAAACAATTATTGAATTGTTGAAAAAACAGCTGAATTGTTAAACAAACTAATTGCATTATTATTATTAAAGAAAACATCTGAATTGTGGAATAAAATAGGTAAATTATTTAACAAAACAATTATATTGCTTTTGACAGCTCTGCGGGAAGATCACAAAAAATGTTGATATTGAGATCGACTTTTCCAGAAAATTATGTAATTTCACTTTTCTACATCCATGTACTAATTGCAAAATAATTAAAAAAATTTCGTTTGGATTTCCTTAAATTTTATCGGACTAAATTACAATAAAACATCAAACAAAAAATTGATTAACTACACACGAATGATTGATTAATGCATAAAAATTACAATCTTACAAAAAAAGTGCAAAGATTTTTGTTTAATTATAAAATAACATCAAAATATTAAAAATTAAACACACATACACGCGAGTTTAATTTATAAAAAGCTCCACCTAATACACAATTGATTTCTTATTTGCTTACAACTCGTAAACGGTTACTTGTATCTTCTAAAAATATAGTTTCATTCATTTTAGACATAAAAGTAACCATTTTCGAGATATAATAAAAAATAAATCGCGGGTAGTAGAAAAACATTTCAATGAAATACTTTTATTGGTCATTTTATGCCAGCTCCGTTTGGTGGCTCTGAAAATGCTCGATTTGCCTCGATCAAATATTCGATCCAAGTAATTTTGACGTTAATTTAAATTGATTAAGATGGAGCTTTTTAGCACAGTTCGGTACAACCTTAATTTAAATTTTCACACTCAAATGCGCTTGCTTATGTTACCCTTATTATCAAATTCTCTTGGTGCAAGTGTTTGAAAGAAAAAGTATCATGCATTTGACACCTCATGCCATAGGCAATTCACAATCGAATCGAATAATAATCTGTCCAAATAGAACGACGAGAACATCACTTTTGCAAATTTAATCACGACATACCTGTATAATTTGAGATCTATCTCTACAAATATCCATTTTTCCGTAACAATTTCCCAAATCTTTTACACAATTTCCATGCAGCGCCTTCCTCAGCCGCTTGCAGTTTCTCTACACAAAAAATATACCCCCCGCCTTTTTTATTCATCTTTATTATCAGCACACCAATTCTAACTTTATTATAACAATTAATTCCATGTCATTCACAAAAAAACCATTAAAATTCGCACAAATTTAAATCTACTTTTTTTTTGGTAGAAAAAGCGTGAAATAAAAGAATTAAAAAGACACTTACCGGAGATGGAGGAATGTTAATAGAAGGTTGAGGATGTGAATGTTTACGATACTTGGGTGAGATTTTCAAATTTTTGGCATTGATAGCTCGTGGAGCATTCGGTGAGTGAAAAGCTGTTCCTAAACACAATTTTCTTATAAATCACGTCAAAATATAAATTATACATCAAACCTTCCATGGGCCACTTCTTCTTAAACTCGTCCAACAATTCAGGTGGTAAACCACACGATGGCGCGACTTTATCTTCACACTCCCTATGACACTTATATTTACATTCCTTACACTTCAATCCGGAACCAAAATAAATGGGTTTGGAACAGTAACCACACGTTGCAACCATTTTGAAGGTTTTCGTAAAACGGTGCGCAATTTGATGGCCCATACCGCATCTCATTGTAGGTGTTCGTGGAGATTTCGGAATTTGTAAACTTGTGGCAGCTAAAAATATAAATCAAACTTCTGATAGCTTAAAAAAATTGCAACATACATTTATAACTGTTATCATCACTATCCGTTCCTGCGTTATTATATGGCGGCGATTTTATAGGACTGGTTGCAATTGGACTAGAATATCCGACCATTGTTTCAGGACCAGGTTCGGTTGATAGTCGACCTCTCCTAGTTATTGTCTCCACTTTCTCGCCACCATTGCTACAATCAATCAACGCTTATTTAATCCAATTTTTTTAAATCAATCACTTGGCTTACTTATCCGGTGCCGTTATAACCACATTGTCGCTTTTTGTATTAGCAAGTTGAGACTCGTGAGATTTACTCTTTGTTAAAGGATAAGAATCAGGTAGAAGCACGGCCGTAGTTTGAATTTTTCTATGGGGTGGTGGAGTTGTTGGAAATTTCATACCTGCAAATTCAAACAATTTATTAAAATGGCTGTATGCAATTTAACGCCAACACTCAAATGCAACAATCAAAATCGAAAGTTCGTTTATACAATTAAGCAGAAATACAAACATTCCTTAAAATTGCAAAATGTATGCCACATTTACAACATAAATCTTACAATAAACTGCAGATTGTCCAAACCATGAGATTTAAATTTGTAATTCGTCCACATAAACTTAGCAAAATGTGCACCAACTATCAAAACACTTTTTTGTTATAATCGGGGTCTTCCTGTTATTACTTTACAGAAATAATATAGTGAGTCTCTTTCTATCAAGAGATAAAATGTGACATAGGAGTGAAGATTATCTACACAGAGTTATCTCCTTTAAAAAAATACAAACGACATAAAAATAGCAAAATGTTAGTCAACTATGTACGATAAAAAATTTAATTGCATTATTAAAGTTTCCCTAAACCGTGCTGCCCAAAACACCCCAAGCAGTTTCCTTTTATCACGGAAAGCACCCCGTAATTTTTGGTCTCTTAAAAATAAATAACGAAAAAACTGTGACTCATAATTTAATTAATTAAAATTGCAAACTCCTATTCTGTTAATTAAACTTTTAAATTAATTATCTCAACAGTTGTTACTACATTTCTGGTTTGTAAAAATTGTACACTTGTTACAACTTGGGCAGCAGTTAAAAATGCATAAATTAACTTAATATAGCCGCTCGAGTGCTAAATTATTAAATATTTAGGACGCTCCAAGTTATAAAAGTTGATTTAAAAATTGGAAGTAAAAAAGAATTAGAAGTGGGTTTATTCTTTTTAATTTACGTTCAGAATTTATAAAATTTAATCTGTTCATTGGAACATTGCGTAAGGTGAAAACATTAATTTGCGTAGTCATCCAATCATTAGATAGATCACAAAAGTATTTTATGCTCAAAATATGTATTAATTAGCGAGATTGAATTACAGCTGCTTTCTGATCAATTCGTCCAAAAAATTTTCCAATTAAAATTTGACCCGATTCGAAATTGGTCAATTTTACAAAAAGACATGACACACTTAATCCAAACTTACAATGGGTGGTGCGAATAAAAATAAGCAAATGCTATTACTAACAAATTTAAAGAAATGCAAAGAAATGTTTTACTTAAATTGAGTCTTTGGCGGGGGGGGGTCTAAGATTAAAATCAAATTTAAAATATGTAATATTGAGATAACTTTGTATGTTTAAATTTTTAAGTTTTAATAACTGAATAAAAACATCGTTCCCATAGCCGGAAAGAAGCATGTGCAACGCTGAATAAAAATTACTAAAAGGCACTAAAAATTATAATCAGCGGCCGATACGCATTCCAAAAATAGTTCAAATAAACTGGGGAATTTGCCAAGAACATAAAAAGAAAAGTAGGAACCGGGGGGTCTGAAACACCCCCAATCTACGTCACCAAAATAGTATCATAAAGCTATTAGATAATTTTATAAACATTTAATATTTTGCCTCCCGATACTGGAACACTGGAAAACTGCCTGTTCAAATCATTTGTCAGCATCGAAATGATGAGGTATCCTGGAGGATGTTGCTAGTGCTAAAGGCACTGGAGGATGTTTCATATCCCCAAACCTTCCAGGTCTCCTTAACATAAATGCTTAAAAACTAAGTACAAATCTTTATGATACCGTTTTAGTCGTGTTGAAAACGATGATAAATCCTGGAGGTACATTTATAAGAGCGCTGAAGAGTTCTGCATTCCACTGCTAAGACACTGGAGGGTGTTCCACACCCCCCAGTTTAGACAGTTCGCTTTTATTAGAAATAAACTGAAGATTTCAGCATGTCTGCTTGTTGCTAATTTTGAACAACCTCGGATATTTTGTAATCTTTAATTCATTTCTGATAAAACTGAGCTGTCCAAACCGGGGGTCTGGGGTGGAACACCCTCCAGTGCCTTACAGTTGGAGGTACCCGCTTACATTTATAAGAACACTGAAGAGTTCTGCATTCCACTGATAAGGCACTGGAGGTGTTCCACACCCCCAGACCCCCAGTTTAGACAGTTCGCTTTAATCAGAAATAAATTAAAGATTTTAGCATATCTGCCTGTTGCTAATTTTGAACAACTTCAGAAATGTTGTAATCTTTAATTCACATCTGATAAAACTGCGCTGTCCAATCCGGGGTCTGGGTGGAACACCTCCCGTGCCTTAGCAGTTGGAGTGTACCCGCTTACATTTATAAGAACACTGAAGAGTTCTGCATTCCACTGATAAGGCACTGGAGGGTGTTCCACCCCCAGACCCCCGGTTTAGACAGTTCGCTTTAATCAGAAATAAATTAAAGATTTCAGCATGTCTGCTTGTTGCTAATTTTGAACAACTTCAGAAATGTTGTAATCTTTAATTCACATCTGATAAAACTGCGCTGTCCAATCCGGGGGAACACCTCCAGTGCCTTAGCAGTTGGAGTGTACCCGCTTACATTTATAAGAACACTGAAGAGTTCTGCATTCCACTGATAAGGCACTGGAGGGTGTTCCACACCCCCAGACCCCCGGTTTAGACAGTTCGCTTTAATCAGAAATAAATTAAAGATTTCAGCATGTCTGCTTGTTGCTAATTTTGAACAACTTCAGAAATGTTGTAATCTTTAATTCACATCTGATAAAACTGCGCTGTCCAATCCGGGGTCTGGGGGAACCTCCAGTGCCTTAGCAGTTGGAGTGTACCCGCTTACATTTATAAGAACACTGAAGAGTTCTGCATTCCACTGATAAGGCACTGGAGGGTGTTCCACACCCCAGACCCCGGTTTAGACAGTTCGCTTTAATTAGAAATAAGGGGCGGTTAAGATTCCCGGATCGCGATTTTACCATTTTGAAGTGGATTATGAAAGATGAGGGTCCCAATAGCATATAAAAAAATAAAATTGCGGAATATTCACACAATTTTGAAAAAACGGCTTTAAAATTAATTTGGAATGCAATTTTATCATTGGCTCTTTTCAACTATAACCCGCCCCAAAATTGAAAGAGGCTGTGGCCACAGTAAATATACCAGAATCTCGGTTTTCACGACGAATTATGATAGATAATGGTGTAATTAGCTAATAAAAAGAATTAAATTTGTGATCGGACAACAAATTTCCGAAAAAAAATCACTTTTTGTGTGAATTCGTTTCTGAGGTGGTTGCACTGTCAAAACCTATTCTCCGCACCCCTACGCGACCCTCCGGGTCGCTCCGGGGGCTCCGAACGGTTTTGACACGTGCTAAACTCATTAAAAACATCCCTTAAGCGGCTCCAACTCGAAAATTTTGAAAGTTGACGCGACGGATCTCTGGGGCGACTGGTATCACCCACCACTAGTCACTGTCGACCCAGGCACAGCACACGTACCGCCAACAGAATAAATGATACCTTTTCATTTTAATACACTTACATGTATTTCTTATGGGAAATTTGCAATTTTCAAAATGAAATTGTGGCCTTATTACAACTCCGACAAGATTGATCCTCACCTTAAAGAGCTTGTATTTTGTGTTCTTTCGTTTGGTATAGCCATTTCTATAGGAAAAGTGAGCTCTCGAACCCGGGAATTTTAACTCTACCAGAAATAAATTAAAGATTTCAGCATGTCTGCTTGTTGCTAATTTTGAACAACTTCAGAAATGTTGTAATCTTTAATTCACATCTGATAAAACTGCGCTGTCCAATCCGGGGTCTGGGGTGTGGAACACCCTCCAGTGCCTTAGCAGTTGGAGTGTACCCACATTTATAAGAACACTGAAGAGTTCTGCATTCCACTGATAAGGCACTGGAGGGTGTTCCACACCCCCAGACCCCCGGTTTAGACAGTTCGCTTTAATCAGAAATAAATTAAAGATTTCAGCATGTCTGCTTGTTGCTAATTTTGAACAACTTCAGAAATGTTGTAATCTTTAATTCACATCTGATAAAACTGCGCTGTCCAATCCGGGGTCTGGGGTGTGGAACACCCTCCAGTGCCTTAGCAGTTGGAGTGTACCCGCACATTTATAAGAACACTGAAGAGTTCTGCATTCCACTGATAAGGCACTGGAGGGTGTTCCACACCCCCAGACCCCGGTTTAGACAGTTCGCTTTAATTAGAAATAAGGGAGCGGTTAAGATTCCCGGATCGCGATTTTACCATTTTGAAGTGGATTATGAAAGATGAGGGTCCCAATAGCATATAAAAAATAAAAAATTTCGGAATATTCACACAATTTTGAAAAAACGGCTTTAAAATTAATTTGGAATGCAATTTTATCATTGGCTCTTTTCAACTATAACCCCGCCCCCCAAAAATTTAAAGAGGCTGTGGCGACAGTAAATATACCAGAATCTCGGTTTTCACGACGAATTATGATAGATAATGGTGTAATTAGCTAATAAAAAGAATTAAATTTGTGATCGGACAACAAATTTTCGAAAAAAATCACTTTTTGTGTGAATTCGTTTCTGAGGTGGTTGCACTGTCAAAACCTATTCTCCGCACCCTACGCGACCCTCCGGGTCGCTCCGAAACTCCCAACGGTTTTGACACGTGCTAAACTCATTAAAAACATCCCTTAAGCGGCTCCAACTCGAAAATTTTGAAAGTTGACGCGACGGATCTCTGAGAGCGACTGGTATCACCCCACCACTAGTCACTGTCGACCCAGGCACAGCACACGTACCGCCAACAGAATAAATGATACCTTTTCATTTTAATACACTTACATGTATTTCTTATGGAAATTTGCAATTTTCAAAATGAAATTGTGGCCTTATTACAAGTCCGACAAGATTGATCCTCACCTTAAAGAGCTTGTATTTTTGTGTTCTTTCGTTTGGTATAGCCATTTCTATAGGAAAAGTGAGCTCTCGAACCCGGGAATTTTAACTCTACCCAGAAATAAATTAAAGATTTCAGCATGTCTGCTTGTTGCTAATTTTGAACAACTTCAGAAATGTTGTAATCTTTAATTCACATCTGATAAAACTGCGCTGTCCAATCCGGGGGTCTGGGGTGTGGAACACCCTCCAGTGCCTTAGCAGTTGGAGTGTACCCGCTTACATTTATAAGAACACTGAAGAGTTCTGCATTCCACTGATAAGGCACTGGAGGGTGTTCCACACCCCAGACCCCCGGTTTAGACAGTTAGCTTTAATTAGAAATAAATTAAAGATTTCAGCATGTCTGCTTGTTGCTAATTTTGAACAACTTCAGAAATGTTGTAATCTTTAATTCACATCTGATAAAACTGCGCTGTCCAATCCGGGGTCTGGGGTGTGGAACACCCTCCAGTGCCTTGCAGTTGGAGTGTACCCGCTTACATTTATAAGAACACTGAAGAGTTCTGCATTCCACTGATAAGGCACTGGAGGTGTTCCACACCCCCAGACCCCCGGTTTAGACAGTTCGCTTTAATTAGAAATAAGGGAGCAGTTAAGATTCCCGGATCGCGATTTTACCATTTTTGAAGTGGATTATGAAAGATGAGGGTCCCAATAGCATATAAAAAAATAAAATTGCGGAATATTCACACAATTTTGAAAAAACGGCTTTAAAATTAATTTGGAATGCAATTTTATCATTGGCTCTTTTCAACTATAACCCCGCCCCAAAATTGAAAGAGGCTGTGGCGACAGTAAATATACCAGAATCTCGGTTTTCACGACGAATTATGATAGATAATGGTGTAATTAGCTAATAAAAAGAAGTAAATTTGTGATCGGACAACAAATTTTCGAAAAAAAATCACTTTTTGTGTGAATTCATTTCTGAGGTGGTTGCACTGTCAAAACCTATTCTCCGCACCCCTACGCGACCCTCCGGGTCGCTCCGGGGGCTCCGAACGGTTTTGACACGTGCTAAACTCATTAAAAACATCCCTTAAGCGGCTCCAACTCGAAAATTTTGAAAGTTGACGCGACGGATCTCTGAGAGCGACTGGTATCACCCCACCACTAGTCACTGTCGACCCAGGCACAGCACACGTACCGCCAACAGAATAAATGATACCTTTTCATTTTAATACACTTACATGTATTTCTTATGGGAAATTTGCAATTTTCAAAATGAAATTGTGGCCTTATTACAAGTCCGACAAGATTGATCCTCACCTTAAAGAGCTTGTATTTTTGTGTTCTTTCGTTTGGTATAGCCATTTCTATAGGGAAAAGTGAGCTCTCGAACCCGAATTTTAACTCTACCCAGAAATAAATTAAAGATTTCAGCATGTCTGCTTGTTGCTAATTTTGAACAACTTCAGAAATGTTGTAATCTTTAATTCACATCTGATAAAACTGTGCTGTCCAAACCGGGGGTCTGGGGGTGTGGAACACCCTCCAGTGCCTTAGCAGTTGGAGTGTACCCGCTTACATTTATAAGAACACTGAAGAGTTCTGCATTCCACTGATAAGGCACTGGAGGTGTTCCACACCCCAGACCCCTGGTTTAGACAGTTCGCTTTAATCAGAAATAAATTAAAGATTTCAGCATGTTTGCTTGTTGCTAATTTTGAACAACTTCAGAAATGTTGTAATCTTTAATTCACATCTGATAAAACTGCGCTGTCCAATCCGGGGTCTGGGGTGTGGAACACCCTCCAGTGCCTTAGCAGTTGGAGTGTACCCGCTTACATTTATAAGAACACTGAAGAGTTCTGCATTCCACTGATAAGGCACTGGAGGGTGTTCCACACCCCAGACCCCTGGTTTAGACAGTTCGCTTTAATCAGAAATAAATTAAAGATTTCAGCATGTTTGCTTGTTGCTAATTTTGAACAACTTCAGAAATGTTGTAATCTTTAATTCACATCTGATAAAACTGCGCTGTCCAATCCGGGGTCTGGGGTGTGGAACACCCTCCAGTGCCTTAGCAGTTGGAGTGTACCCGCTTACATTTATAAGAACACTGAAGAGTTCTGCATTCCACTGATAAGGCACTGGAGGTGTTCCACACCCCAGACCCCCGGTTTAGACAGTTAGCTTTAATTAGAAATAAATTAAAGATTTCAGCATGTCTGCTTGTTGCTAATTTTGAACAACTTCAGAAATGTTGTAATCTTTAATTCACATCTGATAAAACTGCGCTGTCAATCCGGGGGTCTGGGGTGTGGAACACCCTCCAGTGCCTTAGCAGTTGGAGTGTACCCGCTTACATTTATAAGAACACTGAAGAGTTCTGCATTCCACTGATAAGGCACTGGAGGGTGTTCCACCCCCAGACCCCTGGTTTAGACAGTTCGCTTTAATCAGAAATAAATTAAAGATTTCAGCATGTTTGCTTGTTGCTAATTTTGAACAACTTCAGAAATGTTGTAATCTTTAATTCACATCTGATAAAACTGCGCTGTCCAATCCGGGGGGCTGGGGTGTGGAACACCTCCAGTGCCTTAGCAGTTGGAGTGTACCCGCTTACATTTATAAGAACACTGAAGAGTTCTGCATTCCACTGATAAGGCACTGGAGGTGTTCCACACCCCCAGACCCCCGGTTTAGACAGTTAGCTTTAATTAGAAATAAATTAAAGATTTCAGCATGTCTGCTTGTTGCTAATTTTGAACAACTTCAGAAATGTTGTAATCTTTAATTCACATCTGATAAAACTGCGCTGTCCAATCCGGGGTCTGGGGTGTGGAACACCTCCAGTGCCTTAGCAGTTGGAGTGTACCCGCTTACATTTATAAGAACACTGAAGAGTTCTGCATTCCACTGATAAGGCACTGGAGGGTGTTCCACACCCCCAGACCCCGGTTTAGACAGTTCGCTTTAATTAGAAATAAGGGGCAGTTAAGATTCCCGGATCGCGATTTTACCATTTTGAAGTGGATTATGAAAGATGAGGGTCCCAATAGCATATAAAAAATAAAATTGCGGAATATTCACACAATTTTGAAAAAACGGCTTTAAAATTAATTTGGAATGCAATTTTATCATTGGCTCTTTTCAACTATAACCCCGCCCCCAAAATTGAAAGAGGCTGTGGCGACAGTAAATATACCAGAATCTCGGTTTTCACGACGAATTATGATAGATAATGGTGTAATTAGCTAATAAAAAAATTAAAGTTGTGATCGGACAACAAATTTTCGAAAAAATCACTTTTTGTGTGAATTCGTTTCTGAGGTGGTTGCACTGTCAAAACCTATTCTCCGCACCCCTACGCGACCCTCCGGGTCGCTCCGGGGGCTCCGAACGGTTTTGACACGTGCTAAACTCATTAAAAACATCCCTTAAGCGGCTCCAACTCGAAAATTTTGAAAGTTGACGCGACGGATCTCTGAGAGCGACTGGTATCACCCCACCACTAGTCACTGTCGACCCAGGCACAGCACACGTACCGCCAACAGAATAAATGATACCTTTTCATTTTAATACACTTACATGTATTTCTTATGGGAAATTTGCAATTTTCAAAATGAAATTGTGGCCTTATTACAAGTCCGACAACAATGATCCTCACCTTAAAGAGCTTGTATTTTTGTGTTCTTTCGTTTGGTATAGCCATTTCTATAGGGAAAAGTGAGCTCTCGAACCCGGGAATTTTAACTCTACCAGAAATAAATTAAAGATTTCAGCATGTCTGCTTGTTGCTAATTTTGAACAACTTCAGAAATGTTGTAATCTTTAATTCACATCTGATAAAACTGCGCTGTCAATCCGGGGTCTGGGGGTGTGGAACACCCTCCAGTGCCTTAAGCAGTTGGAGTGTACCCGCTTACATTTATAAGAACACTGAAGAGTTCTGCATTCCACTGATAAGGCACTGGAGGGTGTTCCACACCCCAGACCCCTGGTTTAGACAGTTCGCTTTAATCAGAAATAAATTAAAGATTTCAGCATGTTTGCTTGTTGCTAATTTTGAACAACTTCAGAAATGTTGTAATCTTTAATTCACATCTGATAAAACTGCGCTGTCCAATCCGGGGGTCTGGGGTGTGGAACACCCTCCAGTGCCTTAGCAGTTGGGTGTACCCGCTTACATTTATAAGAACACTGAAGAGTTCTGCATTCCACTGATAAGGCACTGGAGGGTGTTCCACACCCCCAGACCCCTGGTTTAGACAGTTCGCTTTAATCAGAAATAAATTAAAGATTTCAGCATGTTTGCTTGTTGCTAATTTTGAACAACTTCAGAAATGTTGTAATCTTTAATTCACATCTGATAAACTGCGCTGTCCAATCCGGGGTCTGGGGGTGTGGAACACCCTCCAGTGCCTTGCAGTTGAGTGTACCCGCTTACATTTATAAGAACACTGAAGAGTTCTGCATTCCACTGATAAGGCACTGGAGGGTGTTCCACACCCCCAGACCCCCGGTTTAGACAGTTAGCTTTAATTAGAAATAAATTAAAGATTTCAGCATGTCTGCTTGTTGCTAATTTTGAACAACTTCAGAAATGTTGTAATCTTTAATTCACATCTGATAAAACTGCGCTGTCCAATCCGGGGTCTGGGGTGTGGAACACCTCCAGTGCCTTAGCAGTTGGAGTGTACCCGCTTACATTTATAAGAACACTGAAGAGTTCTGCATTCCACTGATAAGGCACTGGAGGTGTTCCACACCCCAGACCCCCGGTTTAGACAGTTCGCTTTAATTAGAAATAAGGGCGGTTAAGATTCCCGGATCGCGATTTTACCATTTTGAAGTGGATTATGAAAGATGAGGGTCCCAATAGCATATAAAAAAAATAAAAATTGCGGAATATTCACACAATTTTGAAAAAAACGGCTTTAAAATTAATTTGGAATGCAATTTTATCATTGGCTCTTTTCAACTATAACCCCGCCCCCAAAATTGAAAGAGGCTGTGGCGACAGTAAATATACCAGAATCTCGGTTTTCACGACGAATTATGATAGATAATGGTGTAATTAGCTAATAAAAGAATTAAATTTGTGATCGGACAACAAATTTTCGAAAAAATCACTTTTGTGTGAATTCGTTTCTGAGGTGGTTGCACTGTCAAAACCTATTCTCCGCACCCTACGCGACCCTCCGGGTCGCTCCGACTCCGAACGGTTTTGACACGTGCTAAACTCATTAAAACATCCCTTAAGCGGCTCCAACTCGAAAATTTTGAAAGTTGACGCGACGGATCTCTGAGAGCGACTGGTATCACCCACCACTAGTCACTGTCGACCCAGGCACAGCACACGTACCGCCAACAGAATAAATGATACCTTTTCATTTTAATACACTTACATGTATTTCTTATGGAAATTTGCAATTTTCAAAATGAAATTGTGGCCTTATTACAAGTCCGACAAGATTGATCCTCACCTTAAAGAGCTTGTATTTTGTGTTCTTTCGTTTGGTATAGCCATTTCTATAGGGAAAAGTGAGCTCTCGAACCCGGGAATTTTAACTCTCAGAAATAAATTAAAGATTTCAGCATGTCTGCTTGTTGCTAATTTTGAACAACTTCAGAAATGTTGTAATCTTTAATTCACATCTGATAAAACTGCGCTGTCCAATCCGGGGTCTGGGGTGTGGAACACCCTCCAGTGCCTTAGCAGTTGGAGTGTACCCGCTTACATTTATAAGAACACTGAAGAGTTCTGCATTCCACTGATAAGGCACTGGAGGGTGTTCCACACCCCAGACCCCTGGTTTAGACAGTTCGCTTTAATCAGAAATAAATTAAAGATTTCAGCATGTTTGCTTGTTGCTAATTTTGAACAACTTCAGAAATGTTGTAATCTTTAATTCACATCTGATAAAACTGCGCTGTCCAATCCGGGGGTCTGGGGTGTGGAACACCCTCCAGTGCCTTAGCAGTTGGAGTGTACCCGCTTACATTTATAAGAACACTGAAGAGTTCTGCATTCCACTGATAAGGCACTGGAGGGTGTTCCACACCCCAGACCCCCGGTTTAGACAGTTAGCTTTAATTAGAAATAAATTAAAGATTTCAGCATGTCTGCTTGTTGCTAATTTTGAACAACTTCAGAAATGTTGTAATCTTTAATTCACATCTGATAAAACTGCGCTGTCCAATCCGGGGTCTGGGGTGTGGAACACCTCCAGTGCCTTAGCAGTTGGAGTGTACCCGCTTACATTTATAAGAACACTGAAGAGTTCTGCATTCCACTGATAAGGCACTGGAGGTGTTCCACACCCCAGACCCCCAGTTTAGACAGTTCGCTTTAATTAGAAATAAGGGAGCGGTTAAGATTCCCGGATCGCGATTTTACCATTTTTGAAGTGGATTATGAAAGATGAGGGTCCCAATAGCATATAAAAAATAAAATTGCGGAATATTCACACAATTTTGAAAAAACGGCTTTAAAATTAATTTGGAATGCAATTTTATCATTGGCTCTTTTCAACTATAACCCCGCCCCAAAATTGAAAGAGGCTGTGGCGACAGTAAATATACCAGAATCTCGGTTTTCACGACGAATTATGATAGATAATGGTGTAATTAGCTAATAAAAGAATTAAATTTGTGATCGGACAACAAATTTTCGAAAAAAAATCACTTTTTGTGTGAATTCGTTTCTGAGGTGGTTGCACTGTCAAAACCTATTCTCCGCACCCCTACGCGACCCTCCGGGTCGCTCCGAACGGTTTTGACACGTGCTAAACTCATTAAAAACATCCCTTAAGCGGCTCCAACTCGAAAATTTTGAAAGTTGACGCGACGGATCTCTGAGAGCGACTGGTATCACCCCACCACTAGTCACTGTCGACCCAGGCACAGCACACGTACCGCCAACAGAATAAATGATACCTTTTCATTTTAATACACTTACATGTATTTCTTATGGGAAATTTGCAATTTTCAAAATGAAATTGTGGCCTTATTACAAGTCCGACAAGATTGATCCTCACCTTAAAGAGCTTGTATTTTTGTGTTCTTTCGTTTGGTATAGCCATTTCTATAGGGAAAAGTGAGCTCTCGAACCCGGGAATTTTAACTCTACCCAGAAATAAATTAAAGATTTCAGCATGTCTGCTTGTTGCTAATTTTGAACAACTTCAGAAATGTTGTAATCTTTAATTCACATCTGATAAAACTGCGCTGTCCAATCCGGGGGTCTGGGGTGTGGAACACCCTCCAGTGCCTTAGCAGTTGGAGTGTACCCGCTTACATTTATAAGAACACTGAAGAGTTCTGCATTCCACTGATAAGGCACTGGAGGGTGTTCCACACCCCAGACCCCCTGGTTTAGACAGTTCGCTTTAATCAGAAATAAATTAAAGATTTCAGCATGTTTGCTTGTTGCTAATTTTGAACAACTTCAGAAATGTTGTAATCTTTAATTCACATCTGATAAAACTGCGCTGTCCAATCCGGGGGTCTGGGGGTGTGGAACACCTCCAGTGCCTTAGCAGTTGGAGTGTACCCGCTTACATTTATAAGAACACTGAAGAGTTCTGCATTCCACTGATAAGGCACTGGAGGGTGTTCCACACCCCAGACCCCCGGTTTAGACAGTTCGCTTTAATTAGAAATAAATTAAAGATTTCAGCATGTCTGCTTGTTGCTAATTTTGAACAACTTCAGAAATGTTGTAATCTTTAATTCACATCTGATAAAACTGTGCTGTCCAAACCGGGGGGCTGGGGTGTGGAACACCCTCCAGTGCCTTAGCAGTTGGAGTGTACCCGCTTACATTTATAAGAACACTGAAGAGTTCTGCATTCCACTGATAAGGCACTGGAGGGGGTTCCACACCCCAGACCCCCGGTTTAGACAGTTCGCTTTTATTAGAAATAAATTGAAATTTCAGTATGTCTGTCTGCTTGTTGCTAATTTTGAACAACTTCAGAAATGTTGTAATCTTTAATTCACATCTGATAAAACTGCGCTGTCCAATCCGGGGTCTGGGGGTGTGGAACACCTCCAGTGCCTTAGCAGTTGGAGTGTACCCGCTTACATTTATAAGAACACTGAAGAGTTCTGCATTCCACTGATAAGGCACTGGAGGGTGTTCCACACCCCAGACCCCCGGTTTAGACAGTTAGCTTTAATTAGAAATAAATTAAAGATTTCAGCATGTCTGCTTGTTGCTAATTTTGAACAACTTCAGAAATGTTGTAATCTTTAATTCACATCTGATAAAACTGCGCTGTCCAAACCGGGAAGTCTGGGGGTGTGGAACACCCTCCAGTGCTTTAGCAGTAGAAGGCAGAACTTTTCAGTGCTCTTATAAATGTAAGCTGAGGATTACCCTCCAGCATTGTGGGGGTACACTCCACAGACCCCCGATTTGGACAGCGCAGTTCTATCATAAATAAATTAAAGATTACAACGTATCAGACCGAACAAGGAGAGTTCTGTTATCCAAAAATTTATCAATCAATTTGAGAAAGCACAGGTACATACTGTGTCGTACTCAGTACCGCAGCCAAATACTTTTTCATGAGGACACACAGATTATGGAGCATGTTGTCTTTATTCGTTGTAGAGATTGTTCCCCCCACCCGCTGGCTACAGAGCTACAATTGAAAGAAAAACCTTCAAGGTCAGTGTCAGCAGTTCGTTACATTTGAGTATGTCAGGAGGTAGACGTAAATGGTACTTTACTCTTGCCTGGTTTATTTTAATTAATAAGAAAAATACTTAACCTCCGAATTAAAATGATTCGCCATTCTAAAGCCGTGATCTAAGTCTGCGGCAATGATAACATATATTGTAGGATGCACGATCTTGCATTCTGTGCTGTTTTGAAACGTTTCCCTAACTTAATACAGAAGTATTAATTGAAGATATAGCCATAAGCCAGAAGAAGAAGCCATAAATTTGCAAATATATTGATTACAATTTGAGAATGATCGAGGGAGACACCCCAGTCTCTAATGTTTTTTAGTTTGAACTATTGGGATTAGTTATTACAATATGCTGAAATCTTTAATTTACTTGTGATAAAAATTAAACTGCATAGACTGGGGAGTATCGAATACACCTCAGACAATGCCCCCAATATCGGAAGGCAGAACATTAAATGTTCAGAAATTCTGCAGATGCTATATGATACTAACTAATTCTAATAACTCAAACTGGAAAACATAGCATTACAGGCCGGGGGGTCAGCCACACTTAAATTCTAATAGCAAGTAATTAATAGAAACTTGATAAAACAATACATACACCCTTATCACAACAAATTTGTTAAGCTCGTAAAATTTGGTTTATACTCAAAATTAATCTTAAAAATTGAAACAATAGCAATAAACAGTTCGTGTAAACCAAATTTTACGAGCTTAACGAATTCGTTAGGATAACGAAACAGTTAGAGAATGTACGAAAGTGATCAAGTGTCTAGAAGGGGTACCCCATCCGCACTCAAATTGTAATACCCCCGTACCCCAATATCAAAAGGCTGAACAATAAATATTTACAAATTATACAGATGCTATATGACAGCACTGATAATGATTAGTAAAAGTTTTCAAAATATAAAATACAGATTAGTGACCGTGAGTCAGATGTAGTAAGAAATACCCCTTCGAATATTATGACATCAAGATACCCAAAATGTATTATAATTTAAATGTGGCCGAGGGGTATTCCATGCTGCCAATAGATTTACTCACAATAAAATTATAATTTAAGTGCGCCTGGGGAGTATTCTATACTCCGGGATCGGATCCCGGAAATCGGGAAAAATAATGTAAAAAATTTTTGCAAGCTTAAGGTCTTTGGTGATTAATAGACGAACTTTTTAAAACAACTTAAATGCAATATACCAACACTGGGGGTACAAAATATCAAAAGCGGTATTATAAAGCTTCTTTACACTGGGGTGCAAGGGTATTCCATAGCCCCAAACCTCCCTTCGCTTGTCTAACGTGTGGCCCGGAAGACGGCTAGAATAAAATTCTCGTCCCGCCCAGATGCAACATTGGTGTTTGGTTAATATAAATAACATCAAGACTTGAGCAGGGTAATAACACATAAAGGTGAAAAATATGTACTTAATTAATTTAAATTTCCCTGTAGAAGCAAACAATTTGAGTCGGCATTAGCACACTTAATAAGCTCGGTACACATAAAAACAGACACACACACACACAAAAATTTCATACACAATTTTTTGCGCCACCCTGTATGAATAAAAAACAAAACAATTAATATACGAAGCGTTTGAAAATTTTAGTACCAAAATTAAGATGGTAAAACCCAAAATTTTCTAATGCATTGTATATCTCATGTTTGGGAAACATGCACATGCATACCTTTCCCTCGAGACTGAGATGGGGGTGTAAGAGGGGGTCCAATTTCACACTGAGCATTCAGAGAACTGATACTAGACACAGAAGATGACGGTGGAAGCGCACCTCCTCTGTTGTTATTATTTAGACCCAGACAATCCTCCGACGGTACAGAAGCACGAGCAGCCCTGGAACGTGAAATTTTCGGAGAAAGTCCCGATTTGAGCGGATGGTGTCTGTCCCAAGAGTCCCAATATAAGTGGGTCTCCGCTGCTTCGTTACCACCACGCCTGAGGACATCTAAAAATTACACCACCACAAAATTATCACACTTAGATCTCCGACAAAAATCAGTCACCTGTGTATCTCTTCAAATTATGCAAAGCACGACACAGTCGGCTATGTTCTTCTCCCTTTGCATTTCTTTCCGTTAGTATGGTTCTGAGTTCGTGTTCAGATTTTTCTTGCAGTTCTTCCACCGAAGAGATTTTTTGACAAAGACCTTGAATTGAATTCAAGCTCAAACCTACGACCTGTAACCATTGCGTGAGAGACGGGATGTGTGTGACAATTTCGGGCCTTAATCCTAACTTTGCCACAAGTAAATTCGAAAACAGTTTTATCAATTTTCCCTAAAATGAAATCAAAACAAGTGGTCGTGCATTCACACCCCAGAACATAAAAAACCTACCTCCAAGGTTCTTATTTCTTGCTGCGTTAAATCTACACTTGTTGCACATTGCGTACGAAGTCCTTCTAAACGTTCTGAAGAAACGTCAATCATAGACTGGATGATGTGCAAATGTTTTAATAATTCTTGTTCGGTATTTACATTGATTTTTTCTTCATCGGCCATCACAGATATCACAGACCAATTACAAATTACTATGTACACTTATATTCATCAGTACAAATATATACATATCACTACTTTTGCGGTTTCATCGCGTAAAAAACTCACAGAACAACCTCTGCGTTCCGCGACCGCCATCTTAAAAGCTCGGGAATGAACAACAAACGGGCTTTAAAAATGCGCCAATTTTAAATTCAATGACATAAAGCTCATTTCAAGGACACCACCTATTAAACCTATCTCGCTTCAGTTTTGCTCCATTTTACGAATTACCATAAATCAAAGTAAAAGAAAATTATTCGTTTGTCGTTGAAATCGACAAGTTTCATATATCTATACAGAGTGCTTCGTAAAATTTTGGTACGAATGTCAATGCGGTGCCGTAATTATCATTCTGGGGAAATCTTTCTAAACCAAAAACGGTAACTGATTTAACGAGAAAGGGGATATCAACTAATTTTTAAATCTTTCAGTACATTTTGTGTCATCTTCTTACAGTGCCGTAGTCAGGCTGAGGGGCACCGTGGATTTGCGCTTACCCCTGCGTGACGCAGAAGATCGAATAATTTTTATTAAAATTCTTCCAGTGGCGGGGATAGGTTTTTTACAACTTGGGTTTAGTGTAATGACAGCGACTGAAACGTGTTCTATCAAAATGAATGTATTCAAACTTTGAGAGAAAACCTGATGATGCGGATGTAATAATTATTGGAGGAGGAATATCTGGAATGACAGCAGCGTATTACATTTTGGAACACGACCCCGGAATTAACATAATAATACTGGAAGCAAGCGGTAAAAACGGCTCCATTTGACTCATTGCACCACAAACCTTAAATTTTAGATCAAATAGGAGGAAGAACCCACACAAATCCTTTAAAAATTTCAGAAAACGGTCGTTTGCGTTTATTCGACTTTGGTGGCCAATACGTTTCCACGTGCCAGCAACACATGCTGAATTTAATGCAAAAATTAGAGTTAGATTTAACAGAAGCGCCAAGTTACGAAGGAAGCGTAGTGTGGAATCTTGAAAAAGATAAAATTGAAACGCATTTCGGAAGCGCCAGCAATTTGCCGAACATAAGAGGAAAAAAAGATTTGGCACAATTTTTTCAAAATGTCCTTAGGTACTTCAAATTAGTAAAATACACAATAATGGAATGATTTTAGTTGAACGAGATGAGTAAAATTGTGACCTTCAATAATCCTCACTTGGCAATTGACAGTGAATTGCTCGACAATGAAACGATGGAAACTTTTATAACCAGAAATCTGAAAGCTGTTGGTTCACGAAATTATGCAAAAACTTTCCTACGAACAACGTGTGGTAGTTGAAGAAGTAAATCGAATTATATTTTTTTACTTAGCAATTTTTTAGGTGTAGAGCCATCGGATGTGTCGATTTTGTTTTATTTGGCTTACCATAATTCGTCCATTGGTCGAGAGATGAAATCTGATCGACCCAAAAAGATGTGCATTAAAGTAATCAAAAATTAAGGTTCCTAGTTTTGCAGACTTCAACTTACCTTCTTTTGTGGCATCTGTAGTGGAGTACCGCCCTTTTAAAATCAATCAAGTCATGCCCAAACACACACTAAAACTGTCAAAGCCGGCTACTAATTGGATGATAGTGAATCTATTTTAAATAAGAGGGCACAACGATATCAAATTTTTTTAAATATATATTCATTAAAAGCTCCCACCTCACTTTGTAAATGAATTATTGTTTATTATATCACGTCTAGGACTTCTTTTTATGCTCTTTCCAATTCTGAATAAAATAAAACCTCTTTTATTTATGTACGACAAAACCTAAAATTAGTTAAATGCAGGGAGGTGCAGAGCAAGTTTGTCAAAGGATCGCATCCCAAATAGGCAGAGAATACATTGAAACCAACGAATCGGTAATAGAAATTAGCAGTAACCCAGTTCAAGTCACAGTTGAAACAGAAATCGAAACGTATCAGTAAGTAATCTACAATTAAAAACTGTGACTCAACTTTTCACCTTCTTTCAGATGCAAGTACGCGATAATTGCAATTCCGCCACCAGAAGCTTTAAAAATTATGTTCAATCCCGCGCCCCACTTCAATCGTTACAGTTTTCAAGCCTCCTGCAAACTTGGCCACTTGACCAAATTTGTGGTCACTTACAAATCGGTAAACGAGATGTATTTGAGTTTTTCGTACCTAATAAATTAGTTTTGTTGCAGGAATTTTGGAAAAACAAAGGTTTGAATGGAGAAATCATCAGCTGCGGAAGGGAAGGTGGTCATGGACCCATCCAAGTGTGTTGTAATGTTTCGTCGAGTAATTCTGCAGCCCTTGCGGGCTTAATTGCATCTAAAGATTGCTTACCAAAACGGGTAAAAACTCAATTTAACTAAAATAGTGCAGCAGATACTGCCGCAAGTCATCTAGCAGGTTTCGTGTTAATGACGTCTTTTCATTTTGTCCGTTTCATTATTGTTCATTTGGAAACTTTGCGCATGGAAATTGTCTCTGTCAAAAAGTCTCCATTCTATCTTGTTTATTACATATCTCAGACTCATGGTTCGAAACCCAACTGCTGTAACACCCAAAGCACCTGCCAACTCGGTGAGAATTCGTGAGCTCTGTCCTGAACTTTGAAGTGTCAAGCTTTCCCATAACTTTGACTCCTTTGATACTTAAGTCACCATGTCTGAAAATCCATAGTCTAGTTTTGAATTGCTACCAAAAACTTTCATAAATGTAAAATATTTTAGGAAATATCCCACAAGGCAGAAGTTTTACGTCAACTTGCATTATATTTTGGAAACGAAGCTTTAAGTCCACTGGACTATTACGAAAAGTCCTGGTGCGACCAACCTTACATCAACGGTTGCTTTATGAACAATCCCGGTGTTGGTAACATGGGCAAATATCCAGAAATGAAGCGACCTACCGGGCGGTATGTAAGAAAACCATAGCTTATAAATTGTTCCACCCACTGACACCCCATAATTATTTCAGATTATTCTGGGCAGGCACTGAAACGGCGTCACTATGGAACGGTCACATGAGCGGTGCAGTTTACGCAGGTTACAGAGCAGCACTTGAAGTGTTATACGATTACAGGCCACAATCGCTTGATTTAGAAGATTTAAAATTTTTATGGTAAACAAACTGTCTACCATCACGACACCTTCAACCATTTTAATTTTCAGTCCACAAGAAATCGAAATTGAACACGAAAGTTTTATTGAAAACTTTAGAAGAAATTGGAAAATTTGGCTACCCATAGTCGGTTTAATTGCGCTGATGATTTATAAGAAAACAAAAATTTCAACACAAAATGTAAAACTGTCTTAATTTATTTAAAAAAAAGATCAAATACATTAAAATCTGAATTATTTACACATCGCCGGGGTTTCGGTTGCAGTGCTCACAGTGGGATCAAATTTTTCCTTTAAAAAAATAGTAGAATTATTTTCAAAGATGAAAAAGCTAATAAAAGTGAATATGTTAAGATTGGGGAAATACTGACTTTAAAAAACAAAATATTCAACTTTAAAAAACAAAATACATACCTGGCTCCATCTCTCGAAATAAATTATCAATTCACAGTGATTGGTGTACGGAAACATATCGACAGGTACAGCCCTGATGGGAACAAACGGTTCCCCGAACATGGTTTTTGATATCGGTCGACCTAAATCGGTGAAATTTTTCATGGCCGCATTAGGATTGCAAGATACGTAAACCAATTTGTTTATTTTTCTCGCTTTTCGTAATTGCACAATACATTTTTGATCTGAAAATTGCGACCTCACGTTTTGGAATAAAAGAAAAAAAATTCTTACGTAATCCCGCCCTGGGAGGATCAACTATCGCTATCACATCTTCATTTTTCACCCTGTACAGCACAGAAGAAAGTATTTCTTCCGCTTTACCGGCAAAAAATTCGCAGTTTTCAATTCCGTTAAGTTGGGCGTTCACTTTAGCATCTTCGACGGCTTCCGGAATTAATTCTACACCCAAAACCTGATTGCAGCTCTAAAACAACTGGTTACAAACCGTTTTATGAAATGAAAAGACTTACCTTGGCAAAACAAAGTCCAATTGTTCCCGTTCCGCAACAAATGTCAACCACAGTTGAATTTTCGCTACATTGTGCCATTTCAATGGCAGAATTGTACAAAATGTTTGCGGCATTGGTGTTAATTTGAAAAAATGCTTGAGGAGAGATGCGAAACGATAAATCTAAAATTTTTTCTTGAATATGTGTATCCCCATGTAAATGTTCCATAACTAACACATCATTGTTTGATTGCCTATAAACGATAGTAACTATTAAATACGTCCCAAACACGCAACACACCCACTCACTTTTTTACAATATTTTGATAAAATAATGACGAAACATTTGCGACTTTTCCATCACCATTAGCAAAATACTCCACTAACTCACTTTTTAATGTAGCGATTTCTGGAATCGTTAGTTTTTGTGGGTGAACACCAATCACCAACATGAGTTGGTCTGAAGAGGTCCGAACTGTCAGTTGCCTAAAATTACCGGTCTGGTTTTCAGGGTCAAAAACTGTTAAATCAGACTTACAAACAAAATCTTGGAATGTCTACAAAAAAGCCGTGTTAATATGAAAATTTTACAAATTCATGTAGTTTAAATTTGGCAGAAATTTCTAGCACAATGAAGACAAAAAAATATAAATAGAAGCTTTACAAGTACAAAGAGCAAACACCCTCCATCATTGGCAGCTTTTACGCTCACAAACAAATGTACAAATTTAATTTCGGTAAGCTCACAGGAGGCCACTCAATGACCTAGTAGTTAGTATGATCAATTCGAAGCACGGAAGGTGCTCATACTTTGTTCATCGTTTATATTCAATACATCAAAATAAAAAAAATGTACATACTTGAGCAGCAATTTTCATACGATCAGATATGTGCGGTAGATTTGTAACAGGCGCAACACCCGTTTTACCCGTAACATAACTTCCTAACCTCATTCCAACTGTTGGTAATTTAGTTTCTTCGTCTATACCCACAGTAAACTCGCACTTATTGCGATAACTTAAAAAAAAACAGTTATTACGACCTTCAGCAAAAATACAACAAAAAAAACAAACCCATTGTAATCGTCCGCATGTCGAATATCCAACAACTCACAAGGTAAATCATTATGCAATGCTTTCTGTTTATCCAAATAGCTTCTTAGTGCAGGATTCTGCTTCCACAAATCCTTTCCAATTTGCATCAAAATCGTTTTAATTGAATCCTGTTTTATTTGTAACTGTTCCTCGTATGGTACATTCCATAAAGGCGTGGTCGTATTTTTGAGACGCTCTTCTTGTGGAGCATCATCGACAACTTTTCTTTTCTTCGACCGGCGTTCATCGTTCTCCAAATTCCTCTTTTTAACCAGAGGATCGGGAGCAGCTTCGGCCGTTTTGGCCACCAACAGGTTCCCTTTCCAGGTAAAGCTGTTTATAATTCTAATGGCATTGTCACGATCCTCGTCGTTCCTGAACGTAATAAACACATACGGAAATTTTTACGAATAACTTTAATTTTATTCGAAGCCAAATTTAATTTATCATTGATCAATTTCTTAATTTCCTGAAACCACATTGTAAAGACGAAAACGTAAAACCATGATTAAAACTTACAGAAAATCCATAGTACTTCGGTAAATTCTTCACCACAATCTTAAACCGTTCGGAGGAAAATTCATCCCGGTCCAAATACGCGTATGGATTTGATTCTACCTTTACCAAGACTTCCGCTTTCTTTTCTTCTGTTTCTTCGGAGGCAACGACGTTATCGGAGGAAAATTGATCCCCGTCCAAATACGGATTTGATTTCACATTTACCGAAACATCCGCTTTCTTCTCTTCTGTTTCTATAGAGACGTTATTACTTTCCACCTTCTCTTCACTCATTTTTATAAGATTTCAAAATGCGGCTGACATTCACATAACCTCGCTTACAACAAAAAAGTTAGGTTAGGTTGGGTTACGTTGGCAACCCTTGTAAACAAAAGTACAGTAAACGTAACCTAAATTTTTTTTTAAAGGACAAATTACGTAAGAATTATGTTAAAAAATGGATGATAAAGAGATTGCGAGCAAGTTTATCGATATGGAAAAAGCTGCCGAGCAGGTGTTGCCTCCTATCGAACCAGTCTCGAGTAGTACGACTGCCACGACCGAATTTGACGCTGTGCATCAAAGGTTTCGAAATCCTGTCAAGTCAGAAGATATAGCGGCTTACCAAGTGGCTAATGATTATTACTGCAAGCAGTGCAACATGTTTTTTGGACCCGACCTAGTAGGTTTAAAAAATCACTTTAAATTTGGGACGGTGAGGCATTCACCGATCGATAAGTGTTTCTATTGCGAGGGGCCTGTATATGAATATAGTTTTAATAAAGAAAGAAAGTTGTATCACAATTGTGTTGAAAAGTATTAAGTTTGAAGTGCTGTTTGTTGTGATCGTCGGTGGTAAGAATTATGGAATCCTACAGTTGTTTGATCAATACTAACCAGTTGCTAAGGAGCCATAAGAAGGGAAGGTAACTGCCTGAATGGTGAAAGTTTTATTTGTTGCCTTTTTGTGATTTCATCAAATTAGATTATTTTTTGTTATCAATGCTCATTTTGTTTGGTTAAAATAATATTTGGTACTTTATAAGTTTAGGGAATAGATTTTTTGTTATATTCAATCATGAGTGTCCATGACAGAAAACTTGGAGACAAACCAAGATTTATTTTTTAACTTGAGGCGTTTTTAAAACTCTCATAAGGTTGACATATCTGATACTACAAAATCAACCACTGAATTGTTTTACTGATTTAATGACTTAATATTGTAAATTTTATTTTGGATATATTTTTTAATTTTAAGTTTACGGGTATAGAAAACTACACAGTGCCTTAAAATCACACATTCTTATGATACCGCTGCAATTTTTTTTGGGAACAATGATATATACGGGAGGGTAGTTCATAGCTTCAAGTCACTATCTTACAGTTTTTGCTGCTTTAAAAAGTTTTGTTATTAATCGCTTAATATTGTGGGCCACAACTTTGCCAAATGTATGTACAATTTGAGTGTGCCTGGGGGTATTCCAGACCCCCGGTCTGTAATGCTATGTTTTCTAGTTTAAACTATTGGAATTAGTCATTAGGATAAGCTAAAATCTTTAATTTACTTGTGATAAAAATTAAACTACAGAAACCGGGGAGGGGGTCTGAGGGTCTTAATTTTCTTGGTAGCGATGACATACTGGAGGGTAGTTCATAAACTCCTCCCCCTCCGACCCAAAGGTTTCTCTATTAATCTCTCAATACTGAAAGACATAAGTTCATAAATATCCATATTATAATTTGAGTGTTCCTGGGGGGGTTTTCTGTACCCCCATCTCTACAACTGTGTTCTAATTTGGGCTGTTGGGATTAGTGACTGAATTTCAAGAATTTATATTTAGGATTGCAAAACATTTTAATTCCCATTTGTAGGAATTTTCCTTGTTTTCAATTTGAAAATTGATTCCAATTGTTTTCAATTAGAATTTCTTTCAAATAGACAGCCTCAATTGAAGTTTTTATTGTTAAATGTAAGTTCCGTAACTTTGGGATAAGGATTGACTGGGGATCGGGGCGTGTCGGGCTTGGTCCAGAAGCAGGTAACGGCTCACGTGGCGAGCCTGAGAGAGTCGGCGATGCGTTTTCGTCGTCGATCTCCCACGGAACGTCCTTGCTTAAGAGACCCTATAAGGTCGGAATTTGCGCGTCGACCCCGGTGCGCTCTCTTCGGCTGTCATTTAACGGTCAACTCAGAAAAAGACCATGGGAATCAGACTGTCTAATTAAAACTAAGCATTGCAATAGCCCATGCGGGTATTGACGCGATGTGATTTCTGCCCAGTGATAAGTATATAAGAAATTACTCTTTCTTATCTATGCTAAAAAACCCTTCAGTAACAGAGCGAGGGAGGTTATGTTCAGCAGTGGACATGAAAATGACTGAACCATGACCTTGGTACTTTAATAGTGTTATATCCAGTATTTTATCTGTAAATTACAACCATCATAATTTGGTAATTAACACAATCCAACTCTTAATACTAAGGTACCTGGTTCGAATCCAACGAGAGTTTGACTTTCTTATGAGCGTCTCCATGCTTCGAGAAGCACGGAAAGCCGTCGGTTCCCCTGCGTTGATGATTGTCGCCATCAAAAATAAAAACAGGGTTACAGGCACATTCTCCAATCCTGTTATGCAGCCGTGGGGGTTTTAATGCTGTCTCTTTCTCTCAGAAAAGAAGGTCAAGGATGATCTTGGAGATTAAATTATTTTTTTTAATTAAAAATGCCCACCTTCAAGTCTAAGATTGATCTATGGACCTCACCCACCCTAAAAAAATGCTCGATTCAATGGCGGATCTTCTAATCGTAGGTAGCGACTGTAATAACTGAACCACGGGGTATGCACGGTAAAATTTAAAGATTTCGTAATAGTTGATGTTTTACCAATGACCCTGGAAACGCGTCAAGCCGTGGTAATATAAACCTCCCGAGGGTCCAATTTAAAAAGTTTTCTAGAATTTTTACCAAATTTTTTAACGAGTTCGTACTATATCTATACCGATAAACCTATTTTGATATTTTTGTTAGCATATAATGCAGTAAGCTTAAGAAAATGACAGGGTATCCACCTGGCATGGAATGGCCAGTGTATACCATTCCATCTCAGTTAACCTGATAGAATGCAGAATATTATTTAAGCAACACAGCCTCATTTGCGTACCTGATATTTGTAATACTCCTAAGATATTTGTTTGTTTCTTAGTTTATAAAAAAATTGTTAATTTTTTCCAAAAGGCTTGGTGATTTTTGGAAAAAGAATTTTATTGCAACATTGTTAAAAATTGTACTTATATTTATTTTGCATAATAAATTGTTTTTTTTTTTAACTTGACTGCGGGTCATTGAACCTGTTGTTGATCCGATTGTTTATTACCACGGCCAATTCAACTTTCCTCCGAAGTAACTTGACCACAGTCACAGCAGAGTTTGTTGCTGTCGAGAGATGGTTCTAAACGTGGTGAAAGGTACATATAGGATGCGTCGCAAACGGAGAACCAAATTTTTGTAACATTTATTGGTAACTTATAATACACACATTTTTTATACCCAATATCATCTTAAACATTACAAGAACACAATATGTACACATTATTTGTCTAAACGTATTTAGTTATCTTGTAATATCTTTCTAAGCAAACGAACATCACAAAAAATAAGTTAAAACGACACCAACAAGAACAAATTACTTAAAAACAACGTTTATCACTCTAAAACGTTTAAAAATATTTTAGATACTTATTCGCGTGGTTTCCTAAAATTATGTAAACAATTTCGAGTGATTAAGTAGTGCTTTGCGTACACAATAATTTCTAAAGCAGTCTCATTGAATCAAAAATAAGCAAACTTGGTAACAAAACGTAACAAGCCACGCTAGTTTTTAATTTTCTAACAATCTTAGCAGCGCAATTATTTTTGAATTGTACAACATTTTAAGAATAACTATCTAAAATTTTTGCTTACATCTTCTAGCTTACTTTATTGCTAAATGATAAAATCAATGTCGTTTGATGTGGTAACTATCTAGTATAAGCGAGCGGGAATGAAATTTACATTATTTTAAATCGATGAGTTTGTTTTGATATAATTCTCTCGGCGACTAAAGCGGTTTTGTGTGCGCCTGCGCATTAGCAACGCTTTTAGTCGACTTCGGGGGTCACTGTAACCTATGAATGAACCGCAGATTTTTTTTATTAAAACAATCGATGGCTACAGTAAACTTGGGTTAGTTTTCCTCGTGAGGTAATTTGGAAACAATTTTCACTTGCATGGTTCACAAAAATGTGTCCCTTAAGTAGGATGCTCTGCTTCAATCGGCAACATGGAACGGCAAAATTCAGTCTGGTTTGGGAATTACATACGAAATTTCATTTACTGTATTATGCCCCACGTTGAGCGCCAATTCTGTTATGGTATTTAACAATTATTTCCCACTGCTACCCGAGACTTAAAATTTATACTTTGTTTAGTTTCTGAACCAGACGGAATTTTTTTAATTCTTTAAATTAGGTATCTCGTCTTTGTACCCCACGATCATAAAGCGAACTCGCCATGGCGCCCTTTAAAGTAGATCACCCCGTATTGTAGGTGGAAGCACTGCTTTGAAGTTTTTCCAAAACGAAAAACTTTTATCGTTGCTAGGCTGTCGTTCAGTGGAAAACCACATCTTGTATCAAAGTAAGGTGCTAACCCTAGTTTACCGCCTTCCGACATTCGGGACCGGCAAAACAAACGAACAAAAGTGAGACAAGTCACTTTTTATTAGAATTTCAAGAGAAAACAAAACGAGTACTTATAATTACAATAACAAAAACAAAGATGGAGCAAGGTAAATTACGCTGGTAGAAAGCGTAATCGTGAAGACCATTATCGATACATTTTGTTAGTTTTAGCTGAAAATACTGATGAGATTACGTTAAGTCACTTAATCTAAAAAACGAAGAATCACGTTTGGTTTTTCATTTAAATCTGTACATCAATTAACGCTAAATTTTACTAAAAATTTATATATCTTTTTTACCTACTGCTATTATTATCGTCATTATTTAAATAATAACTAAAATTTTATCGTCACAACATTGGCAAATTAAAAAAGTTGCTATAAAAATAAATGTTTATGTACAATAAATAAAAAGGCAACAAGACGATAATAGGAATAAGTAGTTTCCTCCAAAGTACAGTGATTTAAATACCTACCAAGTTATTCTTGAAATGCAAAACGCATCTAAAAATTTTATGGCAAATTACGACTATTTGATTAATACGCTGGAGCTGAAAAATCTCCAGGAGCTGCAAAAAAAAAAAATTGTATGTTAACGTGTTGTTAATGGTGCAAGTGTTCCCTGCGTACCTCTTTGGTTTGGTCCGCCGGCAAATGGTGGTTCTTGATAATGTTGGTCGGAATCAGGACCGCCTGGATATGATGGATAAGAAGTAGGAAGAGACGTATCCGCTTCGTAGCTTGGCGCAAAAGCAGCGTCGGCACCTTGACGGAAACGTTGAAATGCGAAGAAGGCACAACCGGCCTTGAAAAAATTATATAAAACAAGAATATTAAAGTTGAAAATAAAACTTACCCACGAAAATATGGAAAAGAATGAAAAGGCAATAGCAGCTTGTACATTATTTACACCATAGCCATTTGGGGGTGAGTTCGACTTACCCCACTGACTTGCGAGATACCAAAAACCGACAAAATACAAAAAAGCCCAGAAACCTGCAAAGAAAGTTTTAAATTCGGTTTGATTTAAAATAATAAAAAGTACCTGAAAAAGCCAGGTCCGCGAGGACGTAGTGTTTGCGCGTTTTGACAGAAGACATCCGTTCAAAGAGGTATTCGCCAGCCAAGAAACCCATGCTAGCTAAAAATGCTATAACCGCAATTCCGACACCATAATTACATGCGTTACTGTCACCATTGTATAAGCATTCTTGTTGTTTGGTTTCCGGATTTTCTAACCATCCTTCAGATGAGATACAACCGAATACTATTATTGCAAATAACTGAAAAAAAAACAAAATTAAATTAGTATATTACCGGTTTTCTAGGGTTATCTTAATAGTTAAACGGTTTAATCGATAAAATAGCAGACAAATTGCATTTGTTCATCCCGAGAGTTTTCAAATTAACAAAAAAAGCATTGAGTTCTCATGGAAACCCCGGAAATAAAAATGTCTAATACAAAACAATTGCAATGATAAAACAATTTATTAACGCCATCTATTGATATTCTTTTGAACCACACAGATGTGAAGTCTGATTAAATGCGTCGACTGCTAAACCGAGATACCTGGTTCGAGTCCAGACGGAATCGAAACGTTATTTAGGCTATCTTTTTTAGAAAAGCAGTGGTAGAAAGTTTTTCAAGTTATCGTGCTTCTTTTGTTGGCTACATACAAGAAAGATTTTAATCTTTCTTGTTTAATTATTCTGACCTTGCATCCCGTTACGGCGACAGAGGGGAGGTTCCGCCACCTGGGGTTCTGTCAAAAGTTGGAAACGAAAGCCAAGTCTCAAACTGAGAGAAAGGGTAGAATGTAGAAAGACTGATGAGTTCCTAATGAATCAACTCGTAGACAAAAACTACACAGCTGTCAATCTGACTGATATTCTCTCCGGTGTAGAGACCGGTGAAGAAATAGGAAACTGGCATCAACGATGGATGAAATGGAAGCCAGAATGGTTGGAAAAGCAGGAGAAGGTAGCCACGGCGTAAAGAATATGTGCAACGCACCAAATTCACACTACAAATATAACCCGCAAACCAGAGAAGGTGAAGAAGACTTACATCCACGTCTTGCAGGGAAATGCGATAAACGTCGATAGCCAGATGGTGAGGAATCAGAAAAAAATTAGGAAGATGGAGGTAACTCAAGAGAAATGTGGCGGGCTGCCACACAAAAGAAAACGAAAGGATCCAGCATCGCTCGTAAAAGCGACAAAAGTTTAATCCTATATGGAGATAATAAAAAAGATAAGATGAACCGAAGGGTTGACCACCTGGTATATTTGGTGTACATAATTTTGTAAATGATTTGCAATTGTTTGCAAATGCCTGTAAATCTTTGCAAATGACTGTAAATCTTTGCAAATGTCTGAAATTGTTTGCAAATATTTGTGTAAATTTTGCAAATTTTACAATTATATGCAAATTTTGAAATTATTTGCAAATTTGTGTACACATTTTGGTCAGTGGTCAACCCCGAGATGAAGATACGGCGGACCATTGGTAAGGAGGTTAGAAATTTGACGAAAACTGTCAATGCCTGGATTGGGAACAAAAATGAAGTGAGGGAAATCATCACCAAGATTCTTCAGTCACGAGACACAGTAAGCCACAAACTAAGATGAATGATAGAAGCGCGATGAAGGTCCTAGCAGTGGTGAAGTTCGCATAAAACTATCAAATGTCTGCAGGGTGCAGAATTCAAGAGATGTTGGACACGTGTACTAGAAATGCGCAGCGGGGCCATTTTACATAATTATATCGGCTGTAAAAAAAAGGGCAAAAGGCTACGAGATGCCTAGCCCAAAACAAAAAAGCTTAAAAAAATGAAAAGAAGAGAAATGACCCGAGGGTGCCGAAGAGACGATTACGAAGGTACAGCCTAAGTCGCGGTTGTAATGTCCCACGAGAGGTTCCCTACCATCAAAGGGTGCTTGGGGAAGGTTTTAGTAGTGACAGTTTTTTAACGTAAAATAAAAATACATGATCTGAACGCCATCTACATGTCCCCACCTACATCATAAGTCTGTCTAAACTGACTAATGTCCGATTTCTTCACCTAGAGATATCTCTTAGATAATCTATCTATAAGATAAATTAACGGAATAGCCAATCATAGTTCTGATTGTTTTGTTTTGCTGCTGTCTGATTGGTTACTTCGTTAATTTATCTATTATAATAGATAGATTATCTAAGAGTTATCTCTAGGTGAAGAAATCGGGCATAAAGCCTGCATTTACATTACATGGCCGCTAATTGCATGGTCTCAATCAATCTGCACGTGATTAATACTAGCGCCCGAAAAAATTTGATTAAAGAAAACCGTGAGATTAAAACGTTAACCAAAATTTGGATTAAATTGATAATATCAAAGTGAGAAAGAACTGTCAATCAAAAGGCAATAAATCAAATTCGGACATTTTGTTTAAACAAAATTTGTAAATATAATATATGGGGGCACTTGGGTCGAACGGGCCATACGCATCAGCGTTTGGTTGGCCTAGGTGTCCCCATACCTACTATTCGGACAGTACCGGCATAGATGTCTAGGACGAGATCCCTTCTCACTGCAACAAAGCTAAAAAAAAAAGAGGATGTGTAGATTCGATTTTCACTTTCTGAACACTGGTACGTAAAGCTTTTCAAAATTATACAAAAATGTGAATTATTAATTGATTCTACCGCAATAGCAGCTAAAACTGCCACATGGTAGTCATAGCAACGCTAAAATCTTCAATTCGCTACTGAAAACAATCGATTGCACAACAATATTTGCTTTGCTTTAAATGTGAATTCTTGTGGCTGGGTTTCCATAAAAGTAAGAACAGTGTAATCTCGTTAATCCATTATGCGCATCCCCAATTTAATTTGCAGTTATTGCGAAAAATTTGATTTAGATTATTCAAAGGACCTAAGACTATAGGAGACTGATTTTTGGTATATCATCCCCAAAATATTCGACATCTCGTATCCAAAAATAAATAAAATGTTGCTGGGCACAAAGTAAATGATATTTTTGTTACGCCACTGCTTCTTCATCCAGGTATTTTATTGATACGAAATCAAAATTTACAAGAGGAAAACGTAATATCAACAAAAAGTGATAAAAGAAAGGAAAAGGAAGTTGACCCAATTATTTTACGTTCGTAATTACACGGCAACGTTGCGTCGGTAGGCAACAATTATCAAATTCTTAAAAGTAAACAAGAAAATGCAAATCATTCCAATTTACATAAAAACAAAATTGTTTATAAAGCTCACTATTCGGTAAAGCACCAATAATTATTGGTGACCCACATCCAAATTCAAAATAATCAATAAAACTCATATGACACACCCCCACCAGAAAGAGGTAATCAATTAAAAAATTCAAATGCTCGGCAATTTTGAAAATTTTTAATTACAACTTTTACTCACCCAACAAACTGCTCGCATAATAACTTGGGGTCGTTTAACAAAAGCTATAGGATCAAATGCACCCCCAGCCTTACCGCCCCCGTACGCACCAACAGTCTCCATGTTTTTGCTTGAACTGACCGATTTAAGTCAAAATTCCACTAACCTTAATCGCACTAATTTAAAAAT
The DNA here is from genome assembly GCA_036346125.1 of Lycocerus yunnanus. NCBI lineage: Eukaryota > Metazoa > Arthropoda > Insecta > Coleoptera > Cantharidae > Lycocerus > Lycocerus yunnanus. The sequence continues at coordinate 142,243 of JARFIX010000140.1, forward strand.
TAATTTTATTCCGAAATTAAATTTTTAACCGCACGTAATTCGGATAACGCAGAGGTGATATCCTATCAAAATTTTATTTTTCAAGGACGACCACTTAGAAGAGCTATCAATAAACTGTACGACAATATCGATTTATATTTACGCTCCTTTATTTCCTAAACCAGCGCAATAAATATAACACAACTAATTTTAAGTTCTTTTATTCTCATTCGTGTCCAATTTTACCTTCAAAGGCTTTATATTTTAATTAATAATCACCGAAAAAATTGTAAACACAAATACCTAGGGGTCGCAAAATTTGAACGAACCTTCGTTCCGATTGTGCGCATCACCAAACCACTTTTTGTTTTAATTTGACGTTTAACAAACATAACCTGTAAATAATAAACATTTTTTGATTTTTAACAATCTTTTCAAATGAATTGCATTTAATTTGTTGTGGCGTCTCAATATTATATAATGTTGAATCAAAACATTTTTAAATTTTCCAATTTTCTTTTCCAGTGGCGTAACTACCTTCAGTTGGACAGGGTCAAAAAACTCATTTTTCAAGGTGCCAGTGTAAAAACTTTAATATAAACTTTAATACAACACAAAAATGTAAAATAAATTACAAATATTTAAATGGTAAGGTTAGAGTGTTGTGAATTCTGAGAAGCGTTTGTAAATGGCTGGGAAAATCCGTCGTTAGATTTTCCACTATAATAACCAGCCGACAGTTTATTTCTCGTTGTTTATCGTATTCCAAGCTTATGCTGCTCTCAGTTTTGTATACAATGTAAGGGTACCTTTTTTTGTAAAGCTCCGAATAAACTTTTAGTTTCTTTTGCTTAATGACGAGGGTTTCCAAATTCTAAAATGAATAAATGGCTGGTAAGTCAATTATCCAATAGTAAGTCAGGGAGATTTCTCCTTTGTGACGTCAGGAGACTATTGACTGGAAAATTTATATACCTTTTGTTTTTCAGTTTGGGATAAATCCAATTCGTATTCCATTTTTTTGCACTCCTCGTCCACTTGTTCCTTTTCTTTTCTGCTCATGTTGATTTCTATTTCTAAACGCTCTGCGTCCTTCATCGCCATATCCATTTTGTTTTCAAGTGTTACCACATCCTATAATATTAAAAAGGAAGTCTAAACGAAAATTAAGTCTTATGAGCTTACGTTTTCCAGCTGTTTAACCCTATTACGCATGTCGTCCAATTTTCTGGTAAAATTAATGCGCGTTCGCTCGCTGCCGCCCTTTTCTCTTTTTTCTCGAGCTTCGGCCAGCGTAATTATGGCATCTCTTCGGGAAACGCAGTGTTCCAAATCGTGCATTAACTTATCTTGGGCTTTCTTCAATTGACTGAACCTAACCTAAAAGAAGACGTGGAAAAACTCGGTTTGGACGTGCTAAAACTCAGTTTGGACATGCAAATCCGACTTACGTGCATCCGATGAATTTCAGCTTTCATATTACCAACTTCTCCACCTTCTCCTCTTTCTTTATCCATATTCTGTTTCGTTTCGACAGTCATTTTTATTTTCTTTTCCCACACCAAAGCTTCACGATTGTGCTCAATCAAATCTTTACTCAAATTTACTTTGTCTTCCTCTATATCGGCAATGTCCGAATCGATTTTAATGGTTTCCAATTCGGCATCCTAGGAAAATATTTTGCAATTTCCGTTCTGTCAAAAATGGAAAAAATTACCTTGAGTCTTGACATGTACTCGCCTTGCATGGAATCGTTATTTTTCACCAGGATTTCTTTGCAGCCCTTCTTTTTGCATAAATTGTCGTTCAACACCGTCAATCGATTTTGCAAGTTTATTATATTCCTGTCCATTTTTTCTTCAAGCTTTCGATACCCTTCCAGTTCGTCATTCAGTTTCAAATTCCTCTGAATCAACAGCATCATTCCTAAAACAAATCAAAAATAGAAAAAATGTTTCCGTCACTTCCAAAAACTCCTTACGCTTCTTCAACATGTTCATATCGTTGATTTGGTCTTGCCGTTGTTCAGACAAAGAAACCACGTGTCCTTGTTGTCTCAGCCAAAACTTTTGCAATTCCTTAATTTTTTCTTTCAATTCGGCGATATTTTTCTCCAGGGTTACAATTTTGATCTCCTCGGGAGAAGCTTCCACTCCCTAAAAACAAACGACCGGATAACTTTGGACAACATTCTGACATCCTTCTCACCCCTTGTCGGGTGATTGCCTTGCTAATTTTCGTATTTAAGACATCGATTTGTCGTTGTTTCTTGCTCGCCTGGAATGTCATCCTGTCGTATTCGTTCGTCCGTGCTTTAACCTCGGCTTCTCCAGCGTCTTGTTGCTTGGTGAGTTCGTCCAAAAGCCTTTGGGTTTCGTCGTTTGCACATTTCATGGCTTCGATGTCCATCAGCACTTTCGCATTGGAGTTTTCTAGTTTTGCCAATGTGATTTCCTAAAATTGCGCATTAATAAAAATCCAAATTTAAGCAAACATCTCGGCTTATTACAAAGTCTGCATTTTTTTCTTTAATCTCATAAACCAATTTGTTGAGGTACTGGGCAGCTTTGTTGTTGGTCAACTGCTCGTCGAGCGTTTGGACAATTTGGCGTTCAATGTCCACCTTCTCCCTGTTAATTTTTTCGAAGGTTTTAATTGCTAGGGCAAGAACGTTCGTTTTGTTTGCACATTCCTGGAAAAAACTAAAGTTGTAAGGGAAAAACTTGAATTTCGCAGTCTTACCGCCGCCATTCTCTTGATGTCTCTATCAATTTGGTCCATTATCATTTGGTTGTTGCTCATTTCGTTCTCCAACAATTCGCGTTTTTTACATTCGCTTTCGTAAAGCCGCTTGCAGTTGTCGATTTCTACTTCGATGCGGCCTTTCAAATCTGTCAACCTCTCATTTTGCATCATTTCCTTGTGGCATAACTTCTTGGTTTGCTCAATTTCAGCATTCGCCAGGCGAATTTTCTCGTTAATTCCCCTGAGAAGTTAGATGGTATAAAAAATAAAGGATTCCAAAATTCTGAGCAATAACTTACTCCAATTCTTGTTTGATCGAATTGTGTTGCTTATCTCTTTGGGAGATCGCCACGATAATGGAATTCCAAGAATGCAACAGACACCGATACTCGGCATTCATGGTCTCTATATCAACGTTACTATTGGTTACAGCATTCGCCAAACGTTCCCGTTCATCCTCTTTGACCCGCAGTTGCATATCCATGGTCTCTAATTCTTCTTCCAATCGCCACGTTTCCGTCATGAGTTTATAAATAAACATATCCTAACAGAAAACCCAACATCACATTTAAAAAGTTTTTCGATGTATACTCACAAGTTGTCGTTTCTCATCCGATAGTTTCAATTTATCTTTTTTGGATTTTTCCAAAATTTTTTGGCTTATAACCAATTCGGATTCAACTTCATGTTCCCAATCCTTCATTTGATGAAGCAGTAAGTTTAAACTTTCCACTTCTCTTCTCAAATGTAGTTCTGCACAATTACAAAAAGTTGAAGCGATTAAAACCTAGATCCAGTAGCTTACCATTTTGCTCCATTTCCAACAGTCCGAATCGTGTTTTATTAAACAACTCTTTAGATTCGTCCAATTGATTCTCCATTTGTTCCGTCGCATCGCAAATTTGTTGCAATTCCGTAACGCACATTTCCAAATCTTGCTGTTGTTTGTTGACCAACTGTTGGGCTTCGTACGTCTCAATGCCCAAATCTTCCCTGGCCGAAGATTTTTTCTTGGCTCCAGTTTCCTGAAACGTTCGTGTCATTTTTCTGGTTTGAGTTCTTCCAAAAACTTACGTATTCAAAAACTTCATTTCTGAGATGTTCCACTTGCCGGGTCAGATGATCTTTTAATATTTTTTGAAACTTGGCCAGAAAGGGATGATCGGGAGCCAAAAGATCCTTGCTGGTAGGATCATCGTCTTCTCTAAAACAAAGAATTAGGCAAAATTGATAAATTGAAGGCGACTTACGACTCTTGCGATTGCACTTCGATTTTCTCGCGGGTGTCACCTTCTTCTCCATATTTACGCGGAGTAGATTCGGGCGTTAAAAGGAATTTTATCGTCGTTTCCTTTTTATTGTCAAAATCTCCAGACATGGTTAAAAAATATAGGTAGAAATAAATTAGTAGTACAATATCGACATTTGGATGTTGATTTGTGGTTTCCTAGCAATTTGTTGAGAAGTACAGCAACCGTTAATTATGTACATAATAATCGATTTTTATTTTTGTGCTCCGGAAGGCCGATTCAGTAGTCAACAATTCGAACTCAAAATTTCGCTCCATATCTCAACCGCCGGTCACGCCAAACCACTGTTTTGCTATTAGAATTTTTACGATCATAATAATTTAAACTTTTCTAGCCGTGCTTTGAAAAAGCAAACTTGAAAAACTTCACTTTGGCAAAAAAATATAATTCAAACAAATTCAGTTTCTTGTAGTTTTTGCAGTTGGTACTAAAAGTTATAAACAAGCAATAGTTTGTAAAATAATAACCTCAAAATCTTGTACCGATATTTTTGTGCAATTTAATAATGTCTGTTGTTATTGAAACAACCCTGGGTGATATCACTATTGATTTATACACCCGAGAACGACCCAAAGCTTGCCGCAATTTTTTGAAATTATGTAAAGTAAAATATTACAATTTTAACCTATTTCACACAGTCGAAAGGAATTTCATAGCGCAGACCGGCGACCCTACGGGATCGAGACGCGGTGGCGAAAGCATCTTCGGTGTTTTGGAAGGTTCATCGAAGAGGTACTTTGAAGCCGAAACAAAACCACCGATGAAACACTTGCAAACGGGCCTGGTTTCGTTTGTTACGGTGGAAGAAAATATGATTGGATCACAATTTTTTATTACTTTATCGCCCGATTTGTCGTACCTGGACCATCACTGCGTTTTCGGTGAAGTGGTAGAAGGCTTCGACGTGTTGGCGCTTTTGAATAAGGCAATTTGTAATGGAGACAATCGGCCGTACCAAGATATAAGGATCACTCATACTGTGGTTTTAGACGACCCCTTTGATGATTTGCGCGGTTTGAAGGTTCCCAGTCGTTCGCCTTCGCCTAGTGCAGATAGGTTGCAAGGCGGTTTGATCCCGGCAGACGAAGAAATCGAAGATGGTTTGAAGGATACAAAAGAAATGGAGGAGATTGTAGCAGATCGAGAGGCCAAAGCTAGGGCTACAATTTTAGAAATGGTTGGAGATATTCCAGATGCGGAAATGGCGCCTCCCGAAAACGTACTCTTCGTGTGCAAGTTGAACCCGGTTACTACAAGCGATGACCTAGAAATCATCTTCAATCGTTTTGGTAAAATTAATACCTGCGAGGTGATCAGGGATAAGAAGACCGGGGATTCTCTGCAGTACGCATTTATCGAATTTGACGAAAGAAAATTTTGTGAAGATGCGTATTTTAAGATGGATAATGTGTTGATCGACGATCGACGCATTCACGTCGACTTCAGTCAGTCTGTTGCCAAAATCAAGTGGTTGGGTAAAGGAAGAGGGGTTAAGCTTATTGGGGATTCCCATGGGAAAGAAGATGAGAGAACTGATAAAAGAAACTTGAAAAGGACAAGAAAACCGTCGAAAGATCGCGAAGATTACGATAGAAAAAAGGACAAAAGTAAGAAGAAGCGAGATTCGTCACGCGACCGTCATTATTCCAAAAAGTATCGAGAGAGATCATCGAGCAGAGATAAAAGTAGGAATCATCGTGGTGAATATTACGATTCAGACCGAAGTAGAAGCAGTAGGCATGACAGATCAGAAAAATCGAGACATAGAAGTTCTTATAAAGATAAGAGAAGTACAGGGCATTCCTCGCGAGACAGGCATGAAAGACGACATAGGGATCGGTCCAGATCTAGATAAAAAAACTTATGATGTTCATTTTAAAATGATTTGTAAATAATGCACGGGTAAATTATCATTAAAACTAAAAAAGGTTCAATATTGTAACAGTTATAAATATATTAATTTCCTTTTTTCCTACCGCGTTTAATTTAACATCAAAATATTCTAGGCTTTAATTCAGTCATTAATAGCGCAGGTAAGTTTTTAAATGAAGTCCACTTATACCCAAATAGTATACTGCATACCTAAAACGGAAAGTCAGTAAAAATACCACAAAGTAATAAATTTTCTCTATTACAAAAATGAAGTAGGTCTGATCGCCTTCGACTTTGGAACAAAACTAAATCGTTCAGGAATCTTTTTTGATTTTGTGGAGGTTTAATAGAAAACCACATAAGTACAGAAAAAGGAACTTTATTTTTTAGCTTCATAGAAATAATATCTTAAAACAATCAAAATTCATTTACTACTACTTACACTGTGAGTAACATTAAGTGTTAAACATTTTTACAATACCTACAAAATAATTCATGCACGTTTTGCCCATTTTATTATTTTTCTGCCTTAACATTAAAATTTAAACAAACACAAAGTGTTAATAACGTATCTGTATCACAGACAATTGACAATAATAAAAATACAGCCTATCATTTTATTTGTTTTTTTATTTATAATAATAATTCAACATTACGATTTGTTGGTACGAGCTGCAAATTTGGCACGATTTTTGGGCTGCATTAATTTTTTGTGTTTATAATTAAACACCAACTCTGAGATCCAATTTCAATTTGGTCAAATAAAAAGTTTACAAGGTACTTTTATCACTATGTAGCAATTCAAGCATAACCGCGTCGGGCGACACAGCAGAACGTTTCAAATTTTATTTTTACCTTGTTAAAACGTCCCAGCTCAATATTTCTTAAATATCTACTTTAAGTATCATAGAATAAATATCAAAGCAATTACATAATATGTATAATATGAAAATAAGGCAAGATGAATTATCACAATTTTTAAAATGGCATAATTTCATCGTTTACGATTAGCAGCATTCGAATCACAAATTACACGACTAAATGGCAGTTTTTTAAAATAAGAAAGCATTAAAATTGTTTAAAAGGCAGCTGCATGCTAGAAGCTCAAGTTACAGTAAAGTGACTCGACCTAAATTTTCGGAAATTACCATTTCCATTATAGATTGAAAAACAACACGAACGTTGGCAGTGTCTGTTGCTGTGGTAAAATGAGGAAACATTACCTTACGGGAATCGTTGTTACGTAACACGAACTTATGTTGTATAAATAAGGCACCTCTGTCGACGTCTTTGTCTGGTCCTACAAAAATATTAATCTTTAGGCTATCAATTCATTCCTGGTGCAAAGGCAAAACACTTCAAGATACCTTTAGAAGTTACAATTAAATACGTAAAAATAATTTACCTTTATAATCTGGAAAGTACAGTCTCAAGTGTCTCTGGGAGTATAAAATTTTTTCTCTAAACAAGTCGAACTTATTCAGCAGGAGCACAAAGGAAGCGTCTCGAAAAAATGGATTATTTACAATTTGTCCGAATAAATTCAAACTTTCTTCTAGCCTATTTACATTTTGGTCCTCCTACAAAAAGCAAATAATGTAAAATTTGTATAAATAAAATCGTTTCAAACCTACCAGAAGCGTCATGTCGTAACCACTCAGCGAGACGACAAAAAGAACCGCACGAACGTCATCAAAGCAATAAATCCACTTGCGCCTCTGCGACCTCTGTCCACCAACATCATACATGCTAACAATCATGTCGTTTATTTTGAAATGAGTTTCAATGATGCCTTGCGTTCGTACTCGAGCTCTCAGCACGTCAGTCGGTGTCGGAACGTATTTTCCGTCACAAATTCGTTCCATATTTTCGAATAAGTATAAGGCAGAGTCGTTAAGTTCGTATTCGTAGCCTCTTGCGACAGCCAGGCGGACTCCACGGTCCGACCACAAAGCTTGTAAAGAAGCTGCCACATTAGGTAGCACGGTGAAACTCATATCAAAGCAACTTCGACTTTGTAAAGCCATTTGTGCGTGAACCTGAAGAAAAATAGGTAAAAGATTTTAGCAAAACGATTATGAGTCTAAAAGGAGCTTGTTTGAGCAAGAAAACTTTTTTGGAATAGAAAGTTATGGCTAATTGTAGTACAGTAAAAATAACGTTCGGAATATCTAGTGCGCCGGGGACGTATCGATTGGTAATGAACCACATACTGATGGGAATTTCAAAAGTGAAGTGTTACCTTGATGATATTTTGATAGCAGGTTAAGATATAGACGAATGCCATAGGTTGGTTGACACCGTTCTGAATCGATTAAAGAATCACGGGCTGATCGGGGAACGATCACAAAACCCGAATTTGAATTTTCATGATTTTTGAAGTAAATTATGAAAGAGGACATCGTTCTCTAGACATTTAAATAAAAAAAAAATTTGCGGTTGAACCACAAATTTTGGAAAAAAATGGCTTTAAAAATTCGAAATTGCCTGTGGTTGCGTTAATCAAAACTGACTTTTTGCAGCCTCCTCCTGGAATTTAATATTATCGACGTACAATTATACAATCAAATATAAGAGGGGGGCTCTATTGTCGGAAGCAGATGGGTTGTCAAGATTACCATTAGCAGACACAACCGAGGTAGAATCGTCAATCAACTCCTTCAACTTAACGGAAGAGGTACCTCTGGAAAGTAAAGAGATAGCAAGGATTGCAGCTAAATATGCAGTATTTGTAAAAGTAAAGGATTTTTGTTACCGAGGATGGCCAAATAAAGTTACGGAGTTAAGTTATATGGCAAAGTCCATATCAATTTCTTTCATTTTCAAGGAAAAAATTTTGAATAATCTTCTTCGGGTGCCATACAATTTACAGTGTGTAGGCGATCAACTTAGCCAAAGCCAAGCTGACCTTACTAGGGCATATAATTAATGGGGTGATTTCTCGTTGCCTTCCCCACAATCTAAAGATTGATATCGGACCTGTGATCACAGCTGCGTATCCGATGAGACCAGGACTTGAACCGTGGTCTCCCACTTTCTAGTCGGCTGGTGTATACTTTACGCTATACTGCTGGTTATTATTATTTTGATTATAGTAGATGGTAAATCCAAATGGTTGGATGTACATGCAATGACAAAGTTAATAAAAATTATTACAAAATTGAAGTGATTTGCTATCCTAAATTTAACACGTAAAATTTAAATAGCTAATCTCAATAGTGCAAATTAGAAAACATAATTTTAGAGACCGGGGGGTCTACCCCCCAGCTACAATAGTAGTAGCTTGCCAGGCAGGCCTCAGCTATGTAGACTTGTTTTTGATTGTTAACAATGGCAATTCATTAATACAGGTGAACCACCGGCTTTATGTGCCTTCCGACTGATGGAGTCGCTGATATGAAAGTTAAACTCTTTTAAATCTTAAAGTGAGGGCTGGAGGGTATCCCATACCTTCCAGTGCCCCAGTATTGAAAGACAGAACATTAATTGTTAATCTTCCCGTAACTACAAAAAACAGGGTCACAGATACATGCCCTAATCCCGTTTAAGCAGCTTTTAGGTCTTAATGCTAAAACTACTGTCTAAAACAAAGAGTCCAAATACTAAATAGAAAATAAGTTTAGGTAAAAGAAACCCTCAAGGTTCCCTCACTAAAAAAAAAATGCTTCTACGATCTCATCGCTTTCTATTCCAAAAACACATTCAGTTTAAAAAATGTTATCACCTTGTTATGCGAATATTCCAAATTAATCCTCAAGATCCCCATTCCAGCCAAAACGTATTTCATGGACGCCAACAAATTATCCAAAACGGTGGGACGAAAACTGCACAATTCCGAGTGTGTAAAACCATCTGCGTGTATGATCTTCATTTGTTTTACCAACGTGCTCTTACCACTTTCCCCGGCTCCTGTAAACAAAATTGCTGTTGAATTGTGGTAGATTTCAAAGAACGTCGACTTACCCAAAAGTAATATCTTAATAACATGGTTTTGTTGTTTGGCCAATTCACCCAACTGTTTATCGATTTCTTCACTTCGGCGTCGAGCTTTACCGTCTTCACGCTCTAATGATAAACATGCACCCATTTCGACAACATCACGAAAATTCTACACCCACCCTTCAATCGCATCCACAATCTACACGACGCAGACTTGAATTACAAAATTTTGTAACCCCTAATACATTGCTTTAGCTTCAAGGTCAAACAAGACTGCATAAATCAATCACTTTCACAGTTTTCACAATGATTAATAGGTTTATTCGTGTGTAAACAAAAATACCACTTGATAAAAAAAGGCACTTGAAGTTTTTATTACCTAGAAAATAAAGTTAGATCATCCCGAATTGGATAGGTTATGTTTTTAAAGGTAAACGAGTAATCGATCAAGTAGCCCTTGGTAACAGGTTGTTGACTGCAAAACTGACGTATGGAGTGCAGTACACAGCGAAACAAAAGAAACTGACAGTTCTCACCATTTACATAATTTTTGATCGCACACTGATAAAATAAGAATTTTTACTTGAGCGATGAGAACATTTTAATGTTAATTAAGTGCAAATTAAAACAAACGAATAACGTGGTCGTGGGTGGGGGAATCTGGCATCAATGAGGTAATGAGAATGATGTTGTGAATGTTTGCTCTTTATATTTAAAATTATAAAAAATTTAGAATTTAAAAAAAATAATATTACGTCACACTGCATTCCTATACAGTTGCTTTCAAATAAAGTTACCCAAAAATGCTGAAAAAATAAAAACAAGTTTTGATATTTAAAATTATTAATTAATATCAAGGGGTTGATTGCCGGAAGAAATTTGTACAAAAATTTCCTCTTTGGGATTGAATTCCCCTGATTTTCTGTAACTTGTACAAAGATTTCCCTAGCGGCTACCCTTTTGTTCATAACCTCGGCATTATTTTCAGCCATTTAGATGGGCAGTTCATCTTCCTTTGGTAAATGATTGACGGATATCTTACGATTTATCAGTTTATTTTATATCCGAGTTCTTTGCTCTATGTAACTACAGAGTGGTCACTTTAACTTTAAATGCTGTCTCATGGCAGACCTCTTTGAGAGGCGGGATCTCGACTAACGATTTTTTGCTTTTACTCCAAGAGGATGGTCTCCAATCTGATAATATTTATGTAAATGTTTTTGTGTCCTGGCTTATGAGCAGGGCGGCACTCAAACCTTTACTTTTTTGAAACATCCCAGGGCATTACAGTTTTTGTTTATTGCTATACACTTAAATTTTTCAAATAGATAAGATTAAAATTTATTAATAGAATTGGTAACAAGATTTATGATAATATTATCTACCCTATAATATAAAAAGGTAAGGGTTTTATGCAACGCTAAAATGCAACGCGCAGATACAACGCGCAGATTTTATATTATGTATTATATATATATCTACCCTATAATATAAAAGGTAAGGGTTTTTTTGCAACGCTAAAATGCAACGCGCAGATACAACGCGCAGATTTTATATCTACCTATAATATAAAAAGGTAAGGGTTTTTATGCAACGCTAAAATGCAACGCGCAGATACAACGCGCAGATTTTATATTATGTATAATATATCTACCCTATAATATAAAAAGGTAAGGGTTTTATGCAACGCTAAAATGCAACGCGCAGATACAACGCGCAGATTTTATATTATGTATAATATATCTACCCTATAATATAAAAAGGTAAGGGTTTTTATGCAACGCTAAAATGCAACGCGCAGATACAACGCGCAGATTTTATATCTACCCTATAATATAAAAAGGTAAGGGTTTTTATGCAACGCTAAAATGCAACGCGCAGATACAACGCGCAGATTTTATATTATGTATAATATATCTACCCTATAATATAAAAAGGTAAGGGTTTTTATGCAACGCTAAAATGTAACGCGCAGATACAACGCGCAGATGCATTTTATCCGATTATCCCGATGTATTATCCGATGAGCCGATTCATTAAATCTACCCTATAATATAAAAAGGTCAAGCTGTATTAAATTTCAATTAACGAAAAACATGAGATCATCTGATATTGAACATGCAAATTGGTTATTGAATATTGGCAATGGTAATATAGACGTATTAAAAGTACCGGATAACTGGGAATCTACAAATATAATTCATGATATCTACCGCAAGTCCATTTCTTCTAATGCCAATCTCTTCGACCGAATTATATTAGCTTTCCACAATGATGATGTTCGCACATTAAATAATAAAATTCTGAATTTAGTCGAGGGCGAGGTTTATACCTATTTAAGTGTAGATACACCCAAACATCCAGGACTCGATCAAACAGATGAAGACATTCAGTTGGAATATCCAGTCGAATATTTGAATTCGTTGAATTACCCTGGATTTCCGGTACACAAGTTACAACTCAAAATAGGAACTGTTGTTATGCTAATTCGTAATCTAAGTATTAAGGATGGCCTCTGCAATGGTATGCGTCTACAAATTGTTAAATTACATAAACATTTAATAGCTGGTAAGATTATGACTGGTGATCATATCGGCAATGTTATATTTATCCCCCGAATTAAAATGGATACAGGCGATATATCTGCAAGCAGATTACCATTTGTACTGCATAGACGACAATTTCCGATAGTGTTGGCATTCGCTATTACTATAAATAAGTCTCAAGGGCAGAGCTTTGACAAAGTTGGTATTTATATCGATAGGCCTTTGTTTAGTCATGGACAGTTTTATATGTGGCGTTATCAAGATGTCGAGTAAAGAATGGCATACAAATTCAAAGTACAAGCAATATAACAAATGCCGTATGCAAAGAAGTTTTGTAACTCGAAGGTTTATTCCTTTATATTGAAAGGTTATCCACTAGACTTCTATTAAACTACAAAAGGACAGCCAATCAACGAAAAGAAAAAACAAATCACGAAAAGTAAATCTTCCCATACGCCAGAAAGACGCAATGCAAGCATAACGGACACGTTAGAACCAATCAGGATAACCAAAACAAGATCCAACACTCGAGCGTTGCCGTTGGATCAACCTCACAAAAAACCGAAATTATACCAAAGACGATCCTGTACAAGACTTAATCACAGCACTTGACACCGGCGAACAACACTTCGCTTTTTTCTATATTGGTATTTTGTTTCTTTATTTTTTGTTTAATTAATAAAGAAATTTCAAAAGGTGGCATGGATGGCGACATCTGCGGTGAAAGTCAGTAGTAGGTGATGTTTGCTGAATATGGTTGATTTATGATTCAACAAATGTCGTAAGGAAAGAAGTTTTATAACTTGAAGGATTTTTCATTTATATACAATTACAAGCGGGCAAAACGTGAGCGGCTCAAATGCAAATTGGCCCGCGAAGCGGGCCAGGGGGTTGGGCCGCGTAGGCAGGGGCGGAGCCCCTAGTGTTTATATAATATGTTGTGTACTATGTATCTATTACATATAACATGGGCGCCTCCAGGATGGAGGAAAAAGGGGCCAATTGCCCGTTCTTGGAAAATGACCTTTTTGGTTCTTGGTAATTTTCTGCCATCTACGAATTCATTTGTTATTAAATCAGGCTAAAATTAAATTTAAATAGGGATGTTGCATGAGTTTTATTTTTATACACTTTAGGTACTGGTAAACAGCACTGAATAGATAAAAAGTTTAAGAGACCTTCAGTTTTCTAAAAAAAAATTTATAAACAATGATTTTTGAAACCTTGTTTTTAGCGCGAATGACGTCACAAACTACTTTTTTAACAACTGGCAACTTAGCAAAAATGCAGTTTGCGTTGATAATGAATAGTTTGTGTAAAATTGAAAAATGAATTTTAATAAAAACACAGAAAACTCGGAATAAACCATTTTTCTTATAATTGCTTGTGACTACAGTTTGTATTAAAATAAATATATATTAATAAAAATAGAATTTAAATGGTAAACGTTGCATTGTTTACAACTGTCAAATACAATATTTAACTGTCAGGTCTTTGCGACGTTGTAAAATTTTCATAAAAACGTTCGTGGTCACGCGGCTGACGCCAGAGACGTAATCGGCTGACCGATTCATTTTTGAATTTCAAATTTGATTTTCTCAGCGCAGACCGCATTTCAAAAATTTTTATTTCGGTTATAAATTTTATTGATATTATTTTCAAGAATTAATGGGAGTTATCACAAAATTCGATACAATGCAACATCCCTATTAAAATGTTAACCAGTGGTTTTACATTTTTAATAATTTAAAAAGCTCTCCGGCACTGTAATTTGTGTAATATAAATAATTTGTTCAACATTTAAATCCTGGTGGGGCAAATGACGTCGAGGAGTTATAAGTGCAGCCTTGGATTTTGTTTTCGATCGAGTAATCAATCCAGATGATTAATTATTTGCAGTCTTAAAAATCAATTCGCGACTAAGGATCTAAAATTCCATATTGACATGGCAAACAATTGGTAAACTTTTGGTAAAAATATACCAATCTACTCTGTAATCATACATTTTGTTTACAGTGATGCCAAACGCTACAAATACACAAAAGATGACTTCTTTATCACTAAGGAGCAAAGGGACTTTTACGAAAAAAATGGATACATTATCGTCAGAAAATTAGTAGACGATGAAGTTCTGGAAGAATGCAAGTAAGTAATTTTTACCAATGGCGTAACGCACGAAGACAAATAGCAATTACTGCTCAGTGGCGTATCATATTTAAAATAAACAAAATTATTATCTTTAAGGCAAAGATTTTTGGATATATGCAACGATAAAGTCGACGATAGGCCGCTGGTCGTGATGAAAGATTTTTCGTTAAAATCCAAAAACGTAAAAGGCGAATATTTAATCAACAAAGTAACTTCAGTAAACTAAAAACATTTGCGCTTTTTGTACAACTTTCATTTTAGATCCAAGATTTTGCTTACGATGAGGTCCTTTTTAAATATATTTCCTACAAACCCATGGTTAATATTATTTCAAGCATTATTGGGCCTAATATAACCGCCTGCCACAATATGCTCATCAACAAACCACCAGATGCAGATCAGGACACTTCCAAACATCCTCTGCACCAGGTAAGTTTGTGGGGAGTGTATGTTGACGCATCACACTATAACAATTTTTT
Source organism: Lycocerus yunnanus (assembly GCA_036346125.1). NCBI lineage: Eukaryota > Metazoa > Arthropoda > Insecta > Coleoptera > Cantharidae > Lycocerus > Lycocerus yunnanus. The sequence continues at coordinate 157,261 of JARFIX010000140.1, forward strand.
AGGATTTACATTATTTTCCGTTTCGACCGGAAAATTCGATTGTAGCGTCTTGGACCGCAATGGAACGGGTCGACGAAAAATGGTTGTTTATTTGCAGTTCCTGGTTCTCACAAAGGAGTCCTGGAACGACACGATTACCCTCCCGTAAGTGAATTACGACTTTGTAGTTTTTAACTAAAAATTTTTAATTTTAAGAATGTAATAAATAAGGCGTATCATGGAGTTCTCGGTTTTGACCACTTGCCGAAAGTGAATCTGGTAATGGAAAAGGGGGATACCGTATTTTTTCATCCCATTTTGCTGCACGGTTCAGGGCCCAATTTAACCAAGGTGGAGACGAGATCCATAGATTTGAAAATAATGTATAAAAAATTATATTTTAGGGATTTAGAAAAGCCATTTCGTGTCATTACGCGGACAGCAATTGCCATTTTATCGACGTTCGGGGAACTAGCCAAGAAAATATATTGAAGGAAGTTGAAGAAATGTCCAAAAGAGTATCGGGAATGAGAATAAAATTTGAGGTATGTAAACGATTTAGAGAAAAATCAAGAAAATGTATCGAGTTTTTTTTTAGGATATATGGAAAAGTAAAAGTAGGTTGGTTCAGGGATCACCGGGAAATTTCCAAAAATTTGACAGCCATCTTTAATTTTGTAGTAATTTAAAAAAAATTTATATTCGTTTTTTAAATTCGTATTATGGTCGGGCTAAATTGTGATTGTATAATTTTGTTTTTTATTATAATTATTGTGAATAAATAAATTGTAATTAGTTTTAAGTGAAAATTGAATTTTACTTAAATATTAGTAATCGTAAAAGGTACCTTTTTCATTATTTTTTAGTAAAAACACTCTTTCACTTGGACAAAGAGTATATCATACTATACTTGGATTAAAAGTAAATTGACAAGTAATTTTCGAGTGTAGCATAGCCGAGCACATGCAAAGCATTTTGCGTTAAACAAGATAAAATTTTAATTTAAACACAAGAAATTAATGTTTACATCATTTAAAAATATATAAAACTTAAAAATTGTTAAATAAAAATTTTAATAGTCATGTAATGAAGAAGATTGCCTTCATTTTTATTATATTGCATATTATAAAATCAGAATTAATAGGAATATGCTTACTTTTATATCTGTAATAAAACATTAACTTTAATACAAAGTAAAGGTATTAAAACCAAAGTCCTTTACGGCTGTTAAACAACATAATTTATATTTTTTATTAGGAGCAACAATTTTTTGTAGCAAGTTCTGTTACTAGCCACTACCACAACCACTAAGCAATTCCATTAAAACCAGGCCTTTGTCTCTTTACTGATCACACTATTTTGACACGCCTTCTTACTCCCACCATTTGAACCACGCCTTCTTGACACGCCCTCTCATAGTTGTTATTTGTAATTAACATCCACTTGTAATAACTGTCCCCGTGAGTTTAAAACATTTTCTATACTCAACCGTATCCATACCTCCTCTCCATGCAGTGAACCCCCGCACTATTTGAACCATATCTTTTTGGTACTATCCCCTCCACATCACTTATTATTACAGGCCTTTGCAGTTAGTTGTAATTAACATCTGAACGACACGGCATAGAGAAAGAGTCGGACCTCCTTGTAATAAAAGTTCCCACTGAACTTCTAAAACCACGCTCTCTTGACACACCTTCTTACTCCCACCATTTAAACCACGCCTTTTTGACACTCCCGCTCTCTATTAATTAATATAATCCCCTAAAGTTACCTGTAATTAGCATTTGATCGAGCCGGCCGGCGGCAGATATACTACTTATAATAAATTTTCCAATGAACCCCATGGCGTCGTATTACAATTTTATTAACCACGCCCCTTGACACGCCTTATTCATCATCCTTATGACATAATATACCCCGTATTAGTAATTATAGATATGACTTATGCTAAATCTAATTAATTATAATGTCGATAAATTTGGATTTATTAAGAAAAAAATAAATTCTTTTTTAAAACTTACACAAATAAACAATTTTAATTTTCGACCCTGTAGAATTGGTTTTTCTTACAATTTTCCATTGCCTGGAATTAATTTTTCATTAAAAGTAATCCACGACCTTAGTTCATTGGTTTATTAAGAAAAAAAAATTCTCCTGTAGATCCTGTAGAACTGGTTTTCCTTACAATTTTTCATTACTTGCAATTAATTTCTCATTAAAAGTAACCCACGACCTTAGCTCTTTGGTTTATTAAGAAAATAAATAAATTCTTTTTTAAAACTTACACAAATAAACAATTTTAATTCTCAATTTCAAAACAATTTTAATAAAAAATTGGTTTTTGTTACAATTTTTCATTGCCTGCAATTAATTTTTCATTAAAAGTAACCCATGGCCTTAGTTCTTTGATTTAGTAAGAAAATAAATAAGGTCTTTTTAAAACTTACACAAATAAACAATTTTAATTCTCAATTTCAAAACAAATCAAAACAATTTTAATAAAAATTGGTTTTTGTTACAATTTTTCATTGCCTGCAATTAATTTCTCATTAAAAGTAACCACGACCTTAGTTTTTGGTTTATTAAGAAAATAAATAAAGTCTTTTTAAAACTTACACAAATAAACAATTTTAATTCTCAATTTCAAAACAAATCAAAACAATTTTAATAAAAATTGGTTTTTTTTACAATTTTCATTGCCTGCGATTAATTTTTCATTAAAAGTAACCCACAGCTTTACTTTTTGGTTTATTAAGAAAATAAATAAATTCTTTTTAAAACTTACACAAATAAAGAATTTTAATTCTCAATTTCAAAACAAATCAAAACAATTTTAATAAAAATTGGTTTTGTTACAATTTTTCATTGCCTGCAATTAATTTTTCATTAAAAGTAACCCACGACCTTAGATTTTTGGTTTATTAAGAAAATAAATAAATTTTTTTTAAACTTATTTCAAAACAAATCAAAACAATTTTAATAAAAATTGGTTTTGTTACAATTTTTCATTGCCTGCAATTAATTTTTCATTAAAAGTAATCCACGGCCTTAGTTTTTGGTTTATTAAGAAAATAAATAAATTCTTTTTAAAACTTACACAAATAAACAATTTTAATTCTCAATTTCAAAACAAATCAAAACAATTTTAATAAAAATTGGTTTTGTTACAATTTTTCATTGCCTGCAATTAATTTTTCATTAAAAGTAACCCACGACCTTAGTTCTTTGGTTTATTAAGAAAATAAATAAAGTCTTTTAAAACTTACACAAATAAACAATTTTAATTCTCAATTTCAAAACAAATCAAAACAATTTTAATAAAAAATTGGTTTTTGTTACAATTTTTCATTGCCTGCAATTAATTTTTCATTAAAAGTAACCCACGGCCTTAGTTTTTTGGTTTAGTAAAAAAATAAATAAATTTTTTTAAACTTATTTCAAAACAAATCAAAACAATTTTAATAAAAATTGGTTTTTGTTACAATTTTCATTGCCTGCAATTAATTTTTTATTAAAAGTAATCCACGGCCTTAGTTTTTTGGTTTAGTAAGAAAAAAAATAAATTCTTTTTAAAACTTACACAAATAAACAATTTTAATTCTCAATTTCAAAACAAATCAAAACAATTTTAATAAAAAATTGGTTTTTGTTACAATTTTTCATTGCCTGCAATTAATTTTTCATTAAAAGTAACCCACGGCCTTAGTTCTTTGGTTTATTAAGAAAATAAATAAATTCTTTTTAAAACTTACACAAATAAACAATTTTAATTCTCAATTTCAAAACAAATCAAAACAATTTTAATAAAAAATTGGTTTTTGTTACAATTTTTCATTGCCTGCAATTAATTTTTCATTAAAAGTAACCCACGGCCTTAGTTTTTTGGTTTAGTAAGAAAAAAAATAAATTTTTTTTAAACTTATTTCAAAACAAATCAAAACAATTTTAATAAAAATTGGTTTTGTTACAATTTTCATTGCCTGCAATTAATTTTTCATTAAAAGTAACCCACGGCCTTAGTTTTTTGGTTTAGTAAGAAAAAAAATAAATTCCTTTTTAAAACTTACACAAATAAACAATTTTAATTCTCAATTTCAAAACAAATCAAAACAATTTTAATAAAAAATTGGTTTTGTTACAATTTTTCATTACTTGCAATTAATTTTTCATTAAAAGTAACCCACGACCTTAGTTTTTTGGTTTATTAAGAAAATAAATAAATTCTTTTTAAAACTTACACAAATAAACAATTTTAATTCTCAATTTCAAAACAAATCAAAACAATTTTAATAAAAAATTGGTTTTTGTTACAATTTTTCATTGCCTGCAATTAATTTTTCATTAAAAGTAACCCACGACCTTAGTTCTTTGGTTTATTAAGAAAATAAATAAATTCTTTTTTAAAACTTACACAAATAAACAATTTTAATTCTCAATTTCAAAACAAATCAAAACAATTTTAATAAAAATTGGTTTTGTTACAATTTTTCATTGCCTGCAATTAATTTTTCATTAAAAGTAACCCACGACCTTAGTTCTTTGGTTTATTAAGAAAATAAATAAATTCTTTTTTAAAACTTACACAAATAAACAATTTTAATTCTCAATTTCAAAACAAATCAAAACAATTTTAATAAAAAATTGGTTTTTGTTACAATTTTTCATTGCCTGCAATTAATTTTTCATTAAAAGTAATCCACGGCCTTAGTTTTTTGGTTTATTAAGAAAATAAATAAATTCTTTTTTAAAACTTACACAAATAAACAATTTTAATTCTCAATTTCAAAACAAATCAAAACAATTTTAATAAAAATTGGTTTTGTTACAATTTTTCATTGCCTGCAATTAATTTTTCATTAAAAGTAACCCACGACCTTAGTTCTTTGGTTTATTAAGAAAATAAATAAAGTCTTTTAAAACTTACACAAATAAACAATTTTAATTCTCAATTTCAAAACAAATCAAAACAATTTTAATAAAAATTGGTTTTGTTACAATTTTTTATTGCCTGCAATTAATTTTTCACTAAAAGTAACCCACGGCCTTAGATTTTGGTTTATTAAGAAAATAAATAAATTTTTTTTAAACTTATTTCAAAACAAATCAAAACAATTTTAATAAAAATTGGTTTTGTTACAATTTTTCATTGCCTGCAATTAATTTTTCATTAAAAGTAATCCACGGCCTTAGTTTTTGGTTTATTAAGAAAATAAATAAATTCTTTTTAAAACTTACACAAATAAACAATTTTAATTCTCAATTTCAAAACAAATCAAAACAATTTTAATAAAAATTGGTTTTGTTACAATTTTTTATTGCCTGGAATTAATTTTTCATTACAAGTAACCAACGACCTTAGTTCTTTGGTTTATTAAGAAAAAAAAATTCTTTTTTAAAACTAACACAAATAAACAATTTTAATTCTCAATTTCAAAACAAATCAAAACAATTTTAATAAAAAATTGGTTTTTGTTACAATTTTTCATTGCCTGCAATTAATTTTTCATTAAAAGTAACCCACGGCCTTAGTTTTTTGGTTTAGTAAAAAAAAAAATAAATTTTTTTTTAAACTTATTTCAAAACAAATCAAAACAACTTTAATAAAAAATTGGTTTTTGTTACAATTTTTCATTGCCTGCAATTAATTTTTCATTAAAAGTAACCCACGGCCTTAGTTTTTTGGTTTAGTAAGAAAAAAAATAAATTCCTTTTTAAAACTTACACAAATAAACAATTTTAATTCTCAATTTCAAAACAAATCAAAACAATTTTAATAAAAAATTGGTTTTTGTTACAATTTTTCATTGCCTGCAATTAATTTTTCATTAAAAGTAACCCACGACCTTAGTTCTTTGGTTTATTAAGAAAAAAAATAAATTCCTTTTTAAAACTTACACAAATAAACAATTTTAATTCTCAATTTCAAAACAAATCAAAACAATTTTAATAAAAAATTGGTTTTTGTTACAATTTTTCATTGCCTGCAATTAATTTTTCATTAAAAGTAACCCACGGCCTTAGTTTTTTGGTTTAGTAAAAAAAAAAATAAATTTTTTTTAAACTTATTTCAAAACAAATCAAAACAATTTTAATAAAAATTGGTTTTGTTACAATTTTTCATTGCCTGCAATTAATTTTTCATTAAAAGTAACCCACGGCCTTAGTTTTTTGGTTTAGTAAGAAAAAAAATAAATTCTTTTTAAAACTTACACAAATAAACAATTTTAATTCTCAATTTCAAAACAAATCAAAACAATTTTAATAAAAATTGGTTTTGTTACAATTTTTCATTGCCTGCAATTAATTTTTTATTAAAAGTAACCCACGACCTTAGTTCTTTGGTTTATTAAGAAAATAAATAAAGTCTTTTTAAAACTTACACAAATAAACAATTTTAATTCTCAATTTCAAAACAAATCAAAACAATTTTAATAAAAATTGGTTTTTGTTACAATTTTTCATTGCCTGCAATTAATTTTCATTAAAAGTAATCCACGGCCTTAGTTTTTGGTTTATTAAGAAAATAAATAAATTCTTTTTAAAACTTACACAAATAAACAATTTTAATTCTCAATTTCAAAACAAATCAAAACAATTTTAATAAAAATTGGTTTTGTTACAATTTTCATTGCCTGCAATTAATTTTTCATTAAAGTAACCCACGACCTTAGTTCTTTGGTTTATTAAGAAAATAAATAAAGTCTTTTTAAAACTTACACAAATAAACAATTTTAATTCTCAATTTCAAAACAAATCAAAACAATTTTAATAAAAAAATTTGGTTTTTTTTACAATTTTCATTGCCTGCAATTAATTTTTCATTAAAAGTAACCCACGACCTTAGTTCTTTGGTTTATTAAGAAAATAAATAAATTCTTTTTTAAAACTTACACAAATAAACAATTTTAATTCTCAATTTCAAAACAAATCAAAACAATTTTAATAAAAATTGGTTTTTTTACAATTTTTCATTGCCTGCAATTAATTTTTCATTGAAAGTAACCCACGGCCTTAGTTTTTTGGTTTAGTAAGAAAATAAATAAATTCTTTTTAAAACTTACACAAATAAACAATTTTAATTCTCAATTTCAAAACAAATCAAAACAATTTTAATAAAAAATTGGTTTTTGTTACAATTTTTCATTGCCTGCAATTAATTTTTCATTAAAAGTAACCCACGGCCTTAGTTTTTTGGTTTAGTAAGAAAAAAAATAAATTTTTTTTTAAACTTATTTCAAAACAAATCAAAACAATTTTAATAAAAATTGGTTTTTTTACAATTTTTCATTGCCTGCAATTAATTTTTCATTAAAAGTAACCCACGGCCTTAGTTTTTTGGTTTATTAAGAAAATAAATAAATTCTTTTTTAAAACTTACACAAATAAACAATTTTAATTCTCAATTTCAAAACAATTTTAATAAAAAATTGGTTTTTGTTACAATTTTTCATTGCCTGCAATTAATTTTTCATTAAAAGTAACCCATGGCCTTAGTTTTTTGATTTAGTAAGAAAAAAAAAAAATTCCTTTTTAAAACTTACACAAATAAACAATTTTAATTCTCAATTTCAAAACAAATCAAAACAATTTTAATAAAAAATTGGTTTTTGTTACAATTTTTCATTGCCTGCAATTAATTTTTCACTAAAAGTAACCCACGACCTTAGTTCTTTGGTTTATTAAGAAAATAAAAAAATTCTTTTTTAAAACTTACACAAATAAACAATTTTAATTCTCGACCCTGTAGAATTGCTTTTTCTTACAATTTTTCATTGCCTGGAATTAATTTTTCATTACAAGTAACCCACGACCTTAGTTCTTTGCTTCTTTAGTGACCACGCCCTCTTGACACGCCTTTTTATTCCCACCATATAAACCACGCCTTCTTGACTTTCTTTAATCTAAAAAATTTTGAGTTGTACGGTAAAAATCCAAATTTGGTTAGTTATTTTGATAAATTAAAAAATCTGTATTAAATTCTTAAATGAATCTGTCACAGCTGTGAGTTTGATAACAACCCGCCTTGTTTAACTACTGACCACGCCCTCTTGACCACACCTCCTTATTGGCACAATTTAAACCACCAATTATCAACTTGGCACGGATATTGCTCCAAAATATTAGTTCTACATAACAGACGTAGATTAGATGTCACATTTCAGACGACATGTGATGTTCCATAACATGAAATTCTAAAGCTTGCAGTTCACTGGTTCGATTCTCGTGGCGTATTATCTTTTACTCACCAAATGTCTATCTGCTAAGCCCAGATAACATTATAAATGCCCTAAATACTTACCTCCCTTTGGATGTTAGATGTCAGAAAACGTCATAAAAGATGACTCACAGATAGAGATAGTTAGTTTAATCTTTTTAAGGCACAGTTCCGAGAGCTGGGTTTCGAAAACAATCGTGAGTTTTTAAATCAATCAGGTGTTGTAAATCAGTTTACTGAAAAAATTAGATATAGCTAAAAAGGACGCCAGTCATAACAAATCAAACGAAGAAGGATACATCAAATAAAAAGATTACAAATAGCTGTTCCAATTGCAGCAACTGTGTGTTACAATAATTTAAATAATCGTCGGTTTTTTGAAATGCTACATAGAGAAGAAACTTCAATGCTTTATCATATTGTTCAATGTCCAAATTTTTAAGTCTTCGAACTTCCAATAATATAAAAAAAAACAGGATACATTTGATAAAAACAGGAAAATCAAAGAAATAATAAATTATAATATCTAAAATGTTTTTTTGATATTTCTCGAAATACCATAAATAATCTGGGTGACCTTTTGCACCTCAAATGATACATAATTTGGAAGTTCGGAGGTTCATATGATTTGTGTGCAACATTTCGTTATTGACATTGCTATTAGCTGCTTCTCCAAAAAATGAACAACGGGTAAGCTTAAAAAATTTATGGACAAAAGCTTCATTTGTTTATTTTTTCAGCACGGTCAAGGAGTATAAGTTTACAAAAAATAATAAATTTTTGAACGAAAAGAGAGGGAATTTTATGAAGAGCATGGATTTCTGGTTAAGAAGAACTTGGTGGATCACAAAATTCTCGATGAATGCAAGTAAGTGACTTTTCTCGGCATTGTTATGGCCAGTTCGATCCTGTTTACCGTTTATATTTTTGACCTTTCATTTGCAGTTCATCAAATAAATTTTCCTGTTTTGATAGTTTTGCAATAAATATAACTGGAAATTTTAAGGCAAGTAAATTTTCTACAATGCCAAGATTAAATAAAATCCTTTCTACCACCCCGTCCGCGCGTTATGAAAAAGGTTATCCCCCCCCCCTCAATCTACTTCCTACTGACTTACAATTAAAATTATTCCTTATTTTATGTTACAAAATGGTAAATTAACTTATGAAGTCACCAAAGGCCTAATGAACTGTTCTTGGAAATTGCTTTATAAAGGTCATTTGTTAGATTAGATAAAATTTAATTAATTAGCCATTGTTTTTAAAACTCAAGTGTAAACAAAAAATTGTTTTCATCACAACCTAATCATTTAAAATATTTAAATAATTATCTTATGAAAACTGATACGTACATTAAAATTTAATAATTGAAATTGAATTTCAACTTTTGAATTTCGCGCCTACTTTCAAAAATCTCAAAATTTTGACCTTTTAAATGATTGCTTTTTATAGGAAACAATTCATCGACTTTGCCGAAAACAGAGTTCCAAGAGGAAAATGGATCGTAGTAGCGAAAGACGTGTACTTAAAGTCAAAAAACGTGCAGGGCGAACACGTGATTAATAAGGTAATAGTACCTGCGGTTGGTCAAAATAGAGTTTAAAACAAAACAAGTATTTTAGATCCAATTTCTCAGTTACGACGATGTATTTTACAAGTACCTTAGTTACGGACCACTGATAGACGTGATAGACAGTATAATTGGTCCCAATATTAGTACCTTCCAAAGTATGATAATCAATAAACCTCCAGATTCGCAAACCGAGGTCTCCATACATCCAGTACATCAAGTAAGTGGGGCAAAATGATTTAGAAAGCGAACTAATTAAAACTGTCCGTCAGGATCTGCATTATTTCCCGATGGAACCGGCCAATTCGGTGGTTGCTTCTTGGACGGCAATGGAAAAAGTTGACGTGAATAACGGATGCTTGTACGTTTATCCTGGAACGCACAAAGGAAAACTCTACTCTCACGATTATCCAGCGGTAACAAGTATTTGGAGTTGATTTGCAGAATAAACTGAATTTTTCTTACAGAACGAGAAGAAGCAGATTTATCACGAGATTGTAGATTACGAAAAATTATTAAACGGGGCCTCCAAAGTTCACCTGACAATGGAGAAAGGAGATACTGTATTTTTTCATCCTCTTCTCTTTCACGGTTCCGGTCCAAATTTGACAAAAGGATTTAGAAAAGCCATTACTGCGCATTATGTCGACAGTGGCGCCCATTTTGCCGAAGTAAAAGGAACTATCCGCGAGAAAGTAATGGATGAACTTATGAATGCGTTCAAGAAGTTTGGATATCCGGTTGATTATAGAGTAAGAATTGATGTTTTGTTGTTAAAGTCCTTAATGCGTTTACTTTCAGAATTTTTGGCGGCTCAAAACAAGATTGGTGCGAGGGGAACCTGGTACTTTTCAACATGAATTTTTGGACGAATTGTAAAACGAAGGAAAATGGGTAACCTTATTACTACGGAAGCATGGAACTGACATTAGTTGAGATGAAATTACTTATAAAATAATTAACAAAATAGAAAGTATTAGTTGTGATGTAGGGATTTTAATTTCTCTCTTCATTCCTATTTCAATCCGTTCTGAATGTAGGTTTCCACTAGACAACGGTTTCGGCATTAAGACTGCTGAAAATGTAGCGAACCCGGAACTTCGAATCTGTTCCCGAATTCCGCTTTAATGCTGAATTTAAACAAAAGGGGGATTAATTACTTAATCTAATTTGCTGCCACCAGATCTGGAATATTTTCTTGGCGTCCAAATCAGCGCCGATCTTCCTGCCTTGGTGTTTCGGTAGCGTGGTGTTTTAGGAAGCGCAGGAAGGGTTAACTCATTACCTTTACCTCGAAATTAAACTATAGAATCTTACTTTATTAATTATATTGAGAACAAAAAAAAGTTTAGAACAACTAGCAATTTAGACAAAAAAATGGTAAAATACACATTTAAATAATTAATTAATCAAAAAGTTTATATTGTCTAGCTCAACTCGTTCAAACAAGGAAGCAGGATAAATTGGGGATTTAATTATTATATTTAAAATTCTTACCTGGTACTAAATTACTAAGCTATGGACGAGTCACTGGTAACTAACCAAAGATTTTATGCGCGTCGTTTTGTTATAAAAATGATTTAAATAGAGATTTATTGAAATAGAAGCACTTTGCACTTAAAAAATGAATTGTATTTTTCCTAATTGTTTTTAGGCATAGGTTTGCCTTTTAGTAAGGAACGCGTGACTGTCTTGTTAGATTTTTTGGGGTCCTATTTATGTCATTTTGGTCTCTTTGTCTTAACTTTAAATTTGTTTTAATTTTTGGCCCATGTGTGGAATCGATAAATTTGATTTAATTTCTATTTTCCTATTTGAAGTTGGCGACTTCGGCTATTTTGAATTGCCACGACTAATCGGTTTACGACTAAGTCGGTTGAAATCTTAAGTAACGTAGAAGGCTCCCTATTTTTGTTCTATAGCGCTACTACGTTAAGTAAGTTTTTTCTGTAGAAATTATGTTTTATTTAAAACTATGGCCGTTATTTTAATAAGAATTTGTAATGTAGAAGTATAATTATGTTATTTTTAATGATTCTGTAGTTGGTTTTATTAATTTAAGTTAAAGTTCAAGAATATTTTGCTAATTTCGACTTTAGAGTCGAAAGTCGCTTAATTAACACGCTTTTATTTACTAATTGGGGTAGTTTTTCGATATTTTCTTGCCCGACCAACTGCACTATAGCACAGCTACGGCAAGTGGATTTACTTTATTATTTGAACGAGTTTTTACGTAACGATATTTGTTATCAAATTGTTATCAAAAAAATAAAATATTAAAAAATAGGAGGTGGGTGGTTGTTACAATTCCCCCTCTTTTAAAAAAGAGCGCGTGTTTGAAAGCACGCGGTCCTTTTTATGTATGTCTCACATATATCTAAAAAAAAATTGTTTAATTCTAATTGTCCAGCAATCTGTACATAAAATAAAAGTTTTTAAAAGTATTTAAAAAAAAGGAAATTTTGATTTAGTTTATTGAATTTGATTGTATGTACTCACTCTTGGACATTAATTAACTAATATAAACAAAGAAATTCATTCTAGCTTATTAAATAAAATAATTTACGTAAAAGTCTTTTATCTAAGAATACTAAAATTAAAAAAATAAAATCGGGCACTTCTTAACTGTCTATTTGTCCGGCACACGTAGTTTTATTATACGAGGTGTATCTAAATGTTTTTATTAACGACTAGTGAGTCTAATTGGTTCACGTTTTACGCACAGCATAATCGCGATTTGTTGTGAAGAGTTGCGCGGTTGCACTGTCAGTTTTTTTTTATATGTTTTTTTTGTAATATCCGGTTATTTGTTTCTATAAGACTGTTTTATTTTTGCTTTAAGATTCTCACTGGTATGCGCACGATATTCTTCCACTCCGGGATAGGAATAAATTTTGTTCCCAAACCATGCTGTCATCTGTTGAGGTGATCAGGCACCATGCAGTGTTTTTTTCTCCCAGGAGTCGATGGGTTGGTTGAAGTTGTCCTCCCAGTTCCGTAATTACTTTACTAAGCCATACTTGAATCAACATTTTGAAAATTTGGTAGATCTTCTACGAAGTTGTAGTAGCTCTAAAGAAGAAGTTTTGAGGCTGAGATTTCGGCATATTTCAATATTGGTTCAGAATCAATATTTTGAATTTTTTGGGACGGTTTTTTTTCAATTTCAGTAGTTTTGAAAAAAAGCTTTTAAGGTCGATTTGGGCATTATGTCTTGCACTATTTATGTGTATCTTCCAAATATTTATAAAAATAATTTATTTTTTTCTTTCGACAGTCCATCATTTTCAATTCCTTTTTTTTTTTTTTTTTTTAGCATTAGATTATAATATTGGCGTAGGTACACGTTTTGTTGTTTCTGCGTGGCACTGGCTGTTGGTTGTTGGGTCCCTGGACGCCTTCCAATCGAGAACGCATTTACTCTAACCTGCAGTACATAATTATCATAATACCGATTATTATTGATAATATTTGACTCTTTCGTGGTATTGTCCTCACATTTCACTTAAGTCTTTAATTTAACTCACTTGATCGTTAACGCGAATTTTCAGAACTTTTACTATTAGTCACTTTATTGTTCAATTGTTTATTAATACGTGGTCTCCGATTTTTTCACTGGCCAGTCTTAATCAACACAAAAAAAAGAACATATAACATAAATTTATAAAATATAAAAATATATAAATAAAAAAAAATATATAAAAATATAAAATTTAAATTAATCTACAAAGTACAAAATTCTTAAACTAATTTTCAAGAAGCAAAAAATTTTTTTTTTTTTTGAGTGTCGTTTTACTGTAAGCTTAACGAAATGAAATTAATTACTAACAATAATAATAAATTTGTTCACCATAATAATACCTGTGTTAAGGAGCTTGATTTGCCCTTATAACCGTGTTCTGTTTTGTACATACTACATAGGTTTAAACCAGAAAACGGTTTTATCTATTTACATATATATTTTTCCATAAGGCCGTTTAAATTTTGATTAGATTTATATAAATTACTTATAGTCAAATACTAGGAAAATTATGAAAAAGAATTAATTTTTGTTTTGTTTGTAATTTTTTTTGTTATATTTTTCTTTTTGAAGAAGTGAAAATTAATAATGAACTGAATTAACTCTATTACTTTGAACATTACTAAAGAGTCATGAGATCGTATACATTACGTAAGTACAACAAAGATTTATTTTTCTCGGGGAAAAAGAATTTTGTTAACAACTTAAGTCTTTGAGTGACTCTTATTAAATTAATTATTGGAATTAAATTTATCTCAAGTTAAATTTAATTAATTAATTATTGTATAAAGTACAAAATAGTTAATTTTAGTTAATATGTATTATAAGAAGACTTTGTTTTTCAATTTGATAAGCTCTATTAATGGTGTTTGTTTTATAAAATTTTCTTTCTTTTTTTTTTTTATATTTTAAGTTAAATTAAATTGATTAAAATATCGTACAATTAAATGAAGTACGAATTACTTATTTCATTAACCCTTAACTAACTTACCTTTTTTTTTTTTAGCTTACCTTGTGTAAAGTTGAATTAAAGTGAATCGGTTGAAAAATTTCGTTTATCCAAATTTACTCTTTTGTTTATGTTTTGACTCATCAGTTTAATTAAATAGCACATTACAAGTATAAAAAATTTTGAATTTATGTTAAATTAATCTAAGTTAAATAATTTCCTTTCAAGTGTTTAACGAAGGAAATTTTTGTCACCTAAACGATACTTACTTTATTTTACTAAAAAAAAATTAAAATTATTATTAAGTAATTTATTAAAAATTATATTAGAAGTAGTGAAAATCAGGTCGTATATTTTTTTTCGTTGACCTTTCCGATCTGCGGAGAGAGGGGTTTACTTCTGGAATTTGCTGTACTACTTCCGGAGGTGGTTCTTCTGTAACTGGGGCATTTCTTCTTCTACCGGGGATTGTCCGGGTACATCAACCGCCGGTAACTCGAGCTCTTCCGCTTGGACAGGTTGCCTATTTCTACGGTCGGATTCGCGGGTAGTGGGTGTGTAATAATATGGGAGTAGACTGATCGGGGGTAGATGGGATTCGTCTTCTAACTCCACATTATGCTCACCGTGGCCTATATCTGCGTCGCATTCGACATCCTCGCTAATGTTATCACTATTTTTTTTCATATCACATCGAAAGGGTTTTAAGCGATTCAGGTGCACAACTTGATCATTTCTGGTTCCTACTTTCCTAATGCGATAATTTACCGGGAGATTATTTCTAAAATTCTATAAGGTCCAACCCATGGCCTACTCAATTTCCTTGATACTCCTACTTTGCTTGCTTCTTCATGTAAGTACACCAAGTCGCCTATTAAAATTCACGTGCCTTAGATTTTCTGTTAAAATAGGACGCACGTCTCTCGCTACTTTCTGCCATTATTTTACCGACATCGGTATAAGCCTTATTTAACCTACACATCATTTCTGAAGGATAATTCGTACTAACGTCGTACTTAATCTTATTTGCTTTCATTATATTATCGTAAGGTAACACCATGTCTCGTCCGTGTAATAGAAAAAAGGGTGAATGTCCCGTGGAGCTGTGAGTATGGGATCTGTATGCCATCAAAACATAAGCTATCCATTCGTCCCAATCGCGTTGTGAATGTGAAACATAACATGCCAAAATGTCTTTGAACACCCGATGGCTACGTTCGATTACGCCATTTGATTGCGGGTGGTAGGCGGTTGTTTGAATTTTTTCTATCTGAAGGAGCTTACATGTTTCCTTAAAAAGTTTCGATACGAAATTTGTGCCTTGATCAGTAATCAATTGTTTAGGCGTACCGTGTCTGGTAATAATTTCCGTGACGAAAGCTTTTGCGACCGTATCTGACTTCTGATCTGGCAGGGGTATGGCTTCTACATATTTTGAAAAGTGGTCTTGAAAAGTTAATAGATATTTATTTCCGTTATCTGACGTGACAAGGGTCCTACAATGTCCATCGCGGTTCTTTCAAAAGGTTCACATATCAGTGGAAACTCTTGTAAAGGGGCAGGTTTGAGATGAGGTGAAGTTTTTCGTTGATTACATATATTACAGGTTGACACATAACTGTTAACGTCTTTTCTCATACTGGGCCAGTACAATCTTTTTTGAATAAATTTTAAAGTCCTAATTTGACCTGGATGGCCTGCAAAAGGTACATTGTGAAAATCATGTATCGCTTTACTTACAAAAGTTTTGGGAATAACCAATAAGTCTTGACCTGTTGTACTATCCGTTTTATATAGTATTTTGTCCTGATCCAAATAGTACGGAGATTATCTTCCTCACTTTGACCGATTTCTTGTGTTATAGATCTGCAGAATTCGTCTCTTTCTTGTGCCTTCTTAATTTGATCTCTGTCCCAGGAGGGTATCATAGGGGGTTCTTCTTCAATGGAAAGTATCGAATAGACTGTTTCGTTGGTTTCGCAAACTTTTATATGTACTGAGGTGTTTTTGAATATAAACTTTATCATGCACTTCACGGTGTCCCAATCTAAATCGTCTATTTCACTGTTTAATTTTGGTACTGCTAATTTGAAAATTTTGTCTCGCATACATAAATCGAATAAATTACTGAATGATTCAAACATGGTCTCATATGAAGCTTTTTCATAGTGATCGCTCTAACTATCAGGTAATATACGTTTCTTTCTAGTAAATTGATTACCGCTACTTCACCTAAATCTTTTCCTTGAGATCGTAATTCGTTCGTACTATCGTACAATTGTTTAAACTCCTTCGCTGCACCTGTGTTCATACTTAAGTTTTTAGATACTAGGAATATTAAAGAGTGGTTTTCAGGAATTAAACTTAGATTAGTTTGCTCTATCGTTATGTGATGATTATCGGATATGCCATTATTTTTATATGATGTAAAGAAATCCTGTAAGGTAGGTTTTTCGAACATGTACATCCTACTAAGAGCATCTACATTACCATGCTTTACACCTGGCCTGTAGGTAACTTCAAAGTCATATTCTGACAATAGCAGGTACCATCTAGCAAGTCTAGAAGTAGCTTGGGTTAAATTCATAATCCACTTCAGTGCTCTGTGGTCAGTAATAACTGTAAACTTCCGTCCATAGAGAAAACATCTAAATTGCTTTACTCCAAATATTACTGCAAGACATTCCAACTCAGTCACGGTGTAATTTTTTTCTGCTTTTTGTAATTTCCTGCTAACAAAAGCTATGGGTTTCTCGTAGCCGTCTCGTTTTGGCTTAATATCGCGCCTATGCCTGTTCCGCTCGCGTCTGTTGATAGTATGAAAGGTTCCTTGAAATTTGGGAATATCAATACATTTTCCGATGTCACGGCTGCTTTCAAATTGTTGATGGATTCTATGACTTCCGGAGTAATTATAAATTTATTTTCCTTTTTGGTTAAATTTGTTAAGGGTAAAGCAAGTTCCGAAAAGTTTTTGATAAAGCGCCGGTACCATCCTACTAAGCCTAAAAATGATCGAACTTCTGTCACGTTTCGCGGTATTGGGAATGTTTCTAAGCTTTTCAATTTCTCGGGATCAGGTTTTATACCTTCCTTGGTAATTATGTGACCTAAATACTTAACTTTCTCCGCGAGGAAGTTGCATTTACTTGGTTTCAATTTCACGTTCGCCTCTTGCAATTTTTCGAAAACTAAAGTTAATCTACGTAGGTGTTCATTTACGTCATTCGGGCTGTAGACGATTATGTCATCCAGGTAAACCAGACACATTACTCCTATTAATCCAGAAAGGGTTACGTTCATAAAACGTTGAAATGTTGCGGGACTGTTCATTAGACCAAAAGGGAGTTTATTATATTCGTAATGGCCAAATGTAGTTGTGAAACCGGTCTTTTCCTTATCCGCTTCCTCCACTTCAATCTGATGGAAGGCTTGGGAAATATCCAACACACTGAATAATGCCGATGCATGGAAGTGCTGTTCAATTGTCTCATGTAAGTCGGGCAAGGGGGTAGAAATCTCTTTTAGTGACCGCGTTCAATCCTCGGTAATCAATGCAAACCCGTACCTTAGTTTCACCGTTCGAGAGTAATTTTGATACAATTACCACTGGAGCTGACCAAGGGCTCGTTGAATGTCTGATTATTTTCGCATCTAATAATTTACTAATTTCTTTTTTGCAAAACTTCTCTCTGATGATAGGGAATCCGATATGGTCGTTTGGCTATGGGAGGCACGTTTTCCGTAATTATTCTGTGCTTTACGTTGTGGACACTTGTCAAAATTTCATCGTCCGTAATAAAAATATGCGAGTATTGTAAGATAAGTTCGCGCAAGCGACGCGTTGTATTGCTATTTAAATGGTCGAGGTTTATTTGGGAGAGAATTTCCTCAGTATTGGTTGTGGACGTGTTTATTATGTTGACCGTTTTGTTTGATTCATCTAGTTCTGATTGTTCTTGAAATTTTATTTTATTTGTTGCTTTTCCGATTTCGGTATGTTTTGGTAGCTTAACGTCAAAATCATTTGTATTGACTACGCGAGTCACCACTTTTTGTCCATTATTATTCACAATTGCGGATGCTATAATTAAGCCTTTATGATTCGTGTCATCCTGTTCTATCAACAGCCATTGATCTTGCGCATTGTTTCCGATTTCAGGTTGTTTGATTAACTTTATTTCGAATTGTTGTTCTGATTCCGATCGTTTGGGTATAACTAGGTCCTCATCAGTAATTAAAATTCCTATCTTACCGTAGGTTACTTCATTAGCTTTTGTTCCGTATAACCCTTTATTTTTATTACGTTCTACCTGTTCTTCAGTTGTATCGCAATTATCTACAGTTTCTGTATCATAACTATTCCGTTTCTTACGTTTATGTTACCATTTCCGCCTGCTTCATTCTTTTCCGATATACTTAATCCTTTATCTAAATGTGGCTGAATTCTACTTTCTTCATATGCCTTTGTTCCTTTTTCAAGTTTTTGCTTATTTTTAATTAATTTATATTCATCTGCTTCTTCTTCTTCTACGCTCTGCTTATCTTTAATTACTCCATACCCATTTATCTTTTCATTTTCTAATTCACCTTTAACAACCTTAAATTTATTTACTTCCGTTTCTGGGTACTGCTGTCCCTCTATTATT
Source organism: Lycocerus yunnanus (assembly GCA_036346125.1). NCBI lineage: Eukaryota > Metazoa > Arthropoda > Insecta > Coleoptera > Cantharidae > Lycocerus > Lycocerus yunnanus. The sequence goes on from JARFIX010000140.1 coordinate 176,146, forward strand.
TTAAACTTATTTCCTACTTTTATTTCTGGGTACTGCTGTCCCTTAATTATTTCAAATTTATTTACTTCCATTTCTTGGCTCTGCTCGCCTTTAATTATTTTAAACTTATTTCCTACTTTTATTTCTGGGTACTGCTGTCCCTTAATTATTTCAAATTTATTTACTTCCATTTCTTGGCTCTGCTCGCCTTTAATTTTATTAATTTCATTCATATTCGTTTCTAGGCACTGCTCGCCTTTAATTATTTTACCCTTAACAACTAAATTATTAAACTTCTTGTCCTTATTAGTACGTTTTTCTATTACGCTGAATCCCTTATCTATTTTTATTGTTTCAATTTCGTCCTCGCTCTCATCATCGGATACCATACCATAAGTGTTTACAATTACTTCCGCTTCAACATGCTTATTTGCATATCCCTTTTGTTTTCTGCATTCAACTAAATTATCATTCCTAGGTAAATCCTTTATCACCTCTACGAAAGGCGTGCTGTGTACATCAGCACGGCGAATTTCTTTATCTATCCTACTAATATTTGTTTCCCCTCTGCTTCTTATCGAACAACTTCTAAAATCTTCTTCGTCCGTATCATTAAGATTAATAATTGGAAATGTTTCATTTAATAATATCAATTCATTTGACGAGAAATTTATTTTTGCTTTAAGAACGTGTAACAGATCTCTACCTATAATTCCGTCGGCACGTATTTTTATATTTTCGCATATGACAAACTCAAATTCAAATAAATTTGGAACATTTTTAGATCCAACTATGGCGGTCAGTGTTCCTAATGCTTTGTGCTGAAGGCCTGAAATACCGGAGAGAATGATGTCCTCATCAGGTTGTTTTAAATTATTTAATTTTAAAATTTCTGGTTTTAGTAAAGTAACGCATGATCCCGAGTCTAAAAGTAACTTACAGTATTTACCGTTTAGTAGCATTTCGACAACGCATGGCGTTTCGGCTTTAATTGAATTAATATTGGGTATAAGATACGATTGTTTGAGATTGATGGTTTTATTATTGTCAACGCGAATATTTGGGTTTGGTGTTTTTACAAAGTTGTCGTCGTACCTGTTGCGGTCTGAGGGGTAGCCACAACAGCGTGCCGGTTTAAAGATTGCTGATTTAAGTTACTCGTGGTTCCTCCGTTATTATTTCGATTAATATAGTTTAGATTTCCGCGGTTATGATTAATATTATCGTCGTTTCGATTAGGATTTGTACGGTCATAGTTACCACCATTTGTGTTATAACCAAAACTTCTCGATGCATTTGGTCTAAAATTATTTCTGTTATCGTAATTTTGCGTATTGGGGGGGCCGTTTTGATAATGGAAGTCGTATTGATTTTGATTATAATTTCTGCGATTATACTGATTTGCTTGGTATGAATGATCTGATCTTTGCTGATTTAAATTTATGTTATTCCTTTGCGAGTTCCAAGAATAATTATTGTGATTTTGGCGAAGGTAGTTCGTTGTATTTATTTCAGGATAGTTACTTCCGCCGTAAGGTTGTCTGTGGAGATTTGAATTTTGATAGTTCGAACGGGGATTTCCGCTGTTCGTGGGGTAATTTTGTCGATAGTCCATCTGAGTTACGTTAACTGAATTAGGACGCGCTTTGATCAGAGAGTCATTTATTTCTTGACAATTAGCAATTTCTTCAGCAAGGTCGATAGTCAGATTATCTGTCCGCATAAGCGTTACACCTATTTCTTTAATTAGATCCTTTTTTAAACCTAACTTAAATTGTGTTAGCACCGCTTGTGCGCATTTTAATTTCACACCTGGGACTTCGTAGACATCGGCCGTTTTGAGATCCTCTGTTAGGACTTTTAATCCTAAACTTTTTAGACGTGTGGTAAATGCAGAGACGCGTTCATCGTGTCTTTGATAACAATTATGCAACCTATTTAAAGCTTCACCTGGAATTTGAAGTTTAGTGAACTGTTTAATTATACGATTTCTAAATTGATGATAATCTAAATTGTCTAATTCAGGGTCGGATTTATAATATTTAAGGGCTGCTCCGTATAACCTATATTTAACAATACTTAATGCGAGCGATTCTGTCCAGTTCTCTATATTTGCTCTTTGCTTAACCTTATCAAAGTACCAACTTGGGTTTGATTCTCCGTTGTATCCTTCTAACGGTGCTGCAAACATTCCGAAGGGTGCGACCGGTAAATTTTGTGGTATCGGGTGGTTTATGCTAACATTGAATCTATCTCTTTCATCGACGTTAGAAGCATCGCTTTCATTTCCGTTATTTGCCATTTTATTCTAATTTATTTCGTTACTTTGGTAAATTAATTAATGATTTTAAAAGAATGACAATAAATTTTTGCTCTGTGCAAAAAAAATTTAATTTACTATTAAATTTCTCTCGTACTAAATTTTGAGTAGTAAATTTGGAATAAAAATTTTAAGCAAGGTTATTATTAATTACTCGGTTGTACGTCAAATTTGTCCGCTAACAAGTCAAAATAACCAAAAATACATACATCTACCTATGAATGTATGTGTAACATAATACTTAAGCTGGAAAGAAGTTAATATTAGCAGGGGTTGGGTAGTGTGTAATTTGATCCTGAGTTGAACTGACGATTAAGGGAAAAGGGCACAAAAAGATTTAATCTAACAATGACAATTATTATTACTGTTCATTGTTCTAAAACATGTTATTATAATTAACTGAATTTGACAAGTAAATTGACTTATTAAAAAAAAATGGTTTAATTTTAAATATTAATTTTAATTATGATAAAGGTAATGGTTTCCCTAAGTACGTGAAAGTACTTTTATTTTACCGAAAATCCCACCGCTGCCACCATGTAGCGAACCCGGAACTTCTTATCTGTTCCCGAATTCCGCTGTAATGCTGGATTTAAACAAAAGGGGGGGGGGGATTAATTACTTAATCTAATTTGCTGCCACCAGATCTGGAATATTTTCTTGGCGTCCAAATCAGCGCCGATCTTCCTGCCTTGGTGTTTCGGTAGCGTGGTGTTTTAGGAAGCGCAGGAAGGGTTAACCCATTACCTTTACCTCGAAATTAAACTATAGAATCTTACTTTAAATTATATTGAGAACAACAAAAAAAAAGTTTAGAACAACTAGCAATTTAGACAAAAAATGGTAAAATACACATTTAAATAATTAATTAATCAAAAAGTTTATATTGTCTAGCTCAACTCGTTCAAACAAGGAAGCAGGATAAATTGGGGATTTAATTATTATATTTAAAATTCTTACCTGGTACTAAATTACTAAGCTATGGACGAGTCACTGGTAACTAACCAAAGATTTTATGCGCGTCGTTTTGTTATAAAATGATTTAAATAGAGATTTATTGAAATAGAAGCACTTTGCACTTAAAAAATGAATTGTATTTTTCCTAATTGTTTTTAGGCATAGGTTTGCCTTTTAGTAAGGAACGCGTGACTGTCTTGTTAGATTTTTTGGGGTCCTATTTATGTCATTTTGGTCTCTTTGTCTTAACTTTAAATTTGTTTTAATTTTTGGCCCATGTGTGGAATCGATAAATTTGATTTAATTTCTATTTTCCTATTTGAAGTTGGCGACTTCGGCTATTTTGAATTGCCACGACTAATCGGTTTACGACTAAGTCGGTTGAAATCTTAAGTAACGTAGAAGGCTCCCTATTTTTGTTCTATAGCGCTACTACGTTAAGTAAGTTTTTTCTGTAGAAATTATGTTTTATTTAAAACTATGGCCGTTATTTTAATAAGAATTTGTAATGTAGAAGTATAATTATGTTATTTTTAATGATTCTGTAGTTGGTTTTATTAATTTAAGTTAAAGTTCAAGAATATTTTGCTAATTTCGACTTTAGAGTCGAAAGTCGCTTAATTAACACGCTTTTATTTACTAATTGGGGTAGTTTTTCGATATTTTCTTGCCCGACCAACTGCACTATAGCCAGCTACGGCAAGTGGATTTACTTTATTATTTGAACGAGTTTTACGTAACGATATTTGTTATCAAATTGTTATCAAAAAATAAAATATTAAAAATAGGAGGTGGGTGGTTGTTACAAAACAACAACAACACAGGGGACCGCCATTTTATGGCTTCCGAAGTACTGAAGATTATGCACCCGTTGTTGTGATTTAGGCCACAAAGGATGTGATGAAGGGCTTTGTAGAGTAAAATCTTGTTCGTTAAACCAAATTACAAATCGGAGTCAGCGTACGAGGTTTGCTCTATCTGCATTTTGCGACTTTACTGACAGCGGGTATATATTAACTTAGTTGACCTTATATCTATGGATATAATTAAACAATAATATTGCTTAATTTATTTTTATGATTGTAATGTGGTGGTGAGGTCATAAAATTTAATTAGGATAAATATAACATACGAATACAGTGAAATATAAAAAATAAGGTTGACGTGTCCAAGGAATCATTCTAAAATTTGTATCGAATAACTTGACGACCATGCTGTATATTTATTTATTATAGCTGATTATTCGATATCGTGTAAAAACTTTGCTTCGTTAGAAGATGTAACCGGTTTTCAGAGTTGGGTGGGGTTGAATTTGAAAACAAATTTTGCGAAAATACAATTTTTTATATGTTTTGCACAACACATTATTAAGAAATATGCTTTTATGACGTCAGATGCTACCATGAAAATTATAAAAGAAAGTATGTCCAGTTTAGTTTATATAAATAGCAATGCACAAGATATCGGACCCTGGGCCGGAGAGAAGGATTCTATGGGGCAAGATCTATACAATTAAAAAAAATTTTTTAATTAAAACGTAAATAATAATTTATTCAAATTATTTGTTTCGTCTCTGCTCTTTATTTAAATTATCTTCCTTTTGACCTAATATTATGAATAACAATAATATTACTGATAAAGCAAAAATAAGAGCACAATCGCAATCGATCTAATTTTTTTATTAATTTTGCAAGCGTAGTCTAGCAAACCCAGCAGAAATAAATAAATTATTATAATTTCAATTTGTTGGAATTACACGTATCCATAATATTATGGAAAACGAGTAAGAACAATTTTGCCAATGCAAATATTTTTTTCTAATTTTCAAATTTCAGAATCGTTAAAAGTTATCGATATACCAAAAATAATAATTATTTGACAGAAAAACAACGAGATTTCTATGAAGAAAATGGATACATCGTAATAAAGAAGTTAGTTGATGACGACTTATTGGAACAATGCAAGTAGGTCACAAATATTTTGATTTTAAATAATTTCATTCGGTAGTTCTCATCGAGGTTCGAACTTAAATTTGATCCGGTTGTATACCGCCTTGTTTAGTTACACATTATTCTCTAGCGATTAGAAGTGAGAAAGTTTAACCAATGGTTGTTCAATCAGGGTCACCAATATGTTAACGGAATGTTTTGTGATCTCGATAATACAAAAATATATTTACGAAACATACATATTTTTAGGCAAAGATTTATTGACATTTGCGAAAATCGAATCCCCCGAAGACAATTGATGATTTTAGTGAAAGACATCCATTTGAAGAAACTGGGAATACGTGGGGAAAAATTAATAGATAAAGTAAATTTTGTCGACTTTTTCCCATGGTAGACCAAAACTAAAAACAAGTTTTCAGATTCAACACATCGTCTACGACGATGTGTTTTTCAAATATCTCAGTTACGAGCCACTGGTGAATATCGTCGAAAGTTTCATTGGCCCAAATATCAGTACATTCCACCACATGCTAATAAATAAGCCACCAAACACCACCAAAATAGCCTCCACACATCCACTACATCAGGATCTGCAATATTTTCCCGTTGGACCAGCCGATTCCATTGTCGCCACTTGGACTCCCTTACAAAAGGTTGATATTAATAATGGATGCTTACAAGTTATTCCAGGCAGTCACAAAAATGAACTTCTCGAACATACTTATCCTGAGGTATTCCACCTCTCAATCCAAAATAGATAACCATTTTTTTGTAATCTTTTCGTAGCATGGACGACACAACCTTTTCCAAGAAGTTGCCCAACTTCCAAACACAGAACTCGTTTACATGGAAATCGAAAAAGGCGACACCATATTCTTCCATCCGCTTCTAATTCATGGTTCCGGACCTAACCTAACCCAAGTAAAACAGATTTTTTAATATTATTTACTTCTTCTATTGTTTTTTTGCAGAACTACAGAAAAGTACTTACAGGGCATTTTATCGACAACGCTAGTGATTTTGTTAACGTGGAAGGAACAAATCGAGGAGATTTAGTCGAACAATTTCGACAAGTCAATATTAAACTAGGATTTCCTGCAAATAATGATGTAATCGCTTTAGTTGCTGTCCCAATGATCTTTTAAATTTATATCGATTTTAGGATTACTTCAGATATAAGACCAGGTTGATTCGGGGAGAACCAGGACCGTTTCAGTTTTCTTTTCTATCTTCTGCATCACGAAACACTTCACCGACATGATACATCATATATTTCATACTATCAAAAAAATGAGAATAATGAGCTCACTCCAATATAATTGTAAATCTGGGATATGAGTCTAAAAATGTAAAAACAAAATTTTTAGTAAGATTTGATTTTTTCCCTAAACCTTAAAAGTGCTGAATCTGGTGACCATAATCCATTCCAAAACTCAAGCAAACGAGAGATGATTGGTCTTTAATTTAGGTTTTAACAGTCATCTTTACAACCTATTGCCTCTTGCTCAAAATTTGATATTTTTGAATATTTCATGTTATGCCTTCTGATACTGGAGTACTTGGCTATTACAGTATGGCTGGGGACCCCCCGGTCGATGTCAGTTATTTTATCAGAAATTAAGTGCATGTGTATATCCGCTTGGGCTTTGCTATGGTAAAGTGACATTCCGAGTTACTATTGCAATACAACCATTGAATAAAAAAAAACCTTCATAACTGAAAACTATTGGTACTACCTAGAGACATATAACAGAGATTATTAGGTTAGATACAATTAATTAAGAAAAAGAGGAAATTTAAATTTTCAAAGCAATACTACAATTTAATAATTAGAAAAGTAGACCGAAGGGTTGGAAGAGAGAAGATATGAAAATACCTGTCATTCAATTCTGCATCAATTATATCTGGGTAGGGGTAGAACCATAAATAATAATTATTGGGTATTTTTAAAGTTTTCATAAACCCCCCCCACACAGAAAAAACCTTTCTAATGCATTAAATTCACCACATTGCCGTTTCATGGATGAGAATCGTGTGTGTGGTGTGTGGCCGGCTTTACAGTGTTAAAACAAAACACCATAAAAAAGTTTTACTCACGTAAAGATCTTCCTTCTCTTTCGCACTCTTGTCGTCCCCAATTATCCCACTCTTTCGCATATGTAATGGTAACATTCCCGAAGAACTTCTTTTGATTAAATTAAATGAGATATGATAAATATTTTATTCGCATATTCAATTAGAAACACTATTTTGTTGTTATCACGTAATATTAATTTGGATCGCGAATTATTTAAAAAATTTCAAATTGTGAATTAAGCGCCACCGTACCCAGGTAGATGACGTTGATGTTGTTTTGTTTAACTTGTGTGTTAATCTATAAAAACTGTGGAAATCAGTAAATTATAATTTACTTTTCAAATTTTAAGAAACAAAAGAACGCATTGCACGAGCCGTGATCGCCACCTTTTGTTTTTATTATTTCAATATTAATTAAATGTTTCATAAACCTGATAATAGGTAACCACAACGCTTATAACCTAAAATCTAATAAATCATGGAATTTAACTTTAAATCCCGTGTCTTTACGAATAAATTCGAGTGTAATTAGTTTGGTCATCAATTTTCAGGTTAGGTGGGTTTAGGTTACCACGACGAATTGACATGGAGGCTCCAAAAACTTCTGATATTATTATTATTAGCGGTAATTCTCATCCTGATTTGGCTAATTTGATAGCCAAAAGGTTGGATATCAAAACAGGAGGATGTTCCGTTTATCACAAAACAAATCGCGAAACCATGGTTGAAATAAGTGACTCGGTACGAGGAAAGGACATTTTTATCATTCAGACTGGCACCAAGTGGGTAGTGTCACTTGTTTTACTGTTATTTGTTTTTGATTTTTGACCTTTTAGAGATGTCAACAACAACATCATGGAACTCTTGATTATGGCATATGCTTGCAAGACTTCCTCGGCTAATTCCATTGTTGCTGTGATTCCTTATTTACCTTACAGTAAACAGTGCAAAATGCGTAAACGAGGCTGTATTGTGTCCAAATTGTTGGCTAAAATGATGTGCAACTCGGGTCTTACTCACGTCATAACCATGGATTTGCACCAGAAGGAAATTCAAGGGTTTTTCGATTGCCCTGTCGATAATTTAAGGGCCAGTCCGTTTTTACTTCAGTACATTCAAGAAAGCGTAAATATTAGTTTTTTTTGGGAGCGTTCTCATTTCTTATTGACTATTATTTTAGATACCCGATTACCGTAATGCGGTTATTGTGGCACGAAATCCTGGAACGGCAAAGAAGGCGACTTCATATTCTGAACGTCTAAGGTTAGGTATTGCTGTTATTCACGGTGAACAGAAGGTTGCCGAGTGTGACGAGGTTGATGGTCGATATTCACCACCAGCCGTACCACGCTCTCGTACTATGGAAGCAGGTGTTGCTGTTCCTGTACATCCAGCTAAAGAAAAACCTCCAATTAATGTTGTTGGAGATGTGGGAGGAAGAATTGCTATTATGGTTGTAAGTAATTTGTCTCACTCAACCGTGGTTACTTTGCCTTAGCAGTTCTTTGTTTTGGAACATGAGTCATTTAAAGCGTTTTTTCTGGAAATCCTGCAAAAATATTTTCTATTTTTAAATGAAATAATTATTATGTTTCAAATCTTAATTTTTGAAAGCCAGAAAGGAAAACATTACCTTTTGACCTTCTCTTCCCAGGGGGAATTGGCAGGACTACTGAACCTGCTTTTTATTATTTCTCTTAATTAAAATACCTGGTCAAGCATGGTGATTAAGTGTGTCGACTGCTTATGCTGGTTCGATTCCGGGCAAAGTCGGAACTTTATTCAGATCCTCTCCCCTTGGAAGGCATTTGAAAGCCGCCCGATTGTAAACTGCTTGCTAAACCTTTCTCAAAATGAAGTGTATTTCACTCTCCCTGATTGGATCACACCTTCAACAGTAGATTTCCTATTTATGTGATGAAATTTCTAACGTACACTACAGACTTAGAAAAGAGAATCGTATAGAAGTGCATGGCACTCGAAGAAGAAAAATGTCACCTCAATTGAAGTCCCATGGAACGGGAAGACTTAAAATAAGAGGGGGAACTGGGTAACTGACGATTTGAGGATGATGGTCGGGGACTGCAGGAAGAGGGCCATGGACAGAAAAACATGGAAGAAGGTGGTGATACAGACGAGAACAGATAGTAGAATATGAAAACTAAAATATTGTTAATACAGGGACTAATTTGCACCAACAAACGGATATGTTAAGTTTCTGAAAAGAGACAGCAAAATTCCGACTAGGAATGCAAAGCTATTAAATAATAAAATAAATGCGAGGTTGTTAATATACTGCAATTCCAATCTTGCCTTAACAGACCCAATAATGTCTTTCTATTTTGGTTTTTGTTACAGGATGACCTGATAGATGACGTTCAATCATTTGTTACTGCAGCTGAAGTACTCAAAGAGCGTGGCGCCTATAAAATTTATGTTTTAGCCACTCACGGCCTCTTATCTTCTGATGCACCTAGACTGATTGAAGATTCGCCAATTGACGAGGTAAATTAACCTTAAAAATATATTTTTGAACAAAATAATTAATTGTAATCTTGCAGGTGGTTGTAACAAACACAATTCCACATGAATTACAAAAAATGCAATGTCACAAAATCAAAACTGTTGATATATCAATTTTATTATCCGAAGCTATTCGGCGTATTCATAACAAGGAGTCCATGTCATATTTGTTCAAAAATGTCACTTTAGAAGATTAAAATCCTAAATGCAAATATTTTGCATTTTTTACTGTGCATGTAGACGACACATTCTTTTATTTTTTGTAAGTATTTTTTTAGTATTGTTTTATATTTTTAAGGGAATTTAGTAGTATTTTGTTGTATTATCTTGCTTTTTGTATTATTATTATATACAATAAATTAAAGTATCTGGTCCGAGTCACGAGAAATTATTTTGCATAACTTATCCCACGAAACCGTCATTTCTAAATTCGTTTTTTTGCAAACGTTTCAAGCGAAAGGTTCCTTCATACATAGATTTTATATTTACATCAATATTAACTATATTTGTATGAGGAAATAAACATAAGCAATAAAATTAATTTATGTATTTAAATATTAAAATTAAAATTTATCATAAAAACTATAAAATTTACACAAAAATTCAATGTACATATTAACTGTATTTACAGTTTTATCCAAGTCAATCCTCGCACATCAAGTATCCAAGTGCATGTCTTACATGCACCTGATTATTTATCACTACTATTACGTATTTCCCAAACGGGAAAAATATATTATCATCGACTCCGTCTTCCAGGAGTAAATCTCCCGGACGTGCACTCCAACACAGAATGCCATTTTCGTAAAAAGCGACCAAAATTCCATTTTCCATGCACACACCAGAAAGGCTAAAAAATTAAATTGTAAAAGGACCTTTTTTCTATTAGACAAAATTTTACTTTTCAAATTCACCACCAGGTTTGTAAGTTTGCAGTTTCTTCCACGTTGAATCAAAACTATTAATGGCTATTAAATGCAAACTTCCATCTTCAAACTGGTGAAGTGTAAACAAGAAACCCTGAACAAAAAAACTTTACCTTTTAATACATTTGTGACAATTGAACTTACCCTGTCGCACCGAGCCCACAGGATGCGAGGTTGTGGGATTATCTGGACTAGATCAATTGTGGCAACCACGTAACCAAACTCGACGTTACAAGCGTCACTTTTCCATTGCCACATACCATTATCAAGGTATCACAGTCTAAAAATTTTAATTTTTCATATTGAACAACAAATTTATTAGGTTATGGAAAAAATGGTTTTACGTCGAATGCATAGAAACCAAAAAGGTCAAAGAAGCAAGAAGTGATTGAAAACAAAAAAGAATCAGAGGGTTCAAAAAATCAGAATCGAAATCTATGGAAAATTAAATTAGAAGTAGATCTAAAGCAAGGTGGTGCTGTCGAGAATGGAGAAAGATGGTTATGTGTAAATGTTTTACCTTGAATATTATGTAATGATGAAACGTAATGACTTATTGTTTGCATTTTCTTGATACTGATCACAGTCTGATAGTCGGGAGATAACTGGTAACAGTGAAGGACTGTCGTGGAAACGTCGTTGTCAGTGACATTCCACGTAACCACAATATTTGGAGTATTTCTTAAAACTACGTATTGCACGTCGTTAGGAGAACTAAAAAGAAACATTTTACAATTTACAACCCAAAAGTGTTTCAAAATTTACCTATGAATATTTTCCAACTGCAAAACCTTCTTGTCGGGTCCACTTCGGTTCCGAAAATAAATTGTAACAAAGATATCGGCCACCGGCCGCTCCCTTTTGTCCGATTTATGCTCCTTAACCCACAATTCAAAGTAAGCCACCAAAGTGTCCGCACTTATGACCATTTCGGATGACTCGATTGGAATACAGCCATTACTCAAGACAATTCTACTCGTGTTCCCTTTTGGAATCCACATATCCTGAGCACCTAGGACGCTTCCCAAAGGCGTCTGGTTCCAAAAACTGACCAACAACTCTTGCACAACAATCAAATTGTAATCCAAATAGTAGGCGCCCATGACGCAACCATTTGTATTGGACAGAAAAATGGTGTGGGACTGGGAAGTTTTCTTTCTGCACTGAAATGGTCTCCAAAGTTTTTTTGGCTACTCGGTGAATTGCTTCGATACTTTTCTTTGAACTTTTTCAACGGTTGGGTGAGGTAATGGTGAAGCGACTTAACTTCTACTTCTACAGGCGCATTTACAAATTTGCATTTACTAGGTTTAATCTGTGCTATATTTACAACTTCTGGTTCAAGAGGAGCATACTCGCTGTCCTCGTCACTCGTCTCACTTTCCCCCAGAGTATCGGGGGTCTTTGTTGTCGTTTCTACTTCTGCTTGGTCCTTTGATGTGCAAGGAACCGGGCTGGCGATATCTTCGACGATTTGCATGGACGAACTATTAGTACTCGTAGACGAAAATGTTTCTAATCCATCGGTAGACCCGTTTAATTCCCGACCGCTCATAAGTCGATCGACTTCTAAATCCTCGCACGAAATGGGATCATTTTCAAACGAAGAAACCTTTTCTTTCGGCACCTTAGTTGTAACTTCGTTGCAAAAACCACGAAAAGGAACAAAATCTGAAATTGTTTCCTTCTCCTTCTTAGCCTCTTTGGTGGTTCCATTATCCAAAAACATTTTACTTTCAAAAAGCGCTTTTCTGTGCTCGGGCGTCAAATTATTTAAATAATTTAATTCGGTATTTATTTGATGTATTTTTTGTTCAAAAAATATTAAATCGATTGATTTGTGCGAAAACGTCGTCTCCTTATTGCTGCTGCTCGAATTTTCTATCTGCTTATCTTCATCTGTCAGCGGCTCTTGTAGTTCTTGCAACACAGACGGAACCTTTTTCTTTGTACGTTTTATTTTGTTTGTTTTTTTTAATTTTTCGCTTTTTCTTAAAAGCGTAGTAATCTCCACGCGTTTTAAGCGTCCACGACTGCGTAATTTGTTCACCTGCTTCAAATCAACCAGGAAATTTTTTAATTTAGATTTTTTTCTATTTTCTTGTGAACTCTTCTTAAAGCCGGATGGATTTTTTGGTTTGCTTTTAACGATTCTTTTTAGAATTCTGTTAATTTTGGAATCTTTTCGTTTCAATTTTGTTGGTTTGGTCGAATTTGTATTCCATTTTACTAGCAAAGATTTCAGACTCTTTTTTAAGTTGGTTTTTTTAGGTGTTTTTTGTTTTACTTTTATGGGCGTTTGTGATTTTTTAAAAATATTTTCATCCATTAAAACGTCTTTGATGGATTCTTCAAAATCGATCGGCGTGGTAGAGATTCGCGCCAGCGGAATCACAAATTTTAAGGGATTGCTTTCAAAATTTGTTGAAAGTTTCCCCTTTTCGTTGAACTCCACAGGCGATCTTCCGTTTATTGAACTATTTATGGCATCTGTAGTTTGTTTACTTGGACTAGGAACTTTTTGGGTATTTAGTTCTGCAAAAATAGGAAAATGCATTAAATATAAGAAAATAAAAAGAACAAATATTATATAAAAAAATTAGAAATAATAGGCGTTTTTATTTATTTTATTTACCACTATACTGCTACTTAAAAAGTATTGAATTATTTTATTGTATTTTGTATGATTGACATGTATGTTTTACGATCTATATGTTGACGTATAACTTGATATATTGAAATGTAAGTAGCACAAATTGTAAACGAAACCTATAACTATTAATATAATATGTTGTAGGAGGGTTTGAAGATGCTAAATTAGCGAAACTGGTTAGCCAATAAATATAAAAAATACAAACAGAAACGCCTTTTATTTATAAGATTTTAATCAAATTAAAAAATTAATTTTTAATAAGCTATTACTACAATTATACACCTAAAGGCCGATTTCGTAATAAAATTTAATCTGGCTATAAAATGGAATGAGAATTAAAGTCACACAAACCAATTAAAATTTACCAGCTGTAACTTAATTCTTCCGTTAAGTTTTATTAAATTCTATTATGAAATCGGGCTTAATTTAAATTAAAAATTTGTGATTTTTTCGCGTCTGCCACAGTGGGGGGGACAACAACCCATTAAAAAACATATTTTGGTACTTTATACCAGGTTCGTCTCAAATGTAAGAAATTTCAATTAAAAAAAAAAATAAAAACTACTTTCTTGATTTATTAAAATTAATAATTTGTTTTAAGCTGTTTTTTTATATAATATTAAGATGCATTTTTATTTTAATGATGGAAAACGTGGAGAAGTCAAAATTTGTTTTGAGAAGTTTGGTGGAAACCCTGTTTAATTGTTTTTAATTTAATAATTCATTCGTTTTTTGTTGAACAATGTAACGGCTTTGTCCGAAAATGCAACTGTATTGTCAATTAATTACCTGGTTTACTCAACAATTCAAATATTTTGTTTGATAATTTAATCGGTTTTGCTTTAATAATTCATATGTTTTGGTTTAATAATACGGTCGTTTTTGGTGCAATGCAACTCAATAATTCAACTGCCTTGTTCAGCATTTCAATTATTTTTAGTTTAAATTGTTTTTGGTTGCATAATTCAATTGTTTTTGCTTCAACACTTCCACTATCTTTGATTCAACAATTCAACTGTTTTGTTCAATAATTCAGCTGTTTCGTGCAATAATTCAAATATTTTTGGTTTTCATAATTTAATTTGTTTTGGTTCAATTCAATTGTTTTCGATTCAACAACTCAATTATTCTTGATTCAACAATCCAATTGTGTATACTGTTAGGTTGTTCGGAAAGTCATTGCGTTTTGCCATGTTCACCTTGTCAGTGAGTTCTCGCAGTCTTATCTGGCAGTCAGACTCAATTAGTGCTTTGATTTCCTCGTCAGTTGGCTTGAGGTCGTCCAGAGAGTTGTTTATCTTGAAATGAGAAATTTCATAAAGCATTCTTGACAAGTGCGTTCTGCCAAGGAGGCTTCAATGTACACTGCTGATATTCTTTTGCGAGCTTCTGTCGAGTTTATGCACAAACAAGAAATACAAAACATAGCGGAAATGTTCGTTTTCGTGTTCCAATTTATTTTTTTGATTATAAACTAGGCTTTGTTTATAAATTCCTTGATTTGTTCAAATAAATTAAAGCTGAAGGTTTACCTTTTGAACGACAGCAAATTCGTTTAAGTTAGGTGATGCGGAGCTCTGAAAAATTTGATTAAACGTTCAGTTCAAAAAACCGTATAGATGTTCCAAACAACCTAATATCGGCTTGTCCAGAAACATAAAAAAAGTGCCATTGCTTTTAGTTCTGAGCGAAGGAGAGTTGAATTATGAAAAATTAGCTTTCTTGCTTAAAACAGTTGAATTATTGAAAATCCTGTGAAATTGTTAAAGAAACAGTCAAATCAAGTATGATTGTTAAACAAAAAAACAATTGAACTATTAAACAAAAAAGTTACCAAAAATAATTAAATTATTGAACAAAACAGCTGAATTATATTGCAAAAAATTGTTGAATTGTAAAATCAAGGAATCAACCGAAAACAATTGAAGTATTAAACCAAAACGAATCGACTGACCAAATACATCTTAAAATTATAATTTAGAAAAACGGCTTAATACAAATTTTCACCATTTTAAAGCCCCTTACTTCTTCAATGAAGTGGGAACTCAATAATTCACTTGTTTGGTTCAATAATTTAATTGTTTTTCTCTTAGTAATTCATTTGTTTTTTTGTTCAACAATTCAACTGTTTATTTCATATTTCAAATATTAAATTGTTTTGTAAACAATTCAATTGTTTTATGAAAAGAGCTAATATCAAAATACCAAAAATTCAATTGTTTTATTAAATAATTTAGCTGCTTTGTTTAATAAATTCAGCTGTTTTGTTTGATAATTCAACTCCGTTATACAAAAAAGTTACTACTTGGTCAAAAATGGAACTATTTTTGATATAACAATTGATTTTTGTTTGCTAAGTTTTGAAAAATCAGGGAAAAACCTGAAAGTTGGAGAATTTGTTTTGGAAAATTCAGCAGGAACCCTGTGGAACGGTACAATCTCTGTTTACGACGAAAACTTACTTAATTTGCTACCATTTCTTATGTCACTTTTCACACTTTCATCATCACATAAAATTGACCCTGCTTTCTTTGATGTTTCAGAAGATTCAATTAACGACTCGACCGATCCATTTCGTCTCCTACCTGCCGTTTTAGAACCTAAAAATAATAAATAATAATTCAAAAAATTGAGCTTACAGTAAATGTGAACCCTTACTTATAGAAGGCCTCCTCTCGGCCTCTTTAGTTTTTTCCATATCTTCAATTTCTTTATGCAGCCTCTTATCCAACTCTCTTTTTTCTGTCATAATAGCCAAATGTTTTACACGAGTCGATCTCCTATTCTGCCTTAAATTAATAACTTTTTTGTCTGACGGATTCATATTCATCAGCTTTAAATATTCACACAACTCGTTCTTTTTCCGACTCTCGGGACTCATTGGTGTATCGGTCGATGCTTTAAATTGTTGCACTGGTTTTACGTCATCTCCATTTTTTGGCACTTGCTCGCACAAACTCGTCATACTCTTCACCAAATCATTCATGATACGTACGGGAGGCGGTGTTTCGTGTTCACTCCGTGCCACACTCGAATTACGACTATGAACACTAATAACATCGCTAGAACTGTGAGACAACTTTGTGTCCGTTTCATTCAAACTTTTCTTATAATCTTGACGTACAATAATCGAATTTTTCGTCGGCGTGCGCTCCTTAAACCCTCAAAATAAAAATCAGTATCGATAATCAGCGGGGCTTCCTCCAAAGGAGCGCCAAAGTCTTCCACCGAGTTTTTTGACAACCAACAAGTCACCTTTGATTTTGGCGAAGGGGAACAAAACGGTTTTGAATTCAGCAAACTCAAGTTTGATTTCTTGCTTGTACGTACGTTCGATGTTTTCAAGGAACTTATGGTGGTAATTTCCACCTCGTCGTTATGGGGTGGCGTCGCTTTACCATCTTCACCAAGTGCACCAGCCTCGTCCGAGCTCGAATCACTTATAGATATTATATCCATAATTACACGACTCTTTGTACTAATCCACACCAGTAAATTCCATTATAATTGCTAAAAAAATCTAAAAATAAATAAAAAACAACTTTATTGAGCGGTGCCACTCGTAATTCATTTGTAGACTTACGGTTATATTCATGGCAGTTAGGTAATAAAAATTATGAGAAAAGTTATAAGATTAAGCTTTTTACCAAAAAAGCTACATCAGAAGAACTGTGATATTTTTTCTTATTATAGGCTTCTGCTTAACCGACTGTTTGATTTCGTTACGACGCCATTGATGTTTTTAGGTGAACATATACGGAGGGTCTCGAAAAATCTTCCAGTCGTCGATTTGCTAGTTAGGGGGCGCATTATAACGTAAAAGTGTAATATACAAATATTTTTCGATTTTTAAACAAACGTAAAAACTGTATAACCTAAAACTGTAGATCTAAATTACAAGTGGTAAATTGACAATCGTAAAATGTATTACGTAAAACAAAACTGTTCCAACGGTGATGATATTTTGCATGCCCCCGGTATTCGGAGGACGACACTTGACAAGTGTTCGGTTATCGGAAATAGCCGACAGTCGATCGTATCAAAATGGCGAGTTGTTACGTACATAGAGAAAATTTGATGTGAACTTCAATTCGATTTGTGTGATTACGAGTGATATTTGTGCGAATTTTTAATTAAAAGACTTTTCAAATATAGGTAAGTGGTCATTTTTTTGCATTTAATTTATGTTTACATGGTCGCGCGTAATTTTTGTACCTTTAATACACCGTAAATGTAGACAAATGGCGTCTTACCATTTTCCTCTTCCTACGCTATTTTGTACATTTATTTTTAGTCCAAGTTTCACATTGTCACCATGTAATAATGAAATTTTTTTGCCGTCTTTAAATTTGCCCAAAATAACTTAACCGCAGCTCGCGATAAGTCCGCATTTAATTTATTTTCCCTCGCTGGATGTTTAAATATGTTTTTGTTTATTTATCAACAAAACAAAATTTTATATTCCTCTGAAAAGTTACGAAATCGGCTATTTGTTTCTTATCGTATTTTACATTTATCCAATTGTTGTTGATGTAACCAGTGGCGTCTTTTGTAACTTTGGGCCCGCGAAATACAAAAATTTCAAGATTTTAAAACAAATGATCTCTGTTGATCCAAATTTAGCGTGCAACATTTAGGTTATTTTTGTAGAACAATTCTAAGCGCAGTTGAGCTACGGTTAAAATTGTGTCACTTTTAATTATTGTAAAAATGTTAATTGCTTTTCATAACTTGGTGAAATAGGTGCATTTTCATTTATTTCAATTGTTTTTTTCACTCTTGAATTTTAATTTGGCTAGGAACGTGATAAGCAGATTGATAAGAAAAATAAATAACAGCCAACTTTCTAGTGCAAATGATAACAAAAATTTAATGCTTTCTCCTCGGACATTATTTTTCTAAATTTATATAAATTTGTGTTTCCGTTCAAATCGTGACCCAAATTTTATAATAACGATGATCGTTGATTTTTAAACGTCCCATTTTATTTTTGATACTCTTGTTCGAGACCAGTGGCGTATCTGGCGCCACTTTTTTATCTTGTCATTTCCTGCACTTGATACCCGCGATA
This sequence comes from Lycocerus yunnanus, assembly GCA_036346125.1. Lineage (NCBI taxonomy): Eukaryota > Metazoa > Arthropoda > Insecta > Coleoptera > Cantharidae > Lycocerus > Lycocerus yunnanus. The sequence goes on from JARFIX010000140.1 coordinate 194,600, forward strand.
TTTATATGCTTGCGTAATCGTTTGATAAATAATAAAAATATCGAAAACTTTTCTCCTTCGTTTTCAGCAGTAGAGTAGAGCTCTATCTTTTGTTTCGTTAACTTAGCAACCCGATTGCCGTGGTTTTATTTTTACCAATGGACGGTGCCGTTTTCTCGACTGGATGAAAGAATTAAGTTGCAGCACATAATTAGTCAATTTAGCAAGTTGCAATTGTAGATGTAGGGGTGAAACATTAAGAGCGAAGACATAATAACCTAGGTGCGAAGCCTATTAATATGTGATCCTGTAATGAAGATTTTCATCCATAGTAGGATTTATATAATCCTATGTAAAAATATGTAATCTTTATTATAATTACAAGTAAATTCAGAAGTTACGTGATATGTTTAATCTTACAAAAAACCCATAACTCCACCATAGTAGGATAATATAACTTGGCTCCTACGTCATCGCGTGTAAGCATTCCCATTGGTTATAATAATCCTAGGCTTGTATGTATCCTTTAAGGTACGGGGGGTCCTTCCGATCTATGAAGTATACATATTTCTAATTAGAGGTGAATTGAAGATTTGGGCGTTGCTATGGTGACGGTAATATTTTAAACAATAGAAAATATTTTTGCCTTCAGATTTATAGAGAAACAACATAAAATGAAGGGAATGGCTCAGTTTGGCGCAAACCTGATTCGGCTTCAGTACGGTTCACCGCAGACCCGATTCGGCACCAGCAAGGTTCGGCGCCAGTACGGTTTGGCGCAGACACAATTGTTTACATAGAATACACAAAACAACCTGAATATTTAAATTTATTACTAATTAAAATGACCAGAGTTAAGACCAGCAGTATAGCGTGAAGCATACACGGGTCGACAACTTGAAAATATTAAAAACCAGGCACGACGAACTGGACTTACATCAAATCGGATCTGCGCCGAACTGGACTCGCACCAAATAAGGTCTGCGCCGAACTGACTCGCGCCAAATAAGGTCTGCGCCGAACTGACTCGCATTAAATAAGGTCTGCGCCGAATTGTACTCGCGTCGCAACGGCTGCTCGAACTGTACCCGACTCTAAAATGAAAGATAGAGACCGCGATTTGGGGGGGGGGGTACAAGATACAAGTGGTATCTTCATTATTTCTAAATAATAAATTAATGTTGTGCCTTTCGCTCTTAGGGTACTGAAGAGTAATTCCTACCCACCAGATTCCTCCGTCGATGCAGTTTATTATAATTTCAAGTGATTTCAGTATATCCCTTGGCCGTTGCCATGGTTACGCGATATGTTTAATCAGCATGTATTTGTTAAAAAATAGAAAGAATCTTCACCCGCCGGATTTTCAGCAAACGGCAGCATGCACCATTTTGGATTATTCCACATTTATTTGTAGGTACAGCATAATTTGGATGAAGAACTAAGAAGAAGTATAGACGAAACGATGTCTGTATTGAAGTTAAATTTTACAAATTTGCACATCTGTTTCTGGGATTGAAGCCGTCAGTGAGAAGATGTAATCATCGGGAACGATTTTTCTCCTAGAAGGATTACTAGGGAACTGCTTTATGTTACACAATGGATTTTTGGATGGACCGCAAAAGGAAGCTCCCGAAGAAACTAAAGAAGAATAGAAAATTCAAAGAGGACCGACAGACTCTTGAGAATGGGCGCGATAGATGAAGGATGGTAAAGAATCGAGGAACACGAAAACGACAGGCAGCTGATTACGAAGGGACTGCTATCTAATTTAGCAGGAGAGAGGCATTTCTAGAAATAACTAAAATAATGGATCGATACTTGGAAACGACATTGGTTTTGTCCCCCCCTCTCCATTTGGTAATCTTGCTGTTCCACCTGTTGAAAGATAAAGACGAACGGATTAGGATGTCGGTGTGAGTGAAAGATCTAAAAGACAGCAGCCACTCTGGCATTAAGTGAACGCAGAGCTGAAGACACCATGGTGTTAGTATCTTATCTTAATCGGCCTTTGGTCCGGGTTGGGGAATGTGCCTGTAACTCTGTTTATTCTTGATGCTGGCAGTCATCAACTCAGGGCGCTAGTGGTAGAACTAAAACCTAACGAGACTGAACCAAAACGGGGGAAGGGGCAAGAATGATTGCCTGGAGTCCAGGATATTCTTATAAATCTAATTTCTTTTTTAGATCCGAAAAGTTGACATGGTAATGTAATACCTGAGTGTCCACTTTTATGCCCTTTCTCGTCAAGTTGGTTCAATTCACCTCTCGATGAACTTTCATTTGTTTAGTATAGCTTTAATTAGCAAACAACAAGTACCGTGTCGAGTGATCTACAACAAAAGCTTTCTCGAAGAACCTGTGTTCGAAAGGCAATCGGTTGGAAACCCAGTTAACTGAATGTTATCCACCCTAAATAATTTTAAACCCGGGGGGATTTCTCGTAGAACTCATGCTGGAAATTATCAACCCCACGTCCTTACAGAAAATACAGGAATTATTACAAAAGTTTGATTGGAGGTTATCCCGCACGCGGTTGATAATCATTTACGGTAACTTACAATTTTTGCATAGTAAAATTCGAATTTTGTGATATTGGGTCAAATTTTGTTAAAATAATCCTAAATATAAAATTTATATCAAGTGTTTTCATGTAAAGTCGATAAAACGACGCAATTGAATCTCATCGAGGCAGCCTTTTACTCTCGTACTTTGCAAATATGCGACCTTGATACGGTGCACCCCAAATCGACTGTTGCCAAGCTTGGAGGAAAGTAGTTTTGATAAAAATTTCGTACAGTATACCTTTAATATTGAGTTAAAAAATTAGGTGAGGTACGAATTCCATTCACAGTTCTAATGTCTTGCATAATCATATCAAGTTTATTGGCTTCTGTATTATTTTTCTCGGCACGTTTTGCAATTTTTTCTCAGAAAAATTTGGTAATTTTATGGAAAGGTTAGTTTTTTCCGTCTCCAGTGCCGTACTTCGACAAAATTGGAAAGTACTGCATGCCAGACCGACGTGCAAGAATTTTAAAGGCCTGTGACCTAAAAGGTGGAGGATTCGCAAAACCGACAGGTTTTTCACACCAATTTTGAACACAAACAGCCAAAAACTTTCCATAGTTACGAAACCATCACAATGACTTTTTTATGCTAATTTTCTCAGTTTAAAACTACGACCAACAAAAGCAATGTATGTTTTCAATACGAACGGAAAGTTTGCTCAGATTTTTGAGAGAATGCAAAGAATTAGAAAAACATTAGGAAAGCGGGAGAAGTTCGAGATGTGGGTAAAATTGCAGCCCCGGTATGGCGATTCTGCGAGTGGAATTTTTTTTGCCATTTAGGAAGCGGAAGAAACAATTGACAAACAGTAATAATGCACATTGAACCTTTTAGCTTGAGCATAATGCAAGAATCGGAACAGTTAAATACAGTTAAATTAATTCAGGAAGTTACGCCGCTTGCATTTCTTAATTTGGTGTGAATACCAATTTCCATCTTCGTTTTGAACATATCCTGGCAAAAACTAATTATTACTCTCGCCTTGGTGATTTCGATTAACCACCGTGTTGAGCTTAAAAGAATATTGTTTACGAAAACACGTAGGCGACATCGATAAACTTGTAATTATTTGGAAACTATCAAAAATCGAATTGGTTTTTTATGATCGGTCTTTTACGATATTACGTAACTTGATTTTATAACGCAACACATTTTTCAATTTATAGAAGACCCCTCGTCACGATTTTTATTTCCACTTCCGCACCAACGCTTTCTCATTTAATCTGTACAAGTTGTGCGTAGCGAAAAGAATTTAATATGGCATTTATTAAATGTGTGGCATCTATTTTTGGCTTCCCCAGCTTGGCAAAATGTAAAATGCCCCAAAATCATTCGATAATGTTATCCGTGTCGATACTACATGTGTCGTAACCTCCAGAAGGTGTTGCACGGATTGCAAAATGTAAGGTTCTGTATCGGGATAGTTGGACCGATGAGCTTTTGGAGGGATGAAGAGGTACACCGATGAAGATTTTCTTCTAACCATCGATGGATCCCCTGTATTTGTCAGTAATACTGTGACCCCTACAGCACCCTCCCTGTGAAAACCTACCGGTTGAGAATGGTAGCTGTGGTTCTTGACTACAACGCTGTCTCCGTTGCCTTTGATGACTGGAAGGGGAGTAAAGCGTGATATTTCCTAGATATTAATCCTACTAGGTGGTTTTGATAGTTCCTGTAATTCTCAAAGTTTTAAGTAGTCAAACTAACCAATGACGATCAACAGTTTTATCTTAGCCACGACTTTCAAATAAAACTTGAAAGACATTTAAGTTTTAAAGGTGGTGACAAGAATTAAATACATAAGAATTGCAAAGATAGAAAATGTCATGCAAATTGATATGCGTTATTTTACAAGGACATAATTCCAGATTTGATGCCTCCAATCAAAACGAAGTAACAATGAAAATACCTAAAGCATATTGGAGTTTTTTATTTTCAAACGTGTTTTGTTGTAAATTTTGTTTCTTTTCGTGTATTTATAGGTTAACGTCATATTGAGTTGAATAATTAAATTGGCAACTGTTTTAGTTTATTTTATTGTGTAAATCGGAAAGCGAATAATATGTATCCTGAAAGAGTTTTGTGGAAAATAACTTATTTTAGAATTTTCCACTTTTTAATTTTTAAAATAAAAGAAACTTTTAATGCAATAACCATCTTAATTTTTTATATCTTTAAATAATTATTCTCTATATGCATGACTGTATGTCGACCAAAATAAGGTTAGGTCGAGATAAAATTCAATATTCTTTTGAAAACAAAACTACTTAGCGTGATTTGCCCTCATCTTCATTCTGATTAGAGAATGTTTTTGTTGCTTTCTCCCCCAGTAAGTAGATGGCGTTATTCATAAAAAACAAAACTAACCAATCGGAGCACTCGAATAAAATTTACATGGCCTCTTTCTGTTTTTCTAGCCAATTAGAACACTTATTTTTACTAACGCCATCTACCTATCCGAAAGAAAGTAATAAAAACTTTCGTTTTCAATCTTGACAGTTCTTATATCTGTCAGAATCTTCACATTTCGAACCGAAGGGTTCACCTTCCTTCTGAAGCACGGAGATGACCATAAGGAAGGTTATCTCTCCCCAGTTTCCAAGCGGGTATCTTAAACGTCAATCACTTTCTTACAAGTCACAATATCACAAAGCTTTCAACCAATGTTGCCTCCTGTTAAGAAAGTCTGGACATGCAAACATTATTTCTTTCTGATATTTGTTTGTTCCACGCTCAATTGCAAAATGCCTTAACCAACAATGCAAGGGAAAGTGCCGACGCCTTTTTTGTTTAGATCTATTGAGCTTCCAATTAACTATAATGTAAACCGTTATGGTATCCAGTAGTCCCCCGCAGTCTGAAGGAGAAACAAATTAGCTTTTGATCGTACCTTTTATGTCTTGTTTTTTTTTGTATTATAAATGTGCCTCTGCATTTTCTTTTGTTTGCTCTTCAATAACAAACTTGCTTAATCACGGCCTGCACTTTATAACAAACCAGCGTGAACTCGAACCAGTCGTCATATAACAGGATCTGGTTGGCGATTTTATTTTTTACATAATGAAACACTTGTAACATTCCATGTTCCTTCTGCAATCCGAAGGTGAATTAGATTTTAGAAAGCAACTTGGACTTTCTTTTAGTTTCCGAAACACGAGAACTTGAAAACTAAATCAAATTATGTTCTCTTATTTGTCCCATTCATCGACTGGTTTACAAATAATAATCATTAAGGTCGAACGTGTTTTGTTTTCGTCGCATCTTTTCCTTCGACCGCTTACCTCGATCAACAAGTTTCACTTGTTTTTGATGCGTGGACAATAAAGTTTGTACTTCGTATCGTCATCCCTGTTAAAATTTCTATTGTGTAATTGTTTGACAAGATAAAACGTTTAACATGATAATGCACGACTAATGAAATGCAAACAATTTGTTGACGACTTTCTTGGAAAGTTAATTTGGGTGAGATCGTAAACGTCGGCTTCGCTTACTCGAGGAAATAATTAAGTTATAGACCTTGTAGGTCGTAACCTATTTTAGGCAGGAATTGGGTCAGGGATTTTGGGTTGTTTCTTTGTTCCCGTCACGACATCATCTATCCAACGTTCAGTTCGTCCTGGATTTTCACCCTCTAACTTCCCCGGGTGTTGGAGAAAGTAGGTCGCAGATAGTGAGGGAGATAACGAGTTCGTCAATTGTTATTATTATCGGCGGCGGCGACGTGTTTATTTTGTTTTATCGTCGATATCGATCCGAAGTCTACCAAGATTTTGGGGTAACAAAATTTTCTAGCTGGATTTTTTCTATCTCGAAACAAAAGCGATTAAGCGTTTGTTTGTTTTTTTTCATGAACGATTGTGTTTTGTTCGACTGTCAATTGTTTCGATTTTTTTATCTACGTCCCTGGAACAAGACGAAATTGTTATTGGAATCATCAAAACTGTTTTCCGATTCGCACGCTTTCCAAACACGAGCAGGTGCGAGAGCGGTCGAACATGAACGATGCCTGTCAGGTTGCCTCTGCCACGTAATAGTGGATCAATACAAATATCGCGTATTCTTTAAATGCAAGTATTTGAACGCCAAATTATTGAAATTATTGTGATATCTAGTATTCTCACTTGCCTGTGTGATAATTATAATAAAAAAAAGATTTTTAATGTACAAATGAGTGCGTTAGAATATGACTAGTGCTTATTATGTTTTAAGTGCGGGCGCCCCTAGACGCCTTCAATTTCCCCTCTCCCTTGCACCGCTAGTGTTCGTCTGGCGTCCATATTTGTAATGTAAGTTAATTTTGCACATTTTTACACGAAATCTTCTCCAAATCTGCACACCAGAGATCGTCATCCCTAAATAGTTCTCAACTTTGTTTACAAATTCGTTCCTTTTCAACTAACGCGCCAGTTACGTCGCCATCTCCGTCTCTCTCTTACAAACTGCGGCTACTGGTCAACCTAATTTTCTTTCTCAATTCAAAAACTTGCAAAACTACGAAAATGCTGGCGACAATTACAACATGATCCGTTAAAATAGCGCTTTGGTCGAGGATAAAAAAAGACCTCGTCGCCTTTTCTGCTCGGAAGAATGTGGCAAACATGTTTACATTTTTTTTAAAGCGGTCGAATTTAATTCGCATTAGAACAATTACGTAAAATTACGGTACTCACCTCATGGTCAGATTTGTTGTTTTGGAATTTTCCGACGACGGTGTTTTCTTACCTTGACCTACGCGCCGCTACGCCTGATTGATTGATGAAAATGGAAAATAGGAGGAAGCTTTGTACGACAATTTTGTACGCTTTTCAATCCGTTTAAACGACGACCTTCACTTATTTTCGTGTTTTTGAAGGTCGTTTGTAGGTAAGTCCCGAAGCAATTGTTTTTGTGCAATTTTTTTTTCGAAATAATTAATGTTCGTGTCATTTTCAAACGGACCAATCAAAATTTGCGGCTTTTTGAAATGCATCGTCGCGGATGCTTTATTTCTCGTCGAAATAGCACGAGAATAACGGCTGAGTGACCTATTTAAACGAACAAATTGGATCCCACTAACCTTTTGCGGTGTAACCTTTAACAACAATGGGAATCATTTTACAGTCGAGCTCTGTCTGCACTGCTGATAGCTCATTCCTCATGTAAATTTTGTTGTTTTATTGTCGCCCAACCTTTCGGCGGAATTGTACTCCGTGACAGTGTCGATGCAAAATTTGCATAGAAATTTCTTAGAAGTCACGAATGTGGTATTTGAATGCGTGCCAAAAGCGTCATGTAGAAACATATCATTCCAAGTTACAATCTTGCCATGCATGGACGTTGAAGGCTCCTTAAATTAAACGTGCGCGGCTCAATACTTGCGGTGTAGTAACGGCTAATGTAAGATTTCGCGTTGAAACGTATGGGGGGAACCCCCCGAAACTACCCCGAATGCTTTTTTTATGATTGTGTTTTTTGTTTGTAGATCTCTGGCTGACCAGACTGACATGGAGCACTAGTAAAAATGCGCGACCCCACCCCCTCCGAGCCGAAGTCTACTTTTCCTACCTATCAAGTGCCTCAAGCGTCAGCCATGAGGGGCCGCGCACCCCCAGTACAAGTCGCTAGGGCAGCTAGAGAGGGTCGAGCCGACCTCTCGAGCATACCCTGCGCCACTAATGGCGTAATTTCTGTGATATCTGGCTCAAGTTGCCCCCTTACTGGCAACTCTAATCTTAGGATGCAATCTGTGACCGAAAACTGTCTTCTGAACTTTGTTACCGTACCAAAAATACAACGTAACGACCACACGGCGGTCGCTCACAATAATAGCGATAAGTTAGAATGTAAGTTTGGTGCTCTAAAACTCTTCTTTGGACAAGACATTCCCAACCAAAAGTCTGATAACCTCGAAGGTGACCTCACTGAACTGAACCTCACAAGAGTTAATAATACTAGTTCTACTCAATGCAATTCGAAAAAAACTAACTACAACGAGACTTTTTATAGCCTCGAAAGGCTAATTATATTAAGTCAGCGCACACGACATCTCGAAAGTTTGGGACAAGTACTTCCACTTCGACTGTGCGGCGGAGGTGAAAGCTCGCTTAGCACGGGTACCACAGGATGGGGTTCTCCTCCATCCCAACAGGCCAGTAACACTGGTAAGTTTCCGCCCCGGTTTCCCTCCCCTTTCCAGTTAAATTTTGTTCTTTTTCCAGCAAATAATTCAAGTGGTTGGGGTTCTGCTAATGCTGCCAATGCTACTAACGCAGGTACTCAACAATGGGGTAGTGCAAATCGTCCTCCAGCGTCTTCTGGGCCAGGCCCACAACCTCCCGATGGTAAGATTTATCCCAAATATTCCTAAACCAAAAAATACTGAAACCCATTTCCCCAAGGTAAATCAATCACTCTCTGTTCCACAGGGTGGTGAATCGATTCACGCACCGTAGGATTTTTAATGTCGAAATAATTTTCCTTTTCCGTAAGAGCCGAAATGGAACACATAAAATTGCTATTATACAAAAATAATCAGCTTTGCTTTGGAATTTTTAAAACAATTAGTTTTGATCTGTCAATTAAATAAATCAAATTATGTGTCAGAATAATTCTATTTGATTTCAAAAATGGCAAAGCAAAGCTGATTTTTTTGTAAAATAACAATTTATTTTAAGTTTCTCCTTTCATCCAGCATCAAATTGAAGCGGTATCAGAGTCCATCATCCTACAAAATGGCATAGTAACCGCTTCAGTTTTAAAAAGGTTCTCTTGGCATTCAAACCTCGGTGGTTTGCCGTTGCCTGCCGAGGAAAGACGATCAGAATAAATTTTCATCTCGCCCCGATTATAAAATATTTTTTTGATTGGTATGCCAAGAGTGTCAAGTTACCCCGGAAATCAGCTATCGTATTTTTGTAGGAAATATTTGTGCTGAAAAATTTTAAAATAAACGCCTGATATTGTATCAAATAGGCAAACCTTGTTGGAGTTTGAAGCATAGGGGAGACCCTCTCCCCCTTCCTATTGATAATCTTATCTTTTGAACTACTACAGATGTTAGCAAAACTCTCATAATGTTTACCTACATTATGAAAGACTGATTACGGAATTTTTTCATTTTATAGTAAATTACCTCAATGGCGGCGATAAAGATAAAATAATTATTTATCAGTCCTTGCTAAATTAATCATTCATTGTGTAATTTGATAATTAAATTTTAGCAAACAAAGCAAACGCAAACCTACAACAAAATGGACAACAACCACCCACACCACAATCACAAAACAATACGGGTTGGGGTCCAACCGGCAACAAAACTCAACCCGGAACACCTGCTGCCGTTCCCGCAAATCCGGCAACGACTCCAACTAACCCTGCTGCAGTTCCTCCTCACCCTACCAATTCTACAAAGCAGCAATTGGAACAATTAAATAACATGAGAGAAGCTATTTACAGTCACGACGGATGGGGAGGCGTAAGAAACACTTCCCGAGTGTGGAATTTGTACTCACGTTTATTTTGTTACAGCACATCAATCAGGATTCATCCTGGGACGTTCCTGGAAGTCCGGAACCATTAAAACTTGACGGAACCAGTGGTGGTGGCGGCGGCGGTGGTGGAGGAGGTAGCGGTGGAGGAGGAGGAGGTGGTGTTACACCTGCTTGGAAACCGCCGGCAAATAATGGAACTGATCTTTGGGAAGCAAATTTACGTAACGGCGGACAACCGCCTCCACAACCTCAACAAAAACCGTGGGGCCACACTCCTGCGACAAACATTGGTGGTACTTGGGGCGAAGATGACGACGTTGCCGACAGTTCAAATGTTTGGACTGGTGTACCAGCAGCTCAACAACAGTGGGGTAATAATGTTAATAATAGTGGAAGCGGAGGTGGCGGCGGAGGAGGAGGAGGCGGTGGTGGAGGAGGAGGAGGTGGAAACAACACCGGCGGTAATGGCGGTGCTATGTGGGGAGGTAAGATTTTTAATTCTTGTAAGAAATTTGGTTAATTATTTTTTTGTGTATTAGCTCCCAAGAAAGAAGCTGACTGGGGTGGCGCAAGTACCGGTGGTGGTGGCGGAGGCGGCGGCGGTGGTGGATGGGGCGATCCAAGAACTCAAGATCCACGCACTCCGAACATAGATCCTCGTGACATGAGACCTGACATTCGCGACATGCGCACCGGAAACTCTGAAACCATACGAATGATGGATCCGCGTGAGCAAATGAGACTTGCCGGAAGCGACATGAGAGGAGATCCACGAGGTGAGTCAAGTAATTTAGCTTCGTAGTCCACGTTATTGTTGTGTCGTTTTAGTTTATGTTTTGGAAATTGGATATTTCAAAATTTCTTAAAATTAATTTTAGTTTGTTTTTGGTGGAGGTGTGCATGCACTAACATTTGATAAAACAAATTCCAGGATTTTTTGTGTGATAACTTAGTTAAAACGAAAAAATATGTCACAGAATGTAAGCATGAGGTTTTGCTTTTGTCAGGAATAACGGGCCGTTTGAACGGTGCTGGAGCGGAAGCGTTCTGGGGCCCAACGGCACCTCAAGCTGCCACACATCATATGCATCATCAAGGTAAGATGCCAATGGGACCTGGAGCAAATACCGGTGGTTGGGAGGAACCTTCGCCTCCTTCGCAAAGACGTGCTATGCCTAATTATGACGACGGTACTTCCTTGTGGGGAAATCCTCAACAAGGTTTGTGAACCTAAGTATTTTACACTTACAGGCTTACAATAATTTTGAAATTTTTAAATTTGGGTTTTTTAACAAATTGTTTTGGTGAGGGTTAGGTTAGGTAGGCCATTTTTAGTGTTGACATAAAATTATTATCATTTAGTGTTAGAATAGTTAGCAAGTTGTCAAAATTTATTGTTTTTTTTTCCACAAAGAAAGCCATGATTTGCATGATTGTGCGTACACGGAAAACTTGAAATCGGCCAAATCATGGTTCACTTTTTGCTTTAAAAGTCGCATATAAAAATTATTGTAGCTGGGTGTCCTTCAGACATATTGTCACTAATACAATTTTGTTGAAATTGATGGCATATGTATGTTAGATCACGGGTTGGATTTCAACTAGTGAAAGCAGTAATAATCTAAATGTTACAAAATCATAGTTACGGAATTATGGAAGCAGTTCAAAGTAGATGAAGAATTTCCAAAAAGTGCGGGAAGATGAACATTTACAACCGCCAATTATACGCGTAATGTTACTGCTATTCATATAGTTAGCGGTTTGGATCGCACGTGTTCAAAATTACAAAATCGGTTCGAATTAAATGACGAATTTTGTGACAGTACAAAAGACAAACGGTCGAATATTGGTGGGTAACGACATGATTTTGAATTTAAATTTTTAAGATTTAAAAATTCAAATCTATGTTAAAACAAATGAAAAAATTCTATGTGCCGGAATATAATGGGTCACAGTATTTTCAAAGGTCGGAACTGCTGGTAGAAATGATCTATTATACAGGGTATTTTTGAAATATCGCACACAACTGACTACGTCAAGATGCATTTAAGCACTTAAGTTTTTGCCGATTAAAATTATAATAACTTTTTTACGTAAACTTAAAGAAATTCACATTTACATGCTTGAAAATGAAAATACCTTTGCAAATTTTCGTAATACGCAACGGACTACGAAATCGGATGAGAAAACCGGACTGAGACGTGAAAATTGTCTCAAACGCGACGGTTCATGCATAAAATTATCTTAGTTTAATGAATAAATTTTGCGTTTAAATGTGAAATACATTTTAATTGTAAAAATTAGAGTTTGTTTGGTCTTGAGCATTAATTTTTCATCTTCTTTCTTCTTTTCACCCCTTTCCAGCCCACTACTGGACTATTAGCCTCTTTCTCTAAGAGAAAGGTTTCCACGGTTGCTAAGTCTGGATTGGGGAATGTGCCTGTAACCCTTTTCATTGTTGATGCCGGCAGTCATCAACTCAGGGGCCGCCGGCTTTACGTGCCCTCTGAAGCATGGGAGACGAATTTTCTTTCTACACTCCTCCCAGGATCGAACAGGGTGCATTTGCATCAGTGGTTGATCGCTCTAACTACTAGGCCAAGACCGTCATTTGTTTTTGATTGAAGTTGCTATTTTTCTTAAATTTTAAAAATCTTGTTTTCTGATTACAAAACAAATTAGCAGTTAGAAATGCAAACACTTTGACGTTTTTCGAACACTCCCCGTAAGCTGTGACCGCGAACCTCTTAAATAATCTTAAATAGTTAAGATTAACTATTACTATGAACTATTTAAGATTATTTAAGAGGTTCGTGGCTGTGACGTAATAGTGGATCCAAACTAAGCGTGTAATGCGGTCTTGGAATATAAAGTAGAAAGAAGGCATGATCATGGGAGGAAGGAGTGCATGCTTGTGTTCTTCGAGTGCCATACACTTGACAGTGCAAAGGCAATCAACTCGGTTGAAGCCAAGCTGACTTGACTAGGGAATGTAATTAATGGGGTGGTTTCTCTTGCCTTCTCCACAGTCAGTTCAAAGACTTGAACCGTGGTCTCCCGCTTTTTAGTCAGGAAGTGTATACTTTATGCTATACTGCCTCCATCTAGCCTACCTATTTGAAAACGATGACTCTTAAGAGTGTGGGGAATGACTAGATGCACTACGACGTCTCGCTAATGGCAACATTAGATTGCTTTTATGAAATACATAAATGATCCCACAGACCAACACAATGTGGCGAGATTCTACCATTTCCACTCCTGCTCTTGGCGTTGATTTGAGGATTCCTTTACTGTTTGAGACAAATATGGATTTTTTTGGTGATTGGTGCACCAGATCTAGCCGGAAATTTTTTCAAAAGAAGATTACGTATTACAGACTCGCGTTTACCCTTCAGTCAGTTTATAATACATATTTTAGAAATACCCTGTATATTTCTCGCGTTTGACATAAGCCATGTATTCACTAGGGAACAATTGACGCGCAACATGATGCGCAACGTTGCGGCACATTTATTTAACAATGTTGTCTGTCACACAACAACGTTAAACAAATGTGCCGCAACGTTGAGCAACATGTTGCGCGTCGATTGTTCTCTAGTGAATACATGGCTATAGGCCGCGTTCGACTTTGATGCTTACGCGCTGTTGGTACCAACGGACGCTTATAGCACGCAAATTTTGCCGTTTGACTTGGAAAATGCGCGCTTACAACGCTCACGCTGGCGTTCATCGCATGGCGTAATCAACGCTGTAATTTAAAGCCATGTATTCACTAGAGAACAATTGACACGCAACATGTTGCGCAACGTTGCGGCGCATTTGTTTAACAATATTGTCAAACTGACTTGGGTTACTGCATAAGTTTTATTTCGAAAAATTAATTTAAAATGTAAAAATAGCTTGTAAACCACGGCACGTGTTTCGCTTTTATTTAAACTCCTCATATTGCTACAATATTAGTCCTGGGCAATCACTTCCTTGCTTATTAAGAATTAAGCAAATTTATTTATTCTAAGTTTTCCTCATTCAAAGTTAATAATCTAGACAAATTTTAGGTTCTATTCAGTTTAAATGTCTGTTTAATTCTTAAGGGCCGATTGTACCAATGTACTTTAATTGAAATAGAAACACTCCGGCCTATCACGCACATTTTATGAAATTCTTGTATCGCGATTTTGGTGACGGCTTTTAAAACTCGGACCTTTGACTAGCGATTCTTAATCGGGGCCGCGGGGGTCTGCAATGTAAATAATTCTTAATCATGATTGTGTTGGTCATTTTTGTCCCGAGATCTACGGCTTGATTAGTGCTTTAAAATTAAATAAAAATTTGTGATCAACTGTGGACACGTGTTTCTGACTTATTTGTCGTCCTCAGTACCGTAGACACACGAAATAATTGAATTATGCAATTTGCACTAGTGTGGAACAATAACTTGTTGGAAGTCTGCGTCCTCACACAACTCTTCTTCTTTGGCGTAGCCAAATATTGTGTCAGGACGGAGACTTTCAACAAGAAATTTATCCACACTTCACGAAGGCTTCAGCCAGGTAAGCGCAATTGCACAATTCAAGCGTTTCCATGTAGATACGGTACTGAAGATGACAAACGAGTCCGAAATACGTGTCTACCGTTCATCCGAGATTTATGCAAATTTTTATTTAAAGAAATTGTCAGAGTCGCCCCGTAAAATCAAAACAAATCCTTCGAATTTTTCTTCAGATTGACGTTGCCATACCCTGGCCTAAAATGTAATTATTTTTTATAAATTCCATTTATCTGCCTTTACATTCTTATTCGCACGAAGTACAATCGGGTCGAAAATGCAAAAGGAAGATTGAATCACATAGGACATCAAAGAACAAATCGTTTAATTTATATTTAAAAAAACGGGTAACCAACATCTAATTTACGCTCCATTTCGTATCAACTTCCACATAAATCAACACAACTGTACTTATCGCCGCTCGATATTTTAGTCCCGATAAAATTCTCAGACATTTTCAAAATTCGACGTTAATAATAATTACAATTTATTACATTTGCACGTCAATATTTGTTTTCAATCGAATTAAATGATAAATTTTTACATCCCACTTAAAAAATTTCAACTTACAAATTTTATTCCGAATTTAAAAACTTAATTATTTTTTTTTACCGCGAATTGATTTACCCGCGCATTTAGTGACCACCCCTTTAAAACAACTGAAGATCACACATACATCTGTGATTGTTTTGTAACGTGTGGTAGCTAATTTTTTGGCGTGTCGCGTATTTTTGTTATCCATTTTTTTTACTTTATTTTAACCAAATTTACGTTAGTTTAAGTAAAATGAGTCGCGAACTCGAATATTTATTGTACAGGAAGCAAAACGGAAGAAACGAGTCGGTATGGAATACACATTTATTATGATTTACGATCAATCGCACTTGTTGTTTATTATTGCCATTAAGATGGCGAGGGTGTAACCTAAACGATCGCATTACGCGACGGCCGTTTATTGTTTTTTTGACAAACACGTTACCATCTTGATTTATTTACGACTTTTAAAAGGAAAATTAATTTTTTTGTAATGATGAAATTGCGCTTTCTGTAATTTTAATTCGTGGAATTTAAATCTTGAGGATGTTTAATCAAATGTTGACGGAAAACTTTCCTTTGCCGACTTTTACGCGGAAATTGAAATTTGAACCAAGTTTTTAATAATTACAGGTTCTCACTGGAAAGATATGCCCAACATTTCGAGCGTGACGCGCGGAAACGCGAACGGTCCTCCAGGTATGGCGCAGAATCGTATCAAGCCCGATGGCTCAGTGTGGAGTCACGGCAGGAACGGGTCCTGGGATGACGCGGGCCCCGCTTGGGACGACGCATCCAATCCGTGGAGCAACAAACAAAAGCCTATGGTTACACCTTTGTGGGAGAGCGAAATGGACTGGAACCATAAACAAGGGGGCGTAAAACCTCCGCTAACTAAAGAAATGGTTTGGAATTCCAAACCCTTTCGAATGCTATGTGATATGGGATATAAGAAGGAAGATGTTGAAAACGCTTTGCGCGTACGTGATATGAATATGGAAGACGCATTGGACATGTTGAGCTCCATGCGAGGTGGTAATATCGACAGTTGGCGTACTCGTCACGACGATCATTACGATCATCAAGGTTCGGGACAATTCCCTGCTCAACGTTTTCCTACGGGACCTGGACAAATGCCATTTCCACCTGTAAGCTACTTGAATGCAAAACTCTGTTCTAGTTTATTTATTTATTTCAATTTCGCAGAGTGGAAATGCTCCAAATTTACTAAATACTCTGAATAGTACAACTTCCAACAGCTGCATCATCAACAATGTACAAAAAATGCTGGCACAAGGAGGAAACGCGTCGCAAGGCTTTGGAGGTACCGGGGGACGTTCCATACAGCAACAGCAAGCAACCCCATCCACTCAACAGTTGAGGATGTTGGTACAACAAATTCAAATGGCCGTGCAAGCCGGTTATTTAAATCACCAGGTAAGTTTCAGCGAAAGCATTTTTTTCTAATCAATTTAGCAAAGAGGTTTCAAAGGGTTTTGAATTTTTATTTTTTATCTCATTACTAAATCTATTTTCTTTTCATATTGATAGTTGTTTGTGCAGATTTTAAATCAACCATTAGCACCCCAAACGCTGGTTCTGTTAAATCAACTGCTGCAACAGATCAAAAACTTACAGCAACTTTTGAACCAACAGACGGTTGCACAAACTCAACAAATGAATGGCGGCAAATCCAGCACCATGCTCCTCCAGTGTTCAGTTTTGATTACCAAAACAAAACAACAAATTAGTAATTTACAGGTTTGTGCTCAACGTAACTTCCGATTCCTTTGTTTATAACCTTTTATTTCCAGAATCAAATAGCTGCTCAGCAAGCTATTTATGTTAAGCAACAATCTCACCATCACGGAGGACTCGGAGGAGGTTCAGGCGGTGGTCCTTCCGATATTTTCAAAGCCAATGCAATGCACGATTCACTTAATGCTATACAAAATAATTTTGTCGAATTAACCATGAAGGAACCTCAAGTGGTGAGTTTTCTAGTTTATCTCGCTTTGCATTAATTAAATTCATTTTAAAATTTAGAGTCAACAGCAATCCAGATTAAATCAATGGAAGTTGCCTGCTCTGGATAAAGAAGAAGGTGGAGAATTTAGTCGAGCGCCTGGATCGATTTCAAAACCACTGTCTAACTCAAACAGCTCGCCAAATTTAAATCCATTGGGTCTTTCACAACCTGACGGTATGACTTTCTGCAATCCATGGTCTAGTGGACGAACGACCGACACAGGAGGGTGGCCCGATGCCAGTTCCAACGACACCGTTTCCGATAATAAAGACGGTCAGTGGTCGGCTCCTGTTCAACAAAGCCTCACCGACTTGGTACCAGAATTTGAACCGGGAAAACCGTGGAAGGTAGGTTCATCAGAGAAAGTTGTTGCGACAAAACTTATAACATGTTTTCATGTGGGAAACCAAATGAAGTCAATCGAAGACGATCCCAGTATTACTCCAGGTTCTGTAGTTCGTTCGCCACTCTCCATTGCAACTATCAAGGATACCGAATTATTTAATATGAATTCGAGCAAAAATTCACCACCCGGTGGCGAAACAATCCAGCCTCTTAGTTTAAGTTCAACCACGTGGAGTTTCACTCCCGCTTCTACTCCCAGTGCATTTACTAGGTAATTTTTTGTACTACTAAAATTTTTAATTTTCCGACGATGCTCATGTGTCAATTTACAGTCCTCAAATTAAACTTCCCACTTCTAAGGGAACATTAGGTGATCTCAATCCATCGACAGCTGTAACTTCTGAACTCTGGAGTGCACCAAAGTCTCGTGGTCCACCCCCAGGTCTTGCAACCAAATCTGGCTCCACTCTTAATGGTTGGACCACCAACATAGGTTCAGTTTCTTCGTGGGGTGTTCCCCGTGGCTCAGGCAATTGGAGCACCTCGCCTTGGCTTTTATTACGTAACTTGACGGCTCAGGTGAGTCCGTGTTTTATTAACTTAAAAACAGAAGAAATTTTAAAATGTACAATTCCTTTGAATAAAAATTTTAATAATTGTGTTTTTGCATTGTGAATCCACTCAAAGTTATTAATTGGATTTAATGATTTAATAATATAAACACAAAATTTAGTATTTTGTTTTTAGTGTAAAAAAATCTTGGAATCTCATTGTAAACTGTGATAACATTTTCCATTTATTTATTTATTCTCGCCCCCACTGTCCCAGCCCAAATATTGTATAATTTTCTTTATTAAAAAATTCTAAATATGAGAGGGAAATTTAATAAGCCCCCCTCCCCTTTTTTTCTTGGCGTGTCGCACCTTCACATTTCTGAAATTTAAAAATATGTTTTTCACCTGTAAAATAAAATCTTTTCAAAGGGAAAATTATTCCCGCCTCATTTTCTGGAATCGATGTGAAGTGTTATAATTTTTTTAATTTTTCCAATTTCAGTTTTCTTCCCAAGTAACGAAAATTACGGAATCTTCGCATGTGAGAAATTTTTTTTATTCACTTCAAATTCCTTTCTTCCTTTTAAAAGCAATATTTGCAAAAATTTGAAATATTTTACTTGAACATACAATCTGAAATTACTGATGAAGGTGTGAAATAGGATCTTGGTGCTCAAATATTTATTTGGAAATTATACAAAAAGAAATTTTTAAACAGTTATATCCAGTATGTATTTGCATATTATTAAAATTTACATGTTAAAATAAACTAATTTAATCAAAAGCTATAAATTTGACTTTCCAAAAATATGAAAATACGAAAAAATTGAATACCTTGAAGTTTATTTATTCTTAAAAGAATAGTTTCTCTCTCCCTGTTCAGAAGGAGGAGGTGCAAGCTTTATAGTGCTTAATCAAAATAATATTTGATTAGTTTGTTTATATATTATGATGAGTTATTTTTAGAAAACATCAATTTCGACTCGTTTTAATTCATGAAATTTTTTGTGTGAAATCAGGAAATCAAACCACGTGTTTTTCAATAAACGGAGTGGATCGAGATTATTTTAATAGAGTATTTATATTGATAATATAATTATTGCAAATGGTGGGGATGCCGCATCGCCAAACTTAAAGTAAACATCGCTGAGCCAAAACAAATCTCGAAGGGGTGAATGTTGTAAACCTGTGATCTCGGAGAACGATGGACACAAAAATCTTTAACTTTAAAATTGATTTTTAGGGTTATTTTCGAAAATATCAAGTTCATCCTCACCTGAATTGTCTTATTTTAATGTTGCCTAACTAATATTGAAAGAATTTTTATAGTACAGTATTAAACTCGCGAGTTCGGGTTTCTTACCTTTAGCCGAAATTTTGTATTGGTGTTTTCACGGTGAAAAATAAACCAAGTTTTGAATAATTGAGATTGGGCTTTAATCATTGACTATCAGAGCTCGTATGTATAAGGAGAGTACCGCCATGCTTTGATCTTGCAAATGCTAACACGGATTTAAATATGATGTACTATTTTGGACCGGGTCAGTGTTACCCAAAGGCATTATTTGATTGACCAAATGCCGATTTCTTATGAAAACGATGCCATAGCATGTAACAGCTCCCTGTTTTTTTAGGGAAATAAAATTTTACCCTTGCTAACACTAACAGGGGAGCATTACCCGAACTTTTCCTGAGGCGACCTCTGAGGAAAGAAAAACATTCGGTAATGTATTTTGCGGGGTGGGGGGAGGCTGTTACCTGGATGATATCCATAAAAGGATCAAGGAGATTCCTAGTTTTTATTCGATGTCTGTAATTTCCCATAATTAAAAATAAATATTCTTGCTTACAACTATTAGGCCTTTCGAACGCCTAAAAGTTTCACGTCGTAGCTTGAAATTGTACAAAAACCTACCGAATCAGTTATTCACGGAGAATTGAAATCATACTAACCAAGGATGCTGTACAGTGGGGTGAATGGCATTGAAAGTTGGCTTTAATTCAAATATTGCATGACTGGTTTTCTAAGTCGTATGTATAGCTGTTTTCAGAACTGTTAGGCATTTTTTACTAACTAAAATTCTGTACTTTTTTTATTTTTTTTTTATCAACAAATTCTTTATATAATATCATACATTCAGATTGTATAAGATTGAAATTACAATAGTATATTATAATAATACGAGGTGGTTAGGAATTTTTTTTGTAAAAATGGCTATTAAAAGCAGGAATAAAATTCCACCAGGCAAAAGCCGCCAACTAAATTTGGATTTCTTTGAAGTAAAAATGTCAGTAGAATACATTAAACAAAAAATTCAAACTTGAACAGTCTTGAATCATATGCAAATGTCAGTTCTTTTCTGACCAACCAAAAATATAATTCATACCTTGACAATGTATGCAATTGAAGCGTACCTAACCGGTAGGCATTAATTAAAATAATTCCCACTGAAAAGTGTTTGTTTTTATTTGAATTTACAAAATATTTGTACTTTAGTATTTTCAAAATAAAGATTTTATGAAAGGAGATTACACAAATATGTAAATTTCAAGAAATTTGTATTTGAAATACAAATACATGTAAATTCATGACCCTGAATATCTTCTATTTTACAACTGACATCAGAAGTTGGATATCTTCTATTAATATTTTAATTAAAAAAATTCGTTTAATTGTTCAATTAAACCTGTTAATTTTTAAAATTTAATTTAATTACCACTTATCGATTAATAATAATTAATTTTAATTGTTTTAGATTGACGGTTCAACTCTGCGAACTCTATGTATGCAACATGGTCCTCTCCAGAGTTTCCATTTGTATTTACATCAAGGATTTGCTTTGGCTAAATACTCGACACGTGAAGAGGCCACAAAGGTAACTAATTATTTCACTTTTGTTATGTTAAAAGTTTTACTATGATGAAAACAACGGATCCAATTTATGAGATTACTGATTCCACGTTTATAGACTGAGTTTTTTCAATCTTGAAAAGTTATCCAACATTTTGTACAACAAAGCACCAATTTTTGTTTGTTTTAGGCGCAAACTGCACTCAACAATTGTGTACTTGGAAATACTACAATTCTGGCTGAAAACCCCAACGATTGGGATGCTCAGGCTCTTTTGCAACAAGTTGCCTCGCAACAAGGCGGTTCTTCGGGTGGTTGGAGAAGCAGCAGCAAACAACCTGGCACCGGAGGTGATACTTGGAGTACCGGTTGGCCAAACAATGCAACGTCGGCTAGTTTGTGGGGATCGGCCGCGTTAGATAGCGCCGATCAATCGAGAGCCACACCTTCGAGCCTCAACTCGTTCTTGCCAGGAGATCTGCTCGGTAGTGGTGAGTCAATGTAATTTGCATCAGTCAAAACAATATTCGAATGGAAATTTAAAACAATGTATTTTTAAAATTTAAAAGGTTTTTCGAATTTTAAACTCTAGATTTAAGTGTTTTAAAAAAGATTCTTTGTATATTTATTATTGTATTATTTAAATGATCTTTTATTGTTAATACTTCAATGTATTTAATTTTATGGTGATCTAGATTGTTGTTTTAGAATCGTAACATTTTTGTTTTAATTTTAAGGCCTCGTAGCGACGTAAAATTGCATCAATCGACTTGTTTGTTTGTTTTTTTTTAATTTTTCAGACTTTAATTTTTGTTTCGTATTGCACTTTTGCGTCCCTGCTGTGTCATTCATAGTATTAGTAAGCACTTAATGATGCAACTGTGTTATTGAAAACACTAACGTGACTTAATTATGCTTCAATATTCCAAAATTTGACTGTTAGTTTTTGTTGACGAAAGCTCAACTGCTGCATACCTCGTATGTTAGCCACACTTCTGAAACGTAACCCAAACTAGTCTTTTTATAATAATTTTTTTAAAATAGAAAATTCTGTGCGACCAAAATAAAAATGCTGATGCAAATGATTTGTTTTTTCGAAAAAAAAAAAAAAACTTGTGTGTGTATGTGTCGAATTGGCTTTTCATCGTATGAAAATATTTTCCTATCATGTATATAGAAGAAGATTAACGTACCTATGTTATTTGTATGTGTTGTGTTTGTTTTCTCAGCGCGATTTGTGCGTTCCGTTCGCCCGCCATCTTGCGACCTCACCTTTTCACAATTCGGGCGAAATAGTAGTACAAATTTTCTAATTAATTGTATCTTGTTGCTTCTTACAGAGAATTCGCTTCTCTACTTTTCCTAGTCATTCGTTACAAAAAAATATATTGTTTACTTATTAAAAGTACAAAAGTTTGGGTTTTTAATCGAAAATTTATTAGTACTGTGATTTCCTTTCAAATTGAAAAGTTTTGTGGAGCAAAAGCATCATTCATGAATGCATAATACTCAAAAAATGTGATTTTAAAAATGCCAAATTAATTTAAAAAGAATATTTTAAGGTTATGTAGTCTCCTAGTGATTCGTCTTGCGAACAATTTGATGTTTTCAGTTTCATTTACGTTTTCAAATTGTGCAATTTAAAAAATTGTTAAAAAAGCGCAAGAGAAACCTCTGTAGCCCAAATTGTGACGCTTAAGCTGAAAAGCGGACGAATTTCTCGTCGAGGTAAATTAAATTTCTATTTTAGTCTTATTACGCACGAGTAAACCATTTCTTTTCAAATTCCTTCTTGATTAAGGGGAAAATATTATGTACCAAACAGATTTAATTTTTTTTAGCAATATTTTCAAAATTACAAAATTTAGAAGTGTCATACAGCCTTTGTAATGACATACGACAGCAGCACGAGTGGTTTGCTTATGCGTAATTAAAATTGGCACCACGGATGGAAATTTACGTAACCGCGGCGAAATATTCGAGAAGGTGACGCGTTGCAAACAAAATGGCGGGAAGGGAAGCACATTTAACTCTGTTAACCCCACAAAACCTGTGATCTCCACTTCCTAATATCAAAAAATTAATACACATACAAAATAATCATATTTTGTTATAATCATTGCGAAAAAAGTCCTGGATAATGGAGGACGCATCTAAGATAACACCACACAATCAAATTAGACTGCACGCTGAGTATTCTTAAATAAAATTTAGTAATAACACTTTGAAGTAATAGCCGATAATATATATATATATCGTTTGTAGTATAAGCTGAAAAAAATATATATATATAAATTTTATTATATAATAACTGTATTCTATGTACTTTATATGTTTAGCCATAGACTTCTTGGATATATTAATAATAATAGTCCATATTGTACTGTGATTAGTTCGTACGTGAAATTGTACTACGATCGAATTCAATAATAACAATAGGGGCCCACTTAGTTGTTCCACGGTCGAAAAAAAACACCAGAAACTCAAAACCGGACGTAGTCCTAATTTCACTATGAATACCAACAATCACATTGTGTTATTGTGGTGTTCATGAAATCGATTGATTCGTTTTTGCACTAGGGAATTAAAAAACAGCGCCACCCAAATCGCGCTCGGCGCGGTACGAAAACGACAAACCAAACTTGGCGTTTTAATTTAATTTTTTTTTTGCTTTCCGAGGTCCAGTTGAAACCCGTACGAGTTTGGCTTGTCAAAATGTTACCAATCTGTTTGTAGTAGTGAAAAGACTGATTAAAGATCTAAATCCAAGAAAATGGCGCAGGCTAACTGCGTCGATATTTTTTTATGTACAAATGTCTGCGCCCGAGACGCATTTGAGGTGGTCAAATCGATTTCTTTCTTTTTTTCTTATAAATAATAGTTAAAATTTTCATTGAATCTTTGCTCGATGACGAAGTTTACATGAAAATGAAAATAGGGTTTACCTACAGGTTATGAAAAATTAACATATGTATTTAATGTACACAACTGTGCTGTGACTATTAAGTGGCTTTTTAATTTATAAAAATAATGGAAAAAATGAAAAAAAAAAAAGTTGTTTTTGAGAGCTCTTGTTTTTAAGCTTTGTTAGCTTTCTAAAGTATTTTGCAAGTTTAAGAACTTTTACCAACGAAACAAACGGTTGGTTGGTAGGGTCCACATAGCCAGTAGCTTTTAAGTCATATCGTAAACTATGGAACAATAATTTTAAGAAATAACTGTATTTTATAGCATAATCATTAGGATGACTTGTTTTTTATTAAATTTGTGAAAGTATTAAATGTTACCAACTAATAACGCGTAAGGTGGGGTTATGATGCAAATTTTCCAAAACAAAAAAAAAAGGTTTTGTTGCTGTTGTGTCACTGTTTTGTTGTTTTTGTTTTGGATTAATTTGTGCGGCGAGGTAAACGTTATTAGACGTGCAAAATACACAATGTATGGTGCAAAAATCAGGCTATGTAGCGGGAGGCACGAATTCACATTGCTTTAAGATAACAAGAAAAACGCTTTACCTTGGCCTCTCGTATAAATAGCCTACTTGTGAGTTCCATAGAGTTTTCTAAAAAGAATCTAAATATCTTAATTGCCAATCTGTAGTAATGTGTATGTAGGGTAGTGTTTAGAATTTTAAAAATATTATTTAGTGTATAAGATTTTTTGGTAGTTGGTATTCATTCTTGTTGTGTATTTACTTACATTTGACAGCCAATCCTGAATGTTTCTAGCGCCTTGATCGTCGTGTTGGTTTAGTTTCAAAATTGATGATAATATGATGATGATAAAATTTTTGTGATAGATTTGAGTTTTGACGTAGGGCGGGGTAGGGGCGGAGCAGGGAGTAGTAGGCGGTAGGCGCTGAATAATTTTAAAATGCCATAAAATACTTGAAAAGGCAATGACAAAGGTACAAGTCGACTAACGTTTAGACTAATTAAATAGTGTAATAGTTTCGTGTACCAAAAGCTATAGAAAATCGTTTTATTTTTGTTTAGGGTATTTTTTAATAACGGTAGAATTAGGTTTTAAATTTTTAATTAATATATTATAATATTATTATGAAAAATGATTAGGTAAAACCGATATGAAGATTAATAATACCTATAACGAGGAAGGTGGTTACTTTAACGTTTTTAACGCAATAATTTGTTTTCCCACACAACTTGTGATTTATTTTAATGTTCCCTAATTATGTGTGACCACCAAAAAAACTAGCATTGTGATTACTTACTTTTGCAAGGGAGAAAATAACAGTGAGAATGTTAGGTGTGCCGTGTGCGAGAGAACGAGTGATTAGTTAATAATTAATAATCTATGTCTGACATGTGTACCTTCAAAAAATGTAGTCTAGCGTTGTTTATTTAATGAGAAAAATTCGAAAAACCCAAAAAAAAGTTTAAATAATAATAATCTTTAGAATTAAGTTAAGCTCAGCTTATTTATATCTAAATAAATAAATTAGAACGATAGGGATAGGTTGTGCACAATAAAGTTCACTATTGTGGCCTCTCCGGCGCATCAACAATCTTTTACTCTACAATTACACGCAAATTTTGAAGAATTACACACACAACACATACATTTACACGAAAAACCACCTAATTTATGCGTAATTGTGAGCTAAAACGATTGGTCTACTACGTAAAATACCAAATGGACAAAATGAATTTAAAACTGAGACGATTTAAAAAATCCAAAACGAGATTTAGACACTATAGTATTTGATTTAGGTTTTACAGTATTTGTGATCCAAGTGCCACTTGTGTTTCAAGTATATAATCATCGCCACTAAAAACTATATATCTTATATATTAATTAATAAAAATATATAATGTATGAAATTAATATAAATGTATTTAGATGGCATATCTGCCTTAGTTTAGGGTATAAACTTGGTGTTCGGTAGGTTAAGGTGTTATTTATTTGAGCTTAAAAATATGGATTTTTATCGTGAGAGAGAGAGAGAGGCGAGCGTTTTAATATGTTCAGTTGTAACAATGAAAGCAACAAAATTGTCGAATTATTTTCTTAAAATCGTCGAAAATTGTTCCTACAAATGAAAAACTGAACGTTCTTATCTCGCAGAAACATTCAATTCTAGTCTTAGTTTGTATAATTAATTAATAATTAGTCTTTCACATTTTTTTGTTCCTCTTTTTTCTTGCAGTGCCTTTCATAGCAGCAAAATACGAAAATCATTTTCTATTCCATTTTTATCGATCATACCTCGTGGCAAATTTTCTTTTTGGTTCCTATTTACATCTTGAGAAGTTGAGAAAATGTCACAAAATTGGCTCATAAACGATTCAACTGCCCAAATTTCGGGTGCTTATCAATATTTACATCAACACGAACTTTTGGAAGAAACCTACATTTTTTTAATTTAATTGAGTCCCTATAACAAATGAAGGCTGAAGAAAGTCATTCCCCCCCCCCTCACTTTATACTTGTTGGGTTTAAAGAATCGTCCCACCGCTGCCACCACCAGCAGGGTTGCATTTACAAATTTTATTATAGTTCCAATATTTTCTAATCATTATCTCCTCCTCCCCCTCTTTGCAGAAAATTTAATAGCATTCACAATGAACGAAACAAACAACAGGCCATAATTTGTAATTATTAATCTTTAATGCAGCTAAAGAGGTGGCAGCATTCTTTAACTAAACTTCAAAATACTTTTTAAAAAAAACAACAATTACAAATTATGTGTCTCGGAAACGTTAATTTTTGAGACTGGCTTCTCTCCATCGGAGTGGGAAAAACAAATGTTGATATTCTAGTTAATTTATACTTGTGATTTACACCCCCTCTTCCAACAAATTTGTGTTCTCCATAATCATCACTTTTATCCACATGACCCTAATTTTTTGAGTACACGCATAAGTTAGTGCCTTGTAAACCAAATAATTCATTTATACATTAAATTGTAGACAATCCAAATAACTGAAAGAAAAAGAGCTTAACCATCATTTCGAATTTTATTTTTGTTTTTCGACAAAACCGCCGTCTCTTACGACTAAATATATTAAAATTCGCGTCATGTCCATTGTAGTGTCGGCAATAGTAAAAGTTAACAAAATTATTGTTGGGTAATTGTTTGTTGTGTGTGTAAAATTAAGACTTTTCGAATGCCAAAGTTTAATGCGTGTTGGAATGTTCTTTGTTTTTTGAGCCATATCAATAAGTAAGCCAACGTGATGCAAAATTTCGTGGTGTACATCTTATCGGTCGTTATAGTACATGTTGTGGTTAAAAAATAAAATAATGGGCCTTTTTAAGACAATTTATTACATTTAATAACCTAGCTCGACATTATATTTGCGTCTGAGTGTTTTCTTCGACAGATTGTGTCTCCTATTCACTTTAGTGATGTCAAGTAGTTTTTAAGGAAACGTTGTATATGTGCCATAGTCTGTCGAAGGGACGACGTTCCCAAAAAGACATTTAGTAAAAAAAAAATGCCAAAATAACCAAAACTCTCCAAATTTAGCGTTTAAGATCGAATTCTCTCTGAATATTTCATTTTTTTTCCGTTCACGCAATAGAACTCAATAGATTTTCCGCGAATTTAAGTTTAAATCGCATCTTTATAGTTGGTACCACCGATTAATATTACCAAACTATGTGCCTGACTTGATTGTCGTCGTAACAACTGATTACAAAAATTTCCTGATCGCGGCTTGGTGATCTTCGGTTGCCCTTACCGGACCCAGTTTTTGGGGTAAAATCTTGCAATATTCGAAACAAAAAAATTATTATTAAATAAATGTGTCTGATTCTAAGTCGTAAAATGGTTGGTGGGTATTTAGAGTTAGGTTTTACTTAAACAGTTACTTAAGATATAGCGGCAGCATTTAGTCAATATTTAGTATTATGTGTAGCTTGTTAATTGTTGTGTTTTCACAACGTGCAATACTTCCTTCTCGAGTATTAAATAAAAATTGTACGCTTTGTGTTACTAGTTTTTTAATTTTAATTCGCGTGCAGTCATTATTTTTTAATCCAAAATTATATTATTATTTTTTAGAAACTGCACAAACTCGCATGGCCGCCCACTTACGGGCGTCCGTCGCACTTGCCATCTGTTGATTTTTTTCTCTTTGAAATGAAGTGCAACTTGTCAATGCATACCAAAGACAATTGTAGTGTCATATTATTTAAATTTTGTTTATTCTCTTGAATTCCCGCCAAAATCTTCCAGCTAAGGTTGTGATAATGTTTTAGTATTAATTTGTTTGTTCCAATTTTGAATTTTATTGTCAAATTTGTAGTAAAAAAAAATGGTAGATGTTTAATATATTCGCAGCGTTGGGACGACGTGAAAATTTTCGATTCCAATCACGGATTCCGCACATGCACACCATGACAATCACGTTAAGTTCTGAAATCATTTTCCTCCAGAGAAAGTTACTATACACTTAAGTTTTCGGTCGAAAATTTTCACGGCGCGCACGCGCGCGCTTAATTTTAACAATTAAAATAGGGTACACCGGATGAATGGCAGTGGGGAAACGTAACAATTGCAGGGTTTAGTTAAAACATAACGAAATTTATTTTCGAAAAAACGTAAATTAATTAGGAAGTATTAACTGCCATTATCATCTGTGTATAATATTCGTAAGTTTTGTGTAGCACAAACAAAAACGTAAGTGCCTCTAAATGTGCAATTTACCACGGGCCTGACATTTTAGACAGGGTTTCTAAAACATATAAGACCGGGTGCATTTTTAATGAGACAGTAACGTCTTTTTCCCCTTTTCTCTCACCCTCTTCCCCAGTTGTACAAATTTTTGATTATAAAAGTCTAACTTAGGGGTTTGTTTGCGTTCGCGGCAAGCGTTGTTTTCTGGCGCCGCCAACGTGGGGCGCTTGTAGCAAGCGCGAACAAACCTTTAACTTTTCAAATATAAATAAGGTGTTTTTTGATTGTTCGATATAGTATGTCGGCGTCTCAATGTTGATTCTCTCGTCTTTGGGTTTGTCAACATGGAGACTTACGGTTCTTATTTAGTTTGTTGATCTCAAACGAGATTAAGCTAGCTGGACTGCCAACTGTAAAAAAATATATTGAACTTATGTATGTCTTATATAAATAAAAGAAATTATGTAGATTAAATAATGTATAACATACGCTACGTTTTCATGGGGTAAGACGCCCAAAACGGTTGAGATGCCTGGAAGTTAGAGTAGTAGGGTTTTGTTAGGCCCACTTTCTCAGGTCTAAAATAGTCGATTCACTAGAAATTAGGACAACAATCACGCGTTCTCGTTAAGGCAATATCACGAAGTAAACCAACCACACTGATGACGTTTCACTTTTTTTTGCTTCTTCAAAATTTTTACCACGACTGATCACGAAATACTCTGGTTTTAAATAAAAAATCCTAATTTCTTACTCAAAATAAAAGTGTTGTGGTATCGCAAAACTCATATGCCTTAAACTAAAAAATAGTTGAAGCTCTCTTCGGTAGTTTGTACGCATTTAGGCTATGGTATTTAGGGTAAGTCATGATTAACATGGCGTGTAAGACTGTTAAGGGATACCAGGTGATTGAAATCGAGTTAAACTCGGTTTCGACAAAACGTTTCGGAGTTTTAAGACTTTGCACAGTGAGTTTAAGTGAGAAATTATTTAAAAAAACGTGTAGGTCCATTTTTAAAAGGTGCTCTTAATAAAAATAGCTTTTTTTCTCTCGTTTTATTATAAAAAAAATTAACATTTTAATTATTGCAAAGTAGCTGTACATTTCGATGGATCTGTGATCTAAAAAAAAAAGTAAATAAATAAACGTTATAAAACGCACCTTATTTTCAGACCCGTCAGCCTTAACGATTAGAACGGCCACGGCGACGCGAGCCCACGTCCGGACTCGCCGAAACTGTAACGTTCTTAATCGTTACAAAATCAAAATTAAAAAACATATTTTCGAATGACATTTCAAAAAAACGTATAATATCAAAAAGTTACGTGCCAAAATTTGCTAGA
Source organism: Lycocerus yunnanus (assembly GCA_036346125.1). Classification (NCBI taxonomy): domain Eukaryota; kingdom Metazoa; phylum Arthropoda; class Insecta; order Coleoptera; family Cantharidae; genus Lycocerus; species Lycocerus yunnanus. Next base: position 224,467 of record JARFIX010000140.1, read on the forward strand.
AAATTCTTGCTCAGAGCGGTGTTGCGATCTCGTCGTCGCGACTCGCATACGCTTATATGCTGTGTATATTTAATATTTAATGCAATATATGTGTATATTGGCTGATAATTATTACAAAGCTCTGTACAATTGTTATGATTTCATAGTATATGATATATTAAAGAACATACTTAAAGTAAGTTAGGTTTAAGTGTAGATTTTAAGATTGAAAAACAAAAAAAATCGTCGAAATGCAAGGTTTTACCCTGACCACTCGGTCGGTTTGTTATGGGAACGTCCCTATTACGTTTTAAGTTTTTAGACGCATTTGCTATTTGCATGCTTTTAGGTTCTGGGTTTGTTTAAAATAGTTTTTAGATTATGTTGTACTTTTAGTGTGTTCATGTGCCTTTTGTCGCACGTTTTTGTTTTCCATGTTCGGCACGACACTTAGAAAAAACGCTACTCTTTTTTTTTGTTTTGTTGATCTCCCACCTTGTAGTTCCCCCGAAGTGTTTTAACGAATTTCAAGTTAGCGTTTGTTTGTATTTTATCGTAAACGACGTTTTTTCGCAAGTATTTTAATCGATTGTTACCATATAATTTAGTAGCATCACACGAAAAAGTATTTTTCCAATCAGATTCTTTAATGTAACCAATGGCCTAAACAGTTCCCTCCTAACTCTAGTCCAGTTGATGCCTGAATATTCCATTATAGCATTTTAATTTATTAATATTTTCGATTAGATGACGAAAAATTTAGATGAAAAAGAAGAAGATATTTTAACAATCACTTAAAAGTTAAGCAATCAAATAAAAAAAAAAGAATGAAATTTGTCAGCGAGGTTTTTAAGCCTTAACTTCTTCCATGTGTATGTTCCTTTTGTTTGAGACTCGCCTATGCAAATATTGACTGTCTACCTTTACGATTACCTGCACTTTATTATGGTTGTGTTTTTAAAATTATTAATAAAATTTATTTTTGTTGTTTGAACGTGGTGTAACGCATGATGAACAAGTGTAATCGAATACTAATGGCAATATTAAATTTATTTTATTCTGTTATTTATCAGGTTTTAAAATGTGATAAAATCGACAATTTTAACAAACTTATCGCATCTGAGATACCTTAAGCATAACTGCAGCGAAGTAGGCTTATTATGTCTTTCAGATATTATTATTATTATTAAAACGGTCTTTATCAATTTTCGTTGTTATTAATAGACGAGAGAATGCGATGATATAATTATTGAAATTTATTATTGGCTCTGCTGCGCCTGATCTGATTTATTACGCCAAGAAATACGAGAATCTCGTAAAAAGGTTTTTGCAGAGTCCATAGGGGAGGGTATACTCAGGGGACCAGGCCAAATTGTCACGGTGATATCAAACAACTTAGACAAAATTGTAATCAAATCTGATTATTATAACTATTACACCCCAAATAATTACGTATAATTAAAGTACATTTCAATAAGAGAGTTAATTTTAAAATTAAGAACTCAAATTGTATGTTGTAACAGAAGAAAAAATTGTATAAATTACAAACGCGCCCAACTGCATTGTTTAGAAAATTGTGTGGTAATTAAAACTAAAGCTAATTCTAAAATATAAACGACTTAATTTCAATTTATCAAGTCCAATCATGTCTACCAAAAAAAACAGTGCAGTAGGGAATTTAACTTAGGATTAGGATATTGTAAGTGCTTTTGAACAACAAATTATAAGTTGTAAAGCTGTTCTGTAAATGTAACCCAATTGACCAGTATGCATTCAGTAATAAAGGTTGTCATAAATGTAATTAGTTTTTTTTTTTATTTTTCCCATTCCGCACATTCTATCCTAACAAACCTTCTCTCTTCATCTTCCGAAGTACATAAAGGTGAAAGTTACCTTCATTATATACGGCTTTTGTTGATGCTATCAGCGTAAAGAAGAAACCAAAATTTATTATGTGCAAAAACCATTGTCGTAAGTCAGTTGGACTTGAATGTTGACTTGGCAAATGATGAAAAGATGTATTAGTTTATTTCGTAAGTATACTTCATAGCATAAGATAAATTAAGTTATAGCGAGGAAACCGAAGAACAGCCCATAGTACATGGCTTTTTGAAAAAAATAATTATTGCGCAAAGCACAATTGTGGTTTGTTCCCAAAAGCAATTTTGTGTGTTCTTGAAGGTCGAGCAATTTTATCAAACATTTTTGCAAATTGGGTACCTTTTTTAGTTTTGATTTTAAACCGGCCCTGCGGTTTTCTTTTTGATTGCAGATAATAAATAGAGAATCGGTTAGATGATGGATCAATGTGAACGACAGATTTTTACACCTGATTTTTATGAGTTTGGATTTTTCATTGGAGGAACATTTTCTTTTGCCTCGGGACTCTTATACCCAATAGCAGCTTCTGAATTTTTGGCTGGTGTAGTTTAAAGCACAGAGAGCAGTTTTACTCCCAAGATTCCGTTTGAGAAGCCCTAAATCTGACGTGTGGCCTTCTTGGACACATTCCATTTCTATGTATGAGTTGCAGCGAAATAGATTAAAATTTTAAGATTTCGGTTTAATATCATCAAATTTATACAGGGTCTTGGAAAACAACGCAGTGGCGACTGGCGGCTTTTACATCGACAAACACTTGTGTACCCTCACAGTTGTTGACGTTCAATAGTCTAGTAGTTTGATCGACTAGTAATATGAAGATTCCAAATTCAAGAGTTTATTTTCTTGAGAGCGTCTCCATGCTTCATGCACACCATGACAATCACGTTAAGTTCTGAAATCATTTTCCTCCAGAAAGTTACTTATACACTTAAGTTTTCGGTCGAAAATTTTCACGGCACGCGCTTAATTTAACAATTAAAATAGGGTACACCGGATGAATGGCAGTGGAAACGTAACAATTGCAGGGTTTAGCGGTTTCTTGAGAGTGTCTCCATGCTTCAGAAGGCACGTAAAATCTTCTACTACCATTAGCAACATGCGGTCAGTATGACGAGCTACCTGGATGTTATCATCAAACTGTACCTATAGCACTTACAGTTTAACATAAAATTCAAGATTCCAATACCGCTTGCTGAAAACCGGATGGGTGAAGTTTAGAAACTGAAAGATTTTCTATTATTAAAATGTCACGTTGCCATAGCAACGGCCAAGCAGATATTCCGAAATCTTCAATTCACCTCTGATCAAAAATAAACTGCATAGATATAACTGTTCACAGAGTATACAAAATCTGTACGATACCGCTGTAATTTTCTTGGGAACGATTAACATAATAAACTGGGGTTACTACATACTTCCCCTCCGACTGTGGGATTCAGAGAAATTTTGCATGCTATGTTGTTTAAATGATTCCTCTATTGATCACTTAATCTGAAGGCAATAACTTCAGAAATCTGTCTACCATTTACAATTTGAGTGTTGGGGGGGGGGGGGTATTTGGTCTCTAAAACTACGTCTTCTAGTTTGGGTTATTTAAATAATTACTATAGTACTTAAATTTGACTTGATGACATAATTATCTGTATAATTAAATCTAATAAAACAATTTTTTTTCGAGTCTCGTTTCTCATCTTCAGTCGAAAGAATGTCCCGTATCGAATCATAAAAGAGACTTGAAGAAAATAGACTTTATTTTATTAGATTCAATCAGCAGTTAACTTTAAAATTTGGGAAAATGGGTTTTGATATTATTTATTATTCTGCCTTCCGATATTAGGCCACTCGGGAGCTAGGCGTGGAGAGAAACCCAGGTCTGGAAACTTCACTATTTTGAGCTGCCTATCATAGCTTTTTGAAAGTTCATAATTTTCCCTTATTTATTTAGACTAAAAATTAGGAAGCCTAACATTCTTTAAAAATTCTGAGCCTGAGGGAATATTTCCATTTCTCTTCTCGTCAGACCTGCTGGTGGTAGATCCCCGGTCTGTGCAGTACCCAGCATATCCAAATAGCTTAAACTAGAAACTGATGTTGGGACACTGGGGGGTATTCTATACAATATTCTCGCACTCAAATTGTAAAAGAAAAATTTGAAAACTTATTAGTTATTAGGATATCTTGGGTTGGACGGTATGGTATGGAATACCTCCCAGCCACACTTAGATTGTAAGGTATTTTGGGTAAATTTGGAATCCTTTTTCTTATCTTCTTCTTACGTGAGGTCTGTGACCTGTGTTTTCCAGCAGCAGCCTCGGATAAGATCCGAAGTCACTGCTAGTACTCTGAGCATATTATTTGTTTTACATCTGAAGTAGTTTGCTAGACTGGCTTCAGATGTGCCTGTTACCCTATATTATTGTTAATGATGGCAATTCATTAACATAGGAGGACCACCGGCTTTACGTGCCTTCCGAAGCACGGGGACGGTCATAGATAGAAAGAGTCAGAAAGAAAATTTTCCTTTGTAGACTCCTCCCGGGTTCGAACCGGTGCCTTAGCATTGGTAGTCTCTAACTACTCGCTCTAACTACTAGGCCAGTGACCGTCCTCTTTTCCTTTCGTCTTTTCTCTTATCGTTGTCTGGAATACCTCCCAGTGCCCTAATATTGGAAGACGGTACATTAAATGCTTACATATTCTGTAGATCTCAAGGGGGCGATCAGTGGTCTGGGGAAAAGTGTATCCTCCATTATTGTGTCGTTTATAAAAAAATTGGTGAGAGTTAAGATTCCCAGAATCGAAAATACAATTTTTCCTATAGAAATGGCTTTACCAAACGAAGGAACAGAAAAATACAAGCTCTTTAAGCTGAGGATCAATCTTGTCGGAGTTGTAATAAGGCCACAATTTCATTTTGAAAATTATAATTTTCCCATAAGAAATACATGTAATGTATTATTGCGCAATATTACGCAATAATTTTATGCATTGAGTCAACATCCATACGTTTTCGGCTTGGAGGTACCTGGGGGATGTTTTTAGTAAGTAAAGCGTTTATCAAAACGCTTTACTTACTTTTTTTGGGTTTTGATAAACGCAACTACGTCAAGAGTCGAATTCACATCAAAAGTGAATTTTTTCCGAAATTTATTGTCCGATCACAAATTTAATTTTTTTATTAGTTAATTAGACCCTCATCCTTCATAATTTGTTGTAAAATGAGATTCTGGTATTTTTACTGTCCTCTCGACCTATTTTAATTACGGTGGGCGGAATTACAGTTCAAAAGAGCCAATGACAAAATTGCATTCCAACTTAATTTTTAAAGCAGTTTTTTTCCAAAATTTGTAAACCAACCGCAAATTTTATTTTTTTATACGCTAATTAGACCCTCATCTTTCATAAACCACTTCAAAAATAGTAAAAATCGCGATCCGGAAATCTTAACTGTCATCAAAAAATTCTGTATATAATATAATTATGTAAACATTGAATGTTTTACCTTCCGACTTTAGAGCACTGGGGAGTATTCCATCCCATTTATGGGGGCATTTCAACGTTACTTTATTATTTTAATCTAAAGTCTTAATCAGCACAACGGAAGAATTTATAAACTTTTATTTGTTAGTAAGGTGAATGCAGCTCTCGGGATCACCGATCAGAGAGTGCTCACGATTTACAGAACGCTCCCATTGAAGGTCACAAATTGCTAGGTTATGGGCATGACTGCAGAATTATTTTCTTCACAGAAAGCAGGGATAGCAGTTCGTCAGTGTCGTCTTACAGCAGTATTAGTTCTTTTTTTCGGGTTGTTCTGATATTTTAATCATTTGTTTGTGTGTAAGTTATCCTTAATTATACCTACATCATAATTATTATTGTGTCGAATAAATTATTTTAAAAGGTTTTAAGTTAAATGAAAAAAAAATTATTTTGAATTGTAAAAAAATAATAATTTTTTTTTCAAATTTCATTAAACTTGAAACCTTTTAAAATAATTAATTCAACATATATTTTCAACAAGTAATAAACATTTACACATAATTATTATTATAAATATTTCGTTTTTTCTTTATATTTTAAAACTTTGCCATATGTTGGTTTTTCTATCGCAGATTTTTGTTGCTTTAACATTAAAGAAATCAGCAAAATGGCTGTTATCGCTTTCTGTGGTTATCATAAACATTTTTGTTTGAGTCATATTTGTACAACCTGTGGCTGGTGCCATGGTAACCCAGCAAGCGACCTAATTTTTTTTTATGTTATCTTGCACCTGTGCACTGCAATATTGATTTGATTGTTTAATTTATTAGTCAATAAAGGAAACATTGCGCTGAGTTTGTTTGCTTTAATGTCTTATTTTTATTGTAATCCTACTTCCAGGTGTCGCAAAATTAAATTTTAAAAATTGGGAAAGGACAGAAAAAAGAAAGCGCTTACAGTTTGTTTGTGAGAGAATTCCGAAAAAAAGTAGGTTGTAGTTATCAAGAAGCCTATGAGTTAGCCGCTGCGGAATGGGAAGTAAGTTAATTATATTTTCTTTTAGACTGCCATAAAATTTTGTATTTATAGAAGATGAGTGCACAAGCGAAGCAAAGATTTGTGGACGAAGCCAATCGTTTAAAAAATAAATCCCAAGCCGTTTCAACTGGAATGCTAGCACAAAAAGACGAAGAAGAAAAGAAACATGCCATGAAAGAAGCTATAACGAGTACAATAAATTTAGCCCACGAACGTATTTTTGAACATAAGTTCTTCGTGATCCACATAAATCCATTTTTTTACATGACAACTGAAAAGAAGTATTATCCTGCTGAAATTGGAGTGGCACATTTTACTTTACAAGACGGCTTGCAACTCACAGAAGAAACAACAATGAGGGGTGAAATTGAACTCAAACCTTTGGTTTATCATGCGTACTGCTATCCAGGAGTAAAACCAACAGGTTATGCCGCCGATGTCAAACTCTGTAACCACAAACTACCTTACCCTGACAAAGACGATGAGCATCAAATGGAAACGAGCACTGAAGAGGAGATTTTTGAAACAATAATTTCATTATTAAGTCAAGTAGGTTTAAAATATAAAAAGATATTTTTAAACTATGGGCTGGGCGCTGTATGACACCTTCTCGTTCGGGGTGTTTTATCGTGAAAACTTAGGGCATTTATGTTCTTTTATAGGGTTTACTTCATAATCAACCTCTGCCACCGATCTACACTTTGAAGAAAATTAAGCCAATGATTGAAGATATAATCGCATCGTGGTTGAAGAAGTTTTCGTATGATGAAAATTACATTAAGGTTTACGACTTAGAAGAATTATTTTATCAATTGAATGCTGCTTCTACTAAAATTCGATCTGAAAAATGTAAAAAGGACAACGTTCAAGCCAGACTTGATGTGGTTAATGGTAACCCCATGCTGAATTACTTCTTTCCAAAGACTATTTTGATTTTACACCAGGCATTGCTTGTGAAGTGAGTTAGATTATGATTTCGAGCGGGGCACTAAATTTGATTGTTTTTTAATTTTTAGTATCACGAACTATCAGATGTAATGAATCTATGTAGCAAATCTTATGTTATCAGATGGATTTACTTGATTTGTAGTTTTTGTTGTGATCCAGCTAATATGATTGCTATCCAGCATATGCCTAAAGATGCACAGCTCAAACAAGTCGCATCGGGAACCAGCTACCGTTAATCTATATGTGATGTGTTTATTTTTAACGAATATACAAATATTTTTCATGCCGTCTTCTGACAAAATTAATTGGAAGTGGATCGGCACATTTAACTCCAAAATTTGTGTAATTCAGACGTGCCTCCAGTACTTACGTTTGAGTGTAATTTTAGTTTCACTCAAGTCCATTCCAATTTAAAAAATAAGACAAACTAGAAATATTTCTTGAAGATTCTCTAAGCAACGGAAGGCTTAATTCTCCAATTTAGTTTTAAGTGTGATAATTTAAGTTGAACATTGTTTTCTATATTTTTAATTGTGTAACGACCAGATAAAAGTTTTCGAGTTGTGTTACTTTGTATCATTTTTGTATTTTCAGACTTTGTTCGTAATTAGTAAAGCAGAATTCCTGTAAAGAAGTGACTTTTTTTTACAATTCCTTTAAGACTGATTTTGTGACCGCCACCGCGATTCAAAGAATTCGCATACTGCAATAACACAATTGTGGAATGGCAAAAAAATATTTGACTTGTGTCGTCTTGCCTTTCGACTGTCAAAACTACAAAAGTAACAGAAATTTTGATTGATTTCGCGCTTTGATCTGTGAAGAGAAGAAACGACCGACAAAATTTCAAAGATCAACAAGTGGTGCACGAGGTATTACAATTGTTAAGGTAATTACATCAATTACGATGTAAAAATGAAATGTTTGGAATATAGAGTAGGGAGGAAGGAGCATTTGAATATATAATGAGAACCAAAGAGGTAGAATATGATGGCCTATGAATTAAGCGGATTATATAACCTCGCAGCAAAGTAGTCACCGCTGTTCATATAGGTAGGCTACACCGAGTAGCCTACTTTGGCTTTTTTAAATAGCATGCAGTACAAGCATACTATCCTTCCTCTCTATTCTAAATATAGTGTTAAACAGTGCAAAATTTTGGGTAATTTCAATTCAAAGAGAAGGGGGGTTGCTTAACAACCTCCAAGCCCCTCGATGACCGTGCACATTCTCAAAATATTGTAAACTCTCTACATCTTCAATAAAAAGTACCAAAGCTTAGCATACCAATAAGCGGATAGGTAATTTGCAGAATAAAAGTTTTACTCCATCCGAGATCGAAGAAAGTATAAAGGTTAAAACACTTAACCAACAGGCCGCAACAGTATCTACGTTTCTCGATTTTGTCTGCTGATATGGTTTTTTTGCATTGAAGTCGCCCCCGATCAGCAGTTGTATTCAATGTCTTCGTGTGTTACTCTTAGATCGTTCCGCTTCCCCCAATAAGATAAGTATGTTACTACGTATTTCTTAAATTCCATTTATGAATTGCACGAGTCAGCTCCCCAACTTATTACTGCAGTATTTGGCGACATTAGTACTGCTGATTTACCATCGTTGCTTTGGAAACAGTTTGCATCTCTTGGTTTATTGTCATCCCACTGTACTTGATACGACTAAGAACAAAATTAGGTTATGCTTGATGAATCTTTTACATTGGCTAAATCAGATCATGCTTTTAGCCACCATTCAATTTGAATTTTTTTATTTATATTAAAAATCAAAAGCACTTGACAAGAAAATGTTTCTGCTACGCCACTGCTCGTTTTCTTATCAAAATTTCGTGCCAGCACCTGAGAATGTGGAAATCATTTGATATAAAATTCCAATCTTATCAGTTCTAGGAAACACAAACTTAATTTATATATTTCGATATAATTTCAAGGCGAAACGAAACAAAGAACTATTAAAAAAACTTTATTAACCCAAATTTTACATTTCTAGCAATTCCCAAAATGAAATCGAATGAAAAGTTACAAATTTGATTACACTTTCATTACCAAAAGACTCCAGGAATTAATGAAGTACTAGGACGATAATATAGAGATAAAGCAATGAAAATTTTAAAGAAATACTAAATAAACCAATTACAATGTTTAAAACAAAAAAAGTTACATTATTTTATTCAATTTTTAGTAGTTTTACTATTTTTTTCGGTATTTTCAATTTTATTCTTGCTTCATTTGGGCGACGCCCTGCTTGGCTTGATGAGCTTGCAACACGGCCACCGCTTCTTCCACCTTAGTCTTGAGTGACTCTCCGTGTTCCAACATGTGAAGCAACTCGGAGTTGTCGATTTCCAACAACATGCCGGTGATCTTTCCGGCCAATTCTGGATGCATCATCTGGATGAGTGGGAATAAACGTTCGCCAAGCATTTGCTTTTGTTCTTGCGGTGCTGCTGCAGCCAATAAAGAAGCTGTTAGTGGTTCTTGTCCTTGAACATTTACTACTTGTTGTACGGGCATCTGTTGAGGTTGGTTCCTGATGTTTGTGGCGTACTTGTAGTTAGATTGACGATTTCCTCCAGCGTACACGTTTTGAGGAGGCATTGCACGACGTTGCATGTTTTGCATTTGCTGCTGTTGGCCAGTAACGGGTCGGGGAACTTGTGGGTTTCCTTTAACCATGGCCGGGTTTGTTGGACGAGCAGCTGCGTGATACGACGGAGGTACGTTTCCTGCATGCTGAGAAGGTTGAGTTGACCAACGAGGTGCGTTACGTACGTGTGGAACTTGCGAGGTATACACGCGCTGTTGGAAGGCAGGCAAGAAATAACCGCCAGCCGCATTACCCGGCTGCAAGTAGTGTCCCATAGGGTGCTGCATGCGCATGCTGGCGAGGCGTTGCAAGTATTGCGAGTTCAGATGGGCCTTGCGGTCCTCCTTGCGCTGAGCTAAGGCAACATACAATGGCTTGCTGCCGACGATGCGGCCGTTCATCTCGGTGACAGCTTTGGTTGCTTCTTCGGGAGACGAAAAGCAAACGAACCCAAACCCACGACTACGACCTTCTTCCAACATAACTTTAGCCGGAGTAATAGTTCCAAATGGGCCGAATTCCTTACGTAAACATTCATCATCAACGCTGTCGTCCAAGTTCTTGATGTACAAATTGACACCTTGAAAACGGTTAATACGTTCCATTTTTAATTGCTCGTAATGACGTTTGAGTTCTTGTTGTCTTTCGGCTTTCTTCTGGGCACGACCGACATACAACGGCTTTCCGTCGGATATTTCCTTACCGTTCAAATCGTCAACTGCTTTCTTAGCCGAATCGGCATCGTCGAATGCTACAAAACCAAATCCACGAGATTTGCCATCTTTGTCGGTCATAATCTTCACGCTGGTAATTCTGCCCATTTTTTCGAATATATCTTTCAACTCGTCCTCGCTCATTTCTTCACTCAAATTCTTAACGTAGACGTTGGTAAAGAGTCGTGCCCTTTCTCCCAATTCCTTCTCGCGTTCCCGACGAGAAATGAAGCGTCCCACGTAAACTTTCTTACCGTTGAGCAACATACCGTTGACCTTCTCGATGGATTTGTTAGCTGTCTCTTCGGTTTCAAAGTGCACAAAGCCGTAACCCTTGCTGCAGTTGTTTTCGTCCAATGCGACCTTGCAACTCAAAATGTTTCCAAAGGCGGAGAAGGTGTCGTACATAGCCTTATTATCGATACTTTTGTCCAAATTCTTAATAAATACGTTACCAACACCAGATTTTCTCAATGACGGATCACGATGCGACCACATAATGCGAATTGGAAAGCCTCTCAAACAATCGAAATTTAACGTATCCAAAGCTCTTTCCGCATCGGCCGGTTGTTGGAAATTAACGTACGCGTAGCCAAGAGAACGTCGAGTTATCATATCACGACACACGCGAATCGACCGCACCGGACCCACCGTGGAGAACTTCTCAAAAAGAATTGCTTCCGTGACATCTGGGTGTAAATCGCCTACGTAGAGGGACACCATAGGATAATTCGCAGCTGCTACTACTCCGTTCATGTTGAATGCTTCTCAAACGCAATATAAAACAAGTACACAAAAATTCTTCAAAACACCACGAGGAAACCAAATCGTAAAAACATATGTAACAAATTTTTTCTTTAGTTATCACTTTTTCCGTTACAACTTTTAATTATTTTTACGATTTTTTTGGATTTTTATGAATATTTTATAATTTTTTTGTAAATTTTTAAATAACTAGATAAATTTCACAAAGACTAAGTGTGTTGTGCAACCACCATATGGAACACAACACAACCTCACATTCTACAAGGACGCCACCATTAACAGTTTAACGTCAGAGTTACCAACAGAGTAACCGCGGCAATTTCAAATTAAAATTTTCAAATTATTATTTTATCTTTAATTTTATATTTTTCAATTTTTAAATTTAAACAAATAATCTTGTTATGATTTTTACTAAACTTTCGCATTGTTTTTGTAATTCATTGCGTGGTTTTGCAGTTTTGTTATAAATACAATTTATGTTGCTAATCGACTGGACGACCTTGAGGATAAAAAAATTATTTCCGATATTCAGTAAATAACAATTAAAATAATAATAATAATTATACCAATTAGGTAGATTATTTCTTTAAAAATGTAATATTATAATTTAAGAGATAACGGCGGAATAACCAGTGGCGTACATAACTTTTCCACAATAAATAAAAAAGTATTTTCTTTGAATCTTGATTATGAAGAGTATAGAAATAATTGCTTGAAATACTAATCTCTCGTTTCGAATCTTGAAATCAAAATAGTCTGAAACGTTCCCACACTGAAACAGATGTTATACTTAAGGATGATTCAGAGGGGGGAGAAATAAAGTAACTTCCAATCAGATTGGTTTTTGATAATAAATTACTGTTGATTATGTCTGTTGGCTGTTTAGTAATCCCCCTAAAAATGCCGGGCCCTAGGTAATTTTCCCATTCCCCCCTTTTGTGTCAGGCCTGTTGAGGAATACCTCCTCCGATCTATGCAGTATCATCAAAAATAAATTGAAGAATTAATTTAGCGTATCCTAAAAAATGATCCAAATATTCCAAACAAAAAAATAGAAGCGCAGTATATTTTTCTATGAGACCAGAATTTTGGGGCATAGAATACCTTTCAGCCATACTCAAATTCTCAGATTATAATAGAAAATCAAAGCAGTAATATAAACCACCTACAGAATTGATAACTATTTAACATTCTGATTTTGGGGCACTGGGCAAACATCGAACAAAGCATAAGAACATTGATCGATCGAAATACCTCTATAAATATTAAATAACTCTCACTGTGAAAGAGATTAAGAAGACTTAATTAAAATAAAATTTACAAAAGATCTACCAGGCGAGATTTGCACGGTTATCCACCTGGCCAGTGCGTCCTTGCTGCTCAAATAAGGACCAATCAGAAACAAGAATTTTACGACGCTCTTTATGTACTTAATTTACGAATCACCGTGTAGAATTCCAAGAAATTTGAACAAAAAGATAATATAAATGATAATAATTTCTAATAATTTAACGCAAATTGTTGTTTACCCACTTTTTTTATTATCAAAATTTTTATCATCATTTAAGGTTAAAACTTTTACAAGGTTTGTTTTGACTTCTGATCCTGTAATCTAAACCAATTAATTTTTTTTAACTGTGTTTCCTTGTTATTGTTTGATTTGGTTTGTTAATTTCCTTTAACATTGAATTTTTGCATGCAGGCTTATAAATATAAGTCCAAGCTGCAAAATCATGGAAAAGTCTCCTCGAGGTAACTATTTAAGTTAAAACCTTTTCCTTTCGAATTGCATACTTACTCTTATCTCGTTGTTTTATTTATAGAAGATAATAAAGTCAGAACTAAAGTGTCCAAGTTAGACTTCGATAAGCTACGGTTCGTGGATGTGATGGATGTCTCCAACGATGATAGAAGTATTTGCGAACCGATTACCAAGTTGGAGGACGCCTGGGCCTACGTACAAAATCCTCCCAAGTGGGTGGAACGTATAGTGGAACTTGTACCCCGTAGCAATTTTGTTGTTAAAAATGTAAGGTCAGATTGTCACGTAGAGGCGGAAAAGTTTCGTCCGGCATTGCAGTTGGATCATCAATCAGTTCCACGCACCTTGGTGTGTCACGACATGAAAGGTGGCTATTTGGAAGACAGGTAAATCTAATTGACCTATTGTTTGCCATTTTGTTGATCTCTTAATTTTAGATTTGTAGGTGCTATTAACATAGGAAACTGTTATTCCTTTTACCGGTGGTCCCACATCGACACTTTCGTTTACTTCAGTCATCATCTAATCACGATCCCTCCTTTTTCGTGGATAAACGTTGCCCACACAAATGGTGTTAAAATCTTAGGTAGGTAGGTGAAACCGTCGTTTTACAAGACTAAGTTTCAAGGTAAAATTTTAGGAACCTTCATAACCGAATTCGATGCGGGAGAAATAATATGCAAAGAAATATTTTCTACGAAGGCTAAAATGAGGGAGTTTGTTAATATTTTGGTTAACGTTTGTTTGTTGTTTAAATTTGATGGTTGGCTGTTAAATATCGAAAATAAATTGGAGAATGTAGCACTGCTTAAAGAATTCGTCGAATTGTTGACGAAGACGTTACATTTTAGGAGGCCCGGCAGTGTAATCATTTGGTACGACAGCGTCACGTGTGCGGGCGAATTGAAGTGGCAAAACGAGTTGAATGAGCACAATAAGTGAGTAAATAATTATTTTTCTATAGCTAAAAACGAAAATCGGCAGAATAATTTTTGTTCCCACATAAAGTCGGAAAATGTAAATTATCATATCTCGGACAATTTTTATTCAAATTACATGAGGTTTGTCTCAAATAAGAGGTAATTTAATTTAGAATAACTTTTACCTGTTATAATTTCTCGCTAACATTGATTTTAAATTGGTTATTTAGACAAAACTGATTTACCGCACCTAAAATTTTTATTAATTAAATTAAATGATTAATAGTAATTATAAGTGCTAAAGGGGGTAGGTGTTTTTTTGATTTATGTGATGGCATCTTCTTGAATTATACCTGGAGCCCCACGTCGCTCGAGAATTCTCTTAAAAATGCAGAACATCGCAGTTTGGATGTTTACGTGGGAATTGACGTTTTTTGGACGGAATTGCTATGGTGGAGGCCGTTTCAACACGTATTTGGTACGGTTACGAGGTAAGTGGACTTGTAAGGCTGCAGTTTTGTGATCAAGAGAATAAGAGTTACTCTGTTCTGAAATTTTATATGTGGCTTTAGTTACACAGCTCGGTTTTGGCCATTTAAGAGAAAAATAAGGGATCAACGAAATTCGGCATAGATGTAGTCAAATACTTACTCTTTCAGGAACCGATGATCCCATCTCAAATTTAAGGGCACTTATGCTTTGCGGGTTGTTAAAGGGGCCTTCTTAATTTTTTGTTTTTAGTCGAAATAAGGGAAAATTTATGAATTTTCAAAAAGCAATTGAAAATTGTAGGCGGTTTTATATTTTTAAATATTTATTTTACATATTAAAGAAAAAATTACAGTGGGGTCTCTCAGAGCCCAGGTTTCTCTCTTCATAGCCCTGATCTTAGTTTTCACCTGAAACATCTTTTAAAAATGTGGTAAAATGTCCAGGGAGAAAGCCAAACTGTTTGTCATATATGACTTTGTTGTTCTCTCCGTGTTTCCCGATGTCAAGCAGGAGAAAGGTTTATAATTCTACAGGCAAGTTTTGGACTTTCACCTCTCTGGGATATGCCTCAACCTGAGCTTCTTGAGCTATTAGGATCTGAGGTTTTCTTATTTTCGTCTTTTCAATTTCCTCGAAGTTAGCAGGTTGAGATCTGATGCTTACTGATGATGGACAATCTAATTGAGATGTGTTTTACGATTTAAACCTCCATTAGGAGAAGAGTTTACAATTATTGTAAATCGGGCAGATTTTTTTTTCTTCTTCAATCAATTACTGCGGACTTACAAGACCACTCTGTCCCCTTACTGCATTTGCAGTAATTTTTCAACTTGACATTTTCCACAGGCAGCAGAAAAAGTTCGAGAGCATGGTCTTTCGATTGCTTTATTTGCGCAAGGCTGGACGCACGAAACGCTTGATAAGGAACCATGTGATACTGTAAATAGTAGATTTTTAAATCGAGACAACGCTTTTTGGAGGAGTTTGTGGCCTTATTTATACACTCATCCAATCACGGAACCATTCAAAACTTTCTTCTACACAGGAGCAGATAAGGTAACTAATTTTTTGGGTATTTCAGTTAGTAATTTTACTTTTTCAGCATTGGTACAAGTTGCACTCGCAGGAACTTCAACTTTCTCGTTTCCTTCACCCCGAAACCAAACTACCGGAAGATCTAACCGTGCCCACATTAATTGACACGTGCAACTGCTTACAGTTACACTTGGACGATACAAATCCATCTTGTCTCATCACACGTAAAAATCTAGATCAAGGAAACTACGTTCATCGTTTATTTTTATGCGATATTGCGGTCAACGGCCACGTCGCTCTTTATTATTATCTTCAAAACAGCGACGATTGCTTAAGCTTGATTTTACTTGCAAAGTGTTCGAATGGTTCCATAAAAAAGATCATTTGCAACGGGAAAGAAAAAACGGAATTAACAGATAATAGTTCACTTATGGAAGTGAATCCCAGTCAGGACGAAAATCACCATAGGAAGATTTTGGCAAAGCAAGCCACCCCCACTAACTGGATTTTAAGGTAGGGATGATTTTCTTTATGTTTTTAAGTAACACAAGTTCTTTTAGGTGCTTTTCCTTTCATTTTTACGAAGGGAGGATTACAGAAATTGGTGCTAAAGTTGAGAAGGGCGACAGTGCGCGCCTGTGTGGCTTTGGAGTGATTCATCTCGCTTCTTGAGATTATACAACCTTTTTTATTATTGTTTGAATGATTTTGTTGTATGCGGTTAGTTTACTTAATTATTTATAATAGTAATAATAAATTTATTACCGTTCATACACTTTTTGTCCACCTTCATCCTTTTTGCTCGGATAATCTGGAAATATTGCTTTCCTTGTACAGACTTGTAAAAGTTTGTTTGACGTCGTCAGTTCAGGATTGAAATAAAACAAAAGACGAAAATTGACGGCTTTCTTGGCAAAAGGTCAAAATACATTGCAATAAATATAAAAAATTAACAAATTATACCTAAAACTGTTAATTTAAGCAAATTACATATTTACAACAAAAATGAACTTAACGAGTAATGGTAATCATTAATACTGACTTAAACAAAAGTACATACATAGAAAACGCCTATTGATTAAAAATATAGGTTAGATTATAATAAATATTTTATATTTACAAATTTATCCATAAAATAGACATCATCACAATTCAAAAATTACAAATGAGCAAGTGCTATTATTATTTTCAGTTCAGATTCAAGTTGAGTAAGAGGAACAAACTATCCAATGCCATTTTGAGTTGTACGGTTTGGTATACTTCATATCCATAATCTTACAAAAAATTATGCCTCTCGGCATAAAGTTTCAAGTTATTCATTGGAATATTGCTTAAACTGAAAATTAGAAATTTGGGATTTCCAAAATCTAATTTTTGTTTCGTTTCAAGATTAGTGGAAAGAAGGTACTCGGTATAGCACTAGACAACGCCCTGAAACCTCAATCCAAACTAAAAAGCGCCACCAGCCTTACAAAAGTGAGGTCACTGCGAAGATGCTCGCGCAACTATTTTGTAAGCTAAGTGACGCCGTACTATTATACACACAGGACGGTTATTACTTTTTAAACTGCAAAATTGTTATTATTGTTAACGTGTAGATGATAAAAAATATATTACGACAACGACAACAACAGTAAATTTTTAGTCATGCGTTTCACCCTGTTGAGTTTAAAAATTTTATTGCGCTATCATGAAATGGTGCACGAATTCCGTGGAACGCAACTTCTGTTATTGCTGCCTGGTGAAGTCGGTGTGCTAATGAAGCGTAATTTTCGACCCGTACTTTTGCGCTGACTGTGCATGTATCTGAGCTGAGTGTTGGAAGTAGTCAGTGCATAAGATTTTAGGTGAGATTTAACGCAAGTGGGGAGCGGTAATTGTTCGATACTGTACACTGTAGTTCTGGCCACTATCGCACGGCAGCATAGCTCTTGCAAGCTCAATACTAAAGAAATTGGTTGTTATTTTTGGATTCAGACATGGAAGATATGAAAACTCACCTCTATTTGAACGCCAGAGACGTTCCATTCCGTTGCGTTGCAGCGCCATGCGGGACAGTTCACAGAAGCTTTCGGTGATGTTGAAATTGCACAGGGGGGAGACTTCGAAAAATGCCATGCTGTGTTTGTTGGCGTAAATTTGAGCATCGCGTTCTCCGACTTTTCTTTTAAAAGCGAGGTGGAGTCGGTTGCCTATTAAGACTTTGGGCACACCTGGAGCGTGCTAAAATAATAGATTTTTTTTAATTTATGACAAATCGTCACCGTCCATCATAAATGCGTCAAAATAGAGGTCATCCTTTTGAATTGAATTCAACAATAACAACAAGTGCAAAAATTAATAAATTGATTGATATTTTTATCGAAATGACCTTCAATTATTTAAATAAAAATTAATCTAAAGTTTTTTGTCAACAACTTTTATTTAATTATGGAAATAAACGTTAATTATTTTTAATAAAAAAAAAATTTACCTCGTCCACCTCTTTGAGCCAGCGGTTCAATCCATCAAAGGACCACCTGTTGGTGATGTCATAAACTAATAACACACCTTGAGCACCTCTCGAATATGAGCGAATTATGGTACAAAATCGACCTTGTCCTGAAGTGTCCCATAATTGTAATCTGACCCTTTTACCATCTAACAAAATGGTTGTCGTTTTGTAAGCTAAAAAGTAAAATTAATGCAAAAACTGCCTGTCAATAGGCGTATGAAAGTGAACACAAAATTTTAATTTGGAAAAAGATCTTACCCTTCCCTGTGGAAGTATAACTACAAACGGCGATATCATATAATCATCAAATTGGTCAGAGAGCTCTGTTCGACATTTGGGGACATTATCCTATAAGGATTTTTTTGTCCACATCTGAACAGTCAGCCTCTTTCACTAGAGAGGTCATTACGACTTCATGACTACTTAAATCGAATTGGAAAATGTGCCTGTGACCCTATTTTTTTGTTAACGGTGGTAACTATAAAACCAACCAGACCGACGTCTTTACGTGACCTTCGAAGCACTGAGACGGTCATAAGAAAGTTACTTTCAAGGATTTGAACCTTGTACCTTGGTATTAGCAGACCAGCAGTATAGAGTAAAGCATACACCGGCCGACTAAAAGCGGTAGACCACGGTTTGAGTCCTAGTCGCGTCGGATACACTGCTGTGATCATGGGGACCATGGGGAAGGCAACGGAAACCGCCCCATTAATTATATTCCTAGTAAAGTCAGCTTGGCTTCAGCTAAGTTGACTTCAACATCCGAAGGAGATGGGCACCGAGAGAAGAAGACCTTGGTATTAGTAGTTGATTGGCTAACCATCGAGCCGTGGCTTGGTAATAATAAACAAGCAAGTGTCCTAGTACTCACAGTAAGTAAGATACATTATATGGCTAGCACGGATGTTCGCAGTAGAACCACAAATAAAAAGCCGACATTACAAAAATAGTATCTTCAAGAAAGCTTTGTCTAAATAGGCTCTAAGTTATAGGGTGTATGTTTCCAACCCTCGTCATTTTGAATTTTGGATACAAATTCAAGAGACAATTTAATTCGATCAAGTACTAAGGTATCCAGTTCGAATCTGGACATTATGGCTGTCTACGAGCTTCAGAAGGCACACAAGTCGGAGGTCCTTCTGTGTTGATGAATTAGGGTCACATATACAACTAAGCCAAGATCAGCAAGCTACCTCATATGTAAAACAATTAATATGCTCGCAGTACTAATAGTGGCTTCGGAACATCACCGACGACAAAGTTCGAAATTAAGAATAAGGAAATCCAAAATGGTATAAATTATTTGTGCTCATTTGTACATTTTCTATTTTCGTTTCGGATAAATTAAAAAAAAATGCTGACGAATGTCAGCAAACAAATGTATGTACTGTTTGTTATTATGGGAATTAATAATTTGACAGGGCCCACTGGCGCCTTTCTGTTTGTGTGACATAAAATCGAAAATTTTCCGATTTTCCATGACCAAATTTGTAAAATTCTAAACTTTTTCAGGTATTCCAGACTTTGCTTTATTTCTAAGCTATGGAAAACGAGAGCATAAGTCCTACGCTTATAATAATTAATATTAAATGTCTGATGACAGCAGTAACCATTGCCAAAAGCTTACGAATAATTTCGTTTTATTGTTTATTTAACCTTTTAATTTAAAAATTTTGATCCAATATTAATTTCAGAGGTTAATAATATATATAATTTCAATAAAATTAATTTTTTTAACTTTCCCAAAGCTGAAGATTGTGGTTAAATATTTATATAGTTTAAACTGATGATCTCGAAATGAAGATTTTGTAGTACTTTCCCTTCTACACTTAGCCATTCGATGATGTAGAAGCTTTAAGATATGGCTTTAGTTTTCTTGGAAACGATGACAAATAGGACCTATGACAAATGACCCCCCCTTCTGAGATTCTCTGTTGCGTTTTATCTTGTTTACATAAAAGTTTAAAGATTGATCACTTGATACTGAAGGTCATAAGTTGAAAAATCTATTACAATTTGAGTGTGGCTGGGGTATTCCATCTCTAATTGGGTAAATCTAAAATCTTTCCCATGTACCCCAATATCGGAAAGATATTTAATGTTCTACGTTCCTATATTGAATCTCTATTCTCTCTCTAAGATATGCTTTAGATTTCTTGGAAACAATGGCATGTACTGAAGGGTACTGCATTAGTGCCCCCCTTCCTTTTCTAAACTCCCGGTCTTATATTGTTGTTTGAAAAACTTGATACTGAAAGCCGTAAGTTCGCAAAATCTGTTACAATCTAAGTATGGCTAGGGGGGGGGAGGTAATGGCGATTATTGAAGTCAATTGAAGAATACCCCCACTGTCCCAACTCAAGAAGGTAGAGCATTCAATGTTTTATGCAAATGCTTTACGATTGCGCTGTAATTTTCTTGGAAACGATGATATAATATACTGAAGGTACTTTATTACCTCAGACAACGGGAACTATCTTACATTTTATATTGTTTCAAAAAAATTTCTATTAATCATTAAAAACCATAAATTCTCAAATATTTCCTTTTTACAATTTGCATCTTTTCAATTCAAAAATGAAATGCCCTCCAGTGACCTAAAATCGGAAGTGAGAACATTAAATGTTTACATATTATGCAAATAACACCACTGATGATTAGTATTAAGTGATTAATCGAAAACTTTTCAAAATATAAAATATAAGAGAGTAACCGGGGGTCACAGGAGCAAGAAGTACCTCTCATGCCCGATTTCTTCACCTAGAGATTCTATTAGATAAATTAACGAAGTAACCAATCAGAGGGCAGCAAAACAAAACAATCAGAACTATGATTGGTTACTTCGTTAAGGTCAAGACGGCCTTGGCCTAGTAGTTAGAGCGATCAACTACTGATGCAAAGGCACCCGGTTTGATTCCAAAAGGAAAATTTTCTTCCGACTTTCTATCTATAACCGTCTCCCGTGCTTGGGAGAGCACGTAAAGCCGACGGTCCCCCTGAGTTGATGACTGCCAGCATCAACAATAAAAAGGGTTACAGGCACATCCCCAACCCGGACTAACAGCCTTTCCCTCAGAGAAAGAGGCTAATGTCTAAAAATGAGAGGAAAAGGCTAACGTTAGACTTCGTTAATTTATCTTATCGATAGATTATCTAAGAGATATCTCTAGGTGAAGAAATCAGGCTCAGTATATTATGTCATCAAGTTAAATTTAAGCATATTATTCTAATAGCCAAAACTGGAAAACATAGTTTTGGAGACCGAGGGGTCTGGGGGGTATGGAATACCCCCCAGGCACAATCACATTGTAAAAGAAATATTTGAAAACTTATGACCTTCAGTATCAAATGATCGGTAGAGGAACTTTTGAAAACAATATGCAATATAGTGGCAGGGAATTGGGGAGTTACCCTTCAGTATACAATAGAATTTCTAGACCCCCACTTTCTAAAACCATGTTTTTAGTTTGGAATTTTGAGATTTATTATATAAATTTGATTTGTTAAACTTCGGTTAACTATTTTTATTTATTTTCGATTTAATTTTTTTAGCTTTACATTCCATCCAGCATACATAGAAAGGCATCAGTGCTTCCACTTTTATATTACAGCAAAAAATTGATTTCTAAACGTATAATTTGTTTTGAAAAAAAAGCAGAGGAAAATTTGGGGTTTCGACCCTATACGATATCGTTCGCCTCCCTGTGGAACCATAACTTTGGGCAAAAATATCTCAAAAAGTAGTCATTCAATTGGTGTCATGTTACATATTATTAAACTCGTCTCAACCTCCAGTACAATATTTTGGAAAAACACATCATTTTTTTTTTTATTTTGTATGAATCTGACTGTACAACATGTGGCTATTTGTAAATCGACACCATCAATTTAACTATAGCAGCTGTGACATAGAATAGCTTGGTGAAACTGAAGTTAATTAAATTGCACCAAAAAAGTGAAATTTAAATACAAATAAAATTAAATCTACAAGTCTTGAATTAAAAATAGGAGGATGACAGTCCAACTGGCAAAGGTAGTAAACATAAAATTTGAGTAAATGCCAAATATTTGATGAAAATATCAAATTTTATCGAACGAAAAATATTCAATGTGAATGAATGAATTCATGACAAAATCAAGTTGAACTTTAGGCACATCTTGAGGATGTAATCACCCCTTCAAGGTTTACATTCTTGTGATCTTCAGAGCATAGTTCCTCTATGACTCACATACCTGTTTGTGAGAAATAACAAACAAAAGGAAGTTCATCAAAGAAATGTAAAATGTGCACCTATTCAAAAAAAAATTTTCAAAACAGGAAACTCCGTTAGGACCTAAACAAAATTTTTAAATTAGTAAAAGTGAATCTTGAATTCTAACAATAACAAGCATAATTATGAATAGATTAATGGAATGGTTAGAAAGCACAGATTAACCTAAATTATGACCAAACTTTCAAGTTTTATTAAAAAATGATAGCTTACCACTGCCGCTACAAAAGGGAGATTCAGACGAATCGTCATCCAACTCGGAAAGAATTTCCTGCTTCCCGACGTCACTGTCCCCAACTAAGAGAAACTTTAACAAGTAATCGTACTGTTTTTGTGGAAGCTTTGAGCTGTCCTCAGCCATAACAGAGGAATTAGTCCGATTTCAACCATAATAATCCCAGCTCAATTTACTCGACGTCTTACATAGTCAAAAAATCAAATTTGCACCACCACTAAAACGACTGTTCCAAAAGGAGCCTCCTCATTAACATTCCGTAATAAAAAAAAATTTTCGATTTCCTTTATTTTGGTACGGCAAGGTCGTTCGACGACTTTGGATAACAGGTTGAACTTTCGATGCCCACTGAACGACAAACTATAAATAAAGAATAATCGTCGACTTTCGAAAATGTCACCCAATCACAATCAACAAATACTTTTGATAACAATAAATTTCTACCGATTTACACTTTCTGAAATTCTCCAATTTGACATACATACTTCAACATACTATCAAATAAACCTACGAAAACAAAAGTAACCAAGTTCAAATTGTGACGTCGCGCGCCTCGATAATGGTCCCGCCCAAACAAGATTTCGCTTTTAAATATCAACTTGTGGGCAAATATTTTCTTGTGGGTCCCCAGGCGTGGCGTTAAGAAAAAAATGAACAAAAAACGTATTCAACAGAAAAATAGTATATTGTTTCATTCGGATTAAAAGTGGAACTTTGTTCCCTATACAATTTTTACATTTACGAGACGCACCGTAGCAGAGCCTATGCAACAATTTAGGCGTCAAACCAAGATACTTTTAATAAAAACCACAAATATTATTTTTTCTCAAACTATTTCAAAAATGATAGAATATCTCCCAGTATCGGAAGGCTGAACATGAAAAATACTTACAAATTATGTAGAAGCTTTAATTTTCTTGGCTACGATGATGTACTAGGAGCTATTTCATACCAAACAAGAGGAGTTGATGCTTGAGCCGGATGGTTGTGTATGAAAAACCTTGGAGGGAAACGAGAAAAGAAAAACCTTGGTTATGGCTTCGGGGGGTGTCGTAAGTACCCAAAAGTGTGGCAAGTCCACTACTAATTGTAACTGTATTTGCAGTCTGTCGCAGGTTCAAACATAACACCTAATCAAGTTGCTTACCTTTCATCGGGATCATACATGAAGAGCGAAAAAAGTTTGTGTAAAATCATTTAATTTTAATTAATAAAAAAATTACATTACTATTTTTTGTGCAAACCTCTCGTCTGTCGATTTTTGTCTTGAAATTAATTTTTTAAATATGGAACATATTGCACATAATTGTCGAACGTCCACACACTAATAAAACCATTGGCGTAAGCCACAGCAAAAACACATTTATCCCAACCTGCCACTTCGTCGGGAGAGCAGGTAATGATTTTAATAGAATTAATAAGCTGTAGAGGAGATATAGAGAGATATTCCGAAGTTCTCATATTAAGAATTTTCATCATACCGTGTTGACGACCACAAAGTAAATAAGTGTTTTCTGGTTCTACCGTAAGAATTGAACCACCACCTCCAATGAAAATTTCTTGCTGAGCCTGCAATATTAAGTTGCCATCTGCATCTATATATATGAGTATTACAGCAAGCGAAACACTTTTTTGATCGCTAATCACAAGTTCCTGTCTTTCTGGATTGTACGCTATAGAGCAAATTGCGGAAGGGCGTATCAATTTAAGGCGAATCGCTAAGCCATCAGATTTAAATTCTCTTATAATTAAACTACCACTGATATATCCACTAATTATGTACGTTTTCTTGTTAACCTTGATGCTAAATAGAGTCGTGTGTTTACCAAACTCCCAATCGACCAATTCACATAAATCAGTCGCCTTGGGTACAATGCATTTCAATTCATCCAAATTCAAAATTCGAATTCTGTATTGTTGCGGAAAAAGTATATAGTGATTAGCAATGATTGACAACGGAGGATGTGAGTCGCCAAATATTGTATGATAGGCCACAAACCGGAAGTCTTCAGCGAGACCCCAAAAGGTTAACTTGCCCAATAATTCTTGCGTAATAATTTCATACCATTGAGTTTCGTGATGATGAATCGCGACTACTGCATACTCGAGTAAAATTTGATTAAGCTTAATTTTCGTCTATAATGCAAGATTGTTTTAATAAAACATCAGCTATCAAAATTGAAAAACACTTACTACTAAATCATAAATCCAAAAACATCCATGGGAACTTCCACCCAACAGATAGGTCAAACCATCTTTGAGCATAAAACACAGTGCAGTTAGTGGCGATAATGAGCCATCCAAGAGGCCGATGGGATGCAAAAAAACTTGGTTCATTTTTTCGAAATTTAAACGTAATATTTCTAATTTTTAACCGCAATCACAGAAATTTTATTGGAACTGTGAGATAAGCCACATTTGTCGTGATAATTGCGCTCGAAACTTCGCGCACAAAATTAAACGTACGGGAAGTCGACGGTTTAACCACAAGAATCAAATTAAACAATGAAAAAATGCGTATTCACTTTTTTTTGAAGAAATCGACGAGATTTTGTTACATGCTTTGTAACATCTGCATATTAAAATTACCAAAATACGAAACACTGGAATAAAAACAATTTTGTCATTTTTTAACGCAAACGTAGAATACTCAATTCCCTATAATTGTTATTCTGCAGAAGTATCTAGTTCCCATTCCACCCGGGCGGAGTAAAAAAATTTATTCTGACCGTCTTCCCTCACAAGTGGCTACCCACCGAGATAATTAGCCAAGAAAGCACCCCCTTATAGGGAGGGGTCACGACTCTTGAAATCGAGTTAACGACTAAGAAGAGATTTAGTTCTGATCTCTTCTTAAATTTTTGTAAATGGAACAACTTCAATGCAGCATAACATAATTCTGTGTAAAAATACAAGAAAAATGTTGTAACCGAAGGTTTTCCAAAATTCCGAATTTTCATTCAATTTAGCCAGCCAAATGTTGCGATAGATATTTTGAGCCAAATTACTACAATTTTGTTTATTTCATTGCAAAATCATATTCTTGCAAATAACACTTGAAACTTATTAGAACCTAAACATTACGATGGATTTTGCCAATTTTGAATTAATAATCGTACCGATTGTTTTAATCACAATGAAATAGGCTATCGCGTAGTCCTCTATAGCAAGATCGCTAATCGACCTAAGCTGTCGCATACGGAAATAAAACTTCATTGAAGCTCAAGCATGTGCTCTAAAATTCAACTTGGGGGGAAAGGTTAAATTAAAACAAAATAATGAAAACATCTTCATTTATTAATTTGAAAAGCTACAACATTTTAATGCTTAGAAATTGGGTGGATATTGGTATCTGAAACATAAACGAAAATATTACAGTTAAAGGAATTCAACAAGACCGATTTTTAAGACCAAGTAAAATACTTACCTGCCCGCTCTCGAATAGAAATAAGAAAAAAAATTGGCGGTACACGAGGTGTCGCGCAATTTTTGAAAATTAAAAATTTTTAATTTGGAAGTTACGCACGCGATTTAGCAGAGCAACATTTTTGGAATTTTAAAACGGTGCGGTATTTGCTAAAAAATAAGCAGCGTATTTTTGGAATATAATTTGAATGAGCGGTGATTTTCACGGTAATGAAGTGCTGGTTTAAAAAAAAAATTGCAGATGGGTTTCGGTAGTTTAGGTGGGGTGGGGGTAATTTTATTTTCGGGCATTGATCTATTTGTTATCGTTCTGACTGCCAAAACTGCAACACCTGAGCTACAGGAGGTCGGGCTGCAGTCACACCGCACCACTACTGCAAACACCATGATCTCTGGCAAACACCAGCACGACTACTGCTACTGCTCGCTCTGCACAGCTACTGGTCTGCACTGCACCGCACCCAGGCACTCCGCCTGTTCACATAAAACCGATTAGTACTGAACTGATCAAATCGGACACTTAACAAATTATTTTTTTCGAAAATTGTAAACGGTACGGACACCGCGTTTACGATTTTCGTCAGAAATCACAAAACAATAGTTGTTAAGTGTCAGAGAGTAGAATAAATAATAATTTGGTGTTCAAATTCTGTAATCAACAAAAACAAATCGGTTATTTATACAGAATATTTTATGACACACACGTACAGACAATTAAAAGCAAAAACATCAAAAATGTAGTTAATATAATTATTGTAGATTAATTAATAATTAATTAAAAAAATTCATATTTACTAAATCTAACCTATAAACTATTGATAATTAAGAAAACAAAAATAAATTTATATTCCGGAAAAAATTCAAATGGAAACTTTCTAGAAAGTAAATTGTACAAAAAATAGTTTCAAAAACTATTAAAAACGAATGGATGAAATTTTCACATGATATTATCTTTTTATACATTTACTAACAATTTTTTACATTAACCATTTTGTGAACTATAAATATCGTACAACAAATCGGCAAAAATTAAAAACCAAACACTTGAGGTTTCCGTAAAATATTACAGTCAGGTGCGCACACTAATTGGTTAGTGAACTTTTTGAAAGTTACATTTTTGAGAAGTGGGGTACGATATTAACGTAAGAAAACAAAACTTAATAATACAACAATGATTATTGTACTACCGAAAATTATTCTTTAAATCAAAAAATTAAAATTTGTATACCTTCTTTTCGAAGAGAAGCCGATACGACTTGGTTAAACACACAAATCTCAAACTGAAACAAAAAAAATTTGTTAATTTTTTTACACAAAAAGCTAAGTGAGTTGGAGCATTGCAGTTGAATCGCATAAATTACTTTGCAAGATTTAAGACACAAAGATAAGACTTGGTAAATTTTACCCAATTGTGATCTCAAGTGGGGAAGTCACTGTTTGGAAGGTCAACAGCAGCGATAGTTTTTCATAACTTTTCAGTTATGGTCGACACACCTTATACCTTAATAATGAAGAAAAAAATAAAAGGTCAAAGAGGCTTGAATCAACCTATACTAATGACAATGACATCTGACGAGAGCGTGTAAGTTGTGATTGGTCGTTTTCTATTAAAAGATTTCGGAGATGGTTCACATTATCTGCAAGAGTTTGTTCATTGATAAAGAAAAGAATTATTTCAATGCAGTTGATAAATACTATTTAATTACAAAAAGGGAATCTACCATTGGAACAGTAAATTTGATCTTCGTTTTAGTTCTAGAATTTCACAATAAATGACTAATTAATAATAAAGTTAATCGCGAAAAGAATGTAAATGTAACTGAAAGATTAAATTAAATTTTTCTACGCCCACCTCTGAACTTTGAATGCTTAATATTTTCTTCCTCAGCCTTTTCTGGCTGTTTTTTAAATCGTAAAAACTTCCAACTTTCACAACAGAAACTAAAAAATGTTGTAACTTACTTTACGACTTGGATCTGGAACGCGACTTGCTGCCTGATGGTCTTCTGGATTTGGACCTTGACCGTCCACGTGAACTCTTACTGTCGGAGCGGGATCGGGACCTTGATTTGGAACGACTATGACTAGTCGAACGACGACGATAAGAACGTGAACGACTGCGTCGTCGAGAACGCGATCTTGACCTACACGAAAACAGACCGTAAAATTAGAGCAAAATACCGCAATTGACAACAAAAGTTACCTTCTTCGGCTTGACCTTCCGTAACGTCGATGGGGCGAAGTTGGTCTTCCGTAACGCGCCATTTGCACTCTCAACTCCCTTCCGTCCATCATGCGACCATCCATAGCGTCTAGTGCATCTTCGGCATCTCGCTTGTCATAGAAACTAAACCCCACATTTGAATCTCGAAAAGTAGAAAAACAGTAAAATTGCTTACCGAACAAAGGCAAATCCCCGGCTTTCCCTTGTAAATCGATCTCTGGGTATGTAAACATCTCCTACTTCTCCACATCTTTCGAAAACTCGGCGCAAATCTTCAGGCGTTGTACGGTATGTGAGGTTATCCACCTTTAACGAAACCATTCCCTCAATTCGAGGTGGCGGTCTTCCATAACTCATTTTGATAGCGATGTATTCACTTTATCTATTACAATTTAGCGTAATCGACTCCAGAAATATCGTACTTTTCTTAATAAACAGGAAAATTGAATTTACGTTTAAGTAGCGTCACTTACTTATTCAATATGGCTGCCAATCTAAAGGCGAGTGTACATGAACTAAAGACGTTAAAAATGACATTAAGGTGGCGTCACACGCGATAGCCAACACGAAATAAATATTATTGTACGTTTGGGTCATGACCTTATTTTTAAAGACGACAGCTTTGTTTTAGCCCCCTTTTAAAATAAAACTTTCCATTTCTATTGAAAAGTCAAGTGGCGATGTAGAATCGACACATTATACTTTTTTTACAATAACCTGCCAAGATTGATTGCAGATTTAAGCAGAGTTGATTAAAACAAAATATAAATAAAAAAATAATAATCTTTATAGTAGTAAAAAATGGAATGTACTAATAGATAAATTACAGGAAATACAAAATTATTAAGTACAAAAAGTAGGGTTAGTACGCAAACTGTCAGCTGCCTGCAAAACTGCAATATTTAAAAGCATATAATATAATAATTCCGTGGTTTGAATTGCATTAAAATTTATTATTTAACATGAAAGTGCAATTCGATTTATCTTATAAAATACTGTTAAATGTCGTAACGTAAATAAAAATTTAATGTCCTAATTCAGGACAAACTTAAAACATAAAAATATACAGAATTATGTACACTTTGATTTTAAACAGCTCGGGCGTTGTGAGAATCAATTATATTGCACATCCGAGACAGACCATAATAATGTTAAAACAATAGTTTCACTGGAGCAGCAGCTACTGAAAATTTCGATACCATGCGTGGACTGTGTTGATTACTGGGCGTCGGTTGGGGCGTTGCAGGTAAAGGTACGGCTAATGTCTCTGGTCCCATTGTACTGCGACAGCCATCCTTATTATCCACTTCACGCTAAACACATAAACATCAGTAAAGAAAAAAAAACCGTTTGCCAAAACTTACCTCAAAGGAGTAGTACTCGATGAAACGGGACTAGTATCTTTTTTCTTCAAACTTTTTTGTGATAATCGGCGACGTTTTCCATTGCGTTTGGCTCTTTCCGTTGAAAATCTAGGAGTTTTTATAGTTTTGTCATTAATTTTTAATTTAGGGGGAGCTGTACGTGCATTGGCTTCCTGTAGAATTCGGCTACGTTTTGAGGAACATGAAGGAGTTACCATCAATTTCCTCTTACTTGCTAGAAGTCTGGGAGTCAAGAGTGCCAAATTTTGTGTACTCTTACTGGAGGTGACCATTAAGTTTGATCTGGGAGTTAAGGTATTGTCGCGAATTTTTTTGCGTTCACTCAGTTTCAATTTTCGATTCTAAAACAAAAGTTTCTTAAGAATACCAATAATTAGATTGTAGAACAATGAAAAAAAACAGATGAGTATTTGAAAAACCTGTTGAATTATTAAAGAAACAGCTGAATTGTTGAATAATTGAAACGTTGTACCAAAAACAATTGAATAATTAAACATAGTTCCCACTGAACTCAAAACAAATTCTCCGACTGCTCGAGATTTTCCATGATTAAAATTGGTAATTTTCCTTAAAATTTCGATATTTGGTAAATTTTGAACATGGATTGACTGAGCAAAATACATCCTAAGATTATAATATAAAAAACAGTTTAATACAAATTTTAAAAAATAAATCAAAAAGGTAATTTTCATAACTTTTTTTTCCATTCCCCAAGTGTTAATTTCCATAACTTGCTTAAAAATCAAAAATTCTCCGACTTTTCCAGGTGAGTGAAAACCTCTGATAAATTTATTGAAAAAAATAAATTAAAATTATTTTTTATAGTAAAATTAAAAGGGTTTCCGTTAATATGTTGGTGAATTCAGTTTTACCTTAAATCAAAGATTCCTACCTGGTTGTGCTCCTCGTGGTCTCGATTTATAATAGCTTCAATGGTTTCACCCCAGGACAAAAATGGAGTTCTGTTATCTTCTTCATATTTGGCCGCTAATTCTAGCATCCGCTCCTCCATACTGGGAATTTGTTTTGCCAACGTTTTACGTTCTCGCTCTTCTTGCAGCAGCTGACCACCTCGGTTTTTGTACCTATCACTTGCCGTTTCCTTCTCTTCCAACCGAAGCATTTTCTCCCATAAACTTTTCGTTTTTCAATCATTGTAAATAATTGAATGTTGTTTTATAAAATTTTCTAAGCGTTTAATTTCATAATCATGCAGAGTCCACAAATCTTCAGTGTAATGATCAACACGATAATATATAAAGTTTTCTCGTTCCGAGTCTACCACGTGACACTTATCCCACAAATGTGCTAAATCGGATCTTAATTTTTCAACAAAAGTTTGAATATTTGCCTTCTTGAGAACCTCGCATCTTTTAATTTCGCTTTTTAGGGCGTTCAAAGTGTTTAAACTGTTACCGCAATATTTTTCCAGAAATGCATCTCTCACACTTGAATCTACGTTTAAGATTTTCCATAAATTCTCCAGAACTTCTCGCAAATCTGCCACTTCTCTTTTAGCGTTTTCTTTCAGTTCCTTTAACGAGCCATAAAAAACCTCCAATTTGCCCATATTGTCATCCGTTATTAAAAATTCATCGTCATCTACCGACAGAACCATCTTCTCGAAATCTAAATCAGGTTTGTACTGCAGTTCATCTACAATATTAACTATTTCATTTTTAGTGTTTATGAAATTTTCCCATCTTTCAAATTTGGTCGACTCGAGCGTTTCCAAATACCTCTTAAACTCCTCGAGGTATTCCTTGGTGGGTAACGGCGAAGTTGGTATCTTCTTTTCTTTCCACCCCAACAACTTACACGCCTCTCTCTGTTGTTTCACGAGAAGCTCAATTTCCTTCTTTTGTGCTTGCACCATCTTTTCGTATCTGTCAAACTCTCATTTTCAAACATCATTTCAGCTTAAAAAATAAAATTAACTTACTCATTAATACGTTTTTCCAGTAGCTGAAATTCTTCGTATAAGCTTAAATCCTGCGAGCCGTACTGGGGCATTCGAATGTGCAAGTCTTTGCATAAAATTTCTGATTTTTTCAATAAAATTTCGATCTGATTTATGATTTTGTTTTGGTTTTCCACGGCTTCGTCGGTCATCTCCTTGTATGTTTCGGTGACCTGGTTCACAAAAATTTCGGACCACTCCTTTCGTAGAGTCTCGCTGAGACCTGTCTTGGCGACAATGTTGCACCAATTTGTAACGCTAGTTCTTGTAATATCCATAACCTCGTCTATCAATGTTTGCGCCCACGGCAAACAGAAACTAAAATAGATTTGATGATTATCAAAACACATGCACATTTACACGGAGGATTATGCGAACCCTTACCTGTTGTCTGCCGACATTTTATATATTATTTGTATTACAGGTAACAATAATCCACGAAATCACACTTGATAAAATTTTTACGAAATGTATAAATGAACGTTATAACGTCAAATGCTTTGAAACGGTTAAAACATTTGAACCATGCAACGTGATTGGTTATAGTCATCGCCGTGTGCCGACCACCTGTTGGCTGGGTTCGGCAAAACAAGTTCATTTGTTAAATACGAGGGCTGTCGAAAATATACAAGTGCTAATAAAATTTTTGCTTTATTGCCTATTATTATTCTTCTTTCATTAAATGATTTTATTAGCAAATTACAATTAAATCCCATTAATTTAATTGGAACGTTTTATTAGTGACGTAAATATTAAACTAAAAATAAGTTGACAAGACGATAACAACGACTTTTTACCTTGATAGCACGAGAAGGCCACGGTCCATGGGTGCTCGGCCTTTAGCTTCATTGAAAAGCCAAGTTTCTAAGCTTTTAATTTTTTTTCTAATTTTCCAAAGGAAGTATCGAAAATTTCTTGATGGGGTAACACAGCATTGTTGCCATAATCTCTCATAATCCTATGGAATTACGTTGGTAATGATTTAAGAGAGCGTTCATTAATTAAGGACGATTTTTGAAATTTTCAACGTTAGGGTTCGTAACGGTTTTGGTAGACCCTCTCCTGTCGTTACATAAGAATTGGAATTTGTTTGGAGTAGAATGGGCTTATGATTGCTCTTTTATTATTATTTCAAGATTCAAAGATTGAATAAATCGTGATTGGGGGGGATGAGACTAAGGATATAAGACCCAAGAACTGCTAAATTAAATGTGATACTTAGTTTACAGTTAAATAATTCAGTACTTTCAAAATGTATATCATCGATCTATAGCAATATCATTAATTAAATGACAAAATCACAACAGAGGCAGTGTTTAATTATCCTTTTCTCGAGACCTATTTCAAAATCGCCTTCTGTACCAAAACGGGCATGCGATTTGGCACGTTCAAATAAATTACAGTAAATAATTTTCTCTCTTTAGTTGCATCCTCATGACTGAGGAATCGTGATCCCATAGAATACTCTTGGCACTCTACCTCGGTGGTTTGCCATTGCCTGCCGAGGGAAGACGGTCAGCATAAAATTACCATCTCGCCCGAATAAGAATCGGGGCTGCTCGACTTATGCCCGATTTCTTCACTTATGGTTATCTTCAAGTTAGCAAACTTCAGGTTAAATTGACAGAATAACCAATCAGATGACAACAAAACAAATAAATCAATCATCTGATTGGTTATTTTGTTAATTTAACCTGAAGTTTCTAACTTGAAGATAACCATGAGTGAAGAAATCGGGCATTAGTAGTTAACGCAGTTAAGCAAATAAAAGAGCGCACGGGGGCTGGGTTCAATTAGCTCCGCGGTCAATGGGCTGTTTCAAACCAGCTGCCCCCGAGGGCGCCGGCGCCGCGGGAAAAATTTTCAGAATGTCATGATATCATTTATCAATATAATATTATAAATCATATACGAAATACCAAATTTGGTTCTGAAATTTCTGAAGTTGTGAACTTTTTCAAATATTAAAGATCAGAAAATAATAAATAAAAAATTTTTAAGTAAAAAGATATACTTTCTGTGAACCAATTTGGTACAAAATTTAATTTTTATACTAAAATACTACTATATAGAAATACTAAATTTGGTTTTGTAATTTCTATTAGTTTTGGAAATATTAAAGACAAGCAAACATTAAATAAAACAATTAGAAAGAAAAAATAGCTTTTATGAGCCAATTTGAACCAAAATCTAATCAGCTCTAAGTCTTAACCTAAGGATACGAAAAACCAGATTTGGTTTTAAATTTTTATTATTTTTGAAATATTAAAGAACATCAAATATTAAATTAAAAAATTTTGAAATAAAAATATAGTTTCCATAAACTAATTTGGTACAAGATTTAATCAGCTCAATATAAGAGTACGAAATACCAAATTTGGTTTATAGTAGTTTTTCTAAAGAAAAATAAACATTAAATTCAGCAATTAATAAGTAAAATAGTTTTTATAAGCCAATTTAAACCAAAATCTAATCAGCTCTAAGTCTTAGGATACGTAAAACCAAATTTGGTTTCAAAATTCCTATTAGTTTTTGAAATATTAAAGAACATCAAATATTAACTTAAAAAATTTGAAATAAAATATATAGTTTCCATGAACTAATTTGGTATAAGATTTAATTAGATACCAAATTTGGTTTATAGTTGTTTTTCTAAAGAAAAGCAAACATTAAATACAACAATTAATATGAAGAAAATAGTTTTTATGAGCCAATTTAAGCCAAAATCTAATCAGTTGTAAGTCTTAACCTAAAGTTACGTGAAAACAGATTTGGTTTTGAAATTTTTATTATTTATGAAATATTAAAGAACATCAAATATTAACTCAAAAAATTATGAAATAAAAAGGTATAGTTTCCATGAACTAATTTGGTACAAAATTTAATCAACTCAATGTAAGAACTCGAAATACCAAATTTGGTTTATATTCGTTTTTCTAAAGAAAAACAAACATTAAATACAACAAATTATAAGAAAATAATAGTTTTTATGAGCCAATTTAAACCAAAATTTAATCAGCTCTAAGTCTTAACCTTAGGATACGTAAAACCAAATTTGGTGTTAAAATTCTTATTATTTTTTAAAATATTAAAGAACATCAAATTTTAACTGAAAAAATTTAAAAAAAAGATATAGTTATCATGAAATAATTTGGTACAAGATTTAATCAGCTCAATATAAGAATTCAAAATACTAAATTAGGTTTATATTAGGTTTTCTAAAGAAAAACAAACATTAAATTCAACAATTAATAAGAAAAAAATAGTTTTTATGAGCCAATTTGAACCAAAATTTAATCCAGATTTGGTTTTGGAATTCCTATTATTAGTTTTTGAAATATTAAAGAATATCTAATATTAAATAAAAAAAAATTTTAATAGAATAATATAGTTTCCATGAACCAATTTGGTACAAAATTTAATTGGCTCAATATAAGAATACGAAATAACAAATTTGGTTAACAATTTTTATTGGTTTTTGTAATATTTATAACCAACAAAAATTTAATAAAACAACGAATAAGAAAAAAATTGTTTTTATGAGCCAATTTGAACCAAAATCTAATCGCTTCTAGGTTCTGTAACGTTGAAACCAGATTTGGTTGTGAAATATTTAATATTTTTTGAAATATTAAAGTGCATCAAATATTAAATACAAAATTGTTTTAAATAAAAAGATATAGTTTCCATATGAATCAATTTGGTACGAAATTTAATTAACTTAATATAAGAATACGAAATAACACATTTGGTTAACAATTTGTATTAGTTTTTAGTTGAAACCAGATTTGGTTTTGAAATACCTATTATTTTTGAAATATTAAAGTGCATCAAATATTAAATACAAAATTGTTTTAAATAAAAAGATATAGTTTCCATATGAACCAATTTGGTACACAATTTAACCAGCTTAATATAAACAAAAGAAATACCAAATTTGGTTAACAATTTGTATTAGTTTTTGAAATATTAAAGACAAACAAAAATTTAATAAAACAATTAATAAGAAAAAAATTGTTTTTATGAGCCAATTTGAACCAAAATCTAATCGGTTCTAGGTTCTGTAACGTTGAAACCAGATTTGGTTTTGAAATACCTATTATTTTTGAAATATTAAAGTGCATCAAATATTAAATACAAAATTGTTTTAAATAAAAAGATATAGTTTCCATATGAACCAATTTGGTACACAATTTAACCAGCTTAATATAAGAATAAGAAATACCAAATTTGGTTTTTGAAATTTTTATTACTTTTTTAAATATTAAAGACAAACAAAAATTTAATAAAACAATTAATAAGAAAAAATAGATTTTATGAGCCAATTTGAACCAAAATCTAATCGGTTCTAAGTTCTGTAACGTTGAAACCAGATTTGGTTTTGAAATACCTATTATTTTTTGAAATATTAAATGCATCAAATAATAAATAAAAAATTGTTTTAAATAAAAAGATATAGTTTCCATATGAACCAATTTGGTACACAATTTCACCAGCTTAATATAAGAATAAGAAATACCAAATTTGGTTTTTGAAATTTTTATTACTTCTTTAAATATTAAAGACAAACAAAAATATAATAAAACAATTAATTAGAAAAAAATAGATTTTATGAGCCAATTTGAACCAAAGTCTAATCGGTTCTAAGTTATGTAACGTTGAAACCAGATTTGGTTTTGAAATACCTATTATTTTTGAAATATTAAAATGCATCAAATATTAAATAAAAAATTGTTTTAAATAAAAAGATATAGTTTCCATATGAACCAATTTGGTACACAATTTAATCAGCTTAATATAAGAATAAGAAATATCAAATTTGGTTAACAATTTTTATTATTTTTGAAATATTTAAGACAAGCAAAAATTTAATAAAACAATAAATAAGAAAAAATAGTTTTATGAGCCTATTTGAACCAAAATCAGATTTAGTTTTGAAATACCTATTATTTTTTGAAATATTAAAAATCATCAAATATATAAATACCAATAATTTCTGTTCTTTTTAATAATTAATTATTATTAAATAAAAATACTGTTTTATATAAAAAGATATAGTTTTCGTGAATTAATTTGGTACAAAATGTAATCAGCTTAGTATAAGAATACGAATTATTAAATTTGGTTTAAAATTTCTATGAGTTTTTGAAATATTAAAGACAAACTAACATTTAATAAAATAATTAAAAAACATAGCTTTTATGAGCCAATTTGAACCAAAATTTAATCATCAGCTTTAAGTGTTAACGTGGGAATACCAAATACCAGATTTGGTTGTAAAATTCCTATTAGCTTTTAAAACATTAAAGACCAGCAAATATTAAATAAAAAAAATTTAAATAAAAACATAAAATTTCCATGAACTAATTTGGTATAAATTTTTAATCAGCAACTGAGGTTACAAAATACCAAATTTGGTTTTATAAATTTCATTAGTTTTTGAAGTATTAAAGAAAAACAAACTAATAAGAAAAAAAATGTATTTCGAACCAAAATCTAATCAGCTCTATGTATCAACGTAAGGATACCAAAAACCAAATTTGGTACAAAATTTGGTCTTGGTTTAGGTTAGAAGACCTCAAAGAGTTGAATTCTATAAAAATTTCAAGTTTTTTCTTCACGGAAACAATTACAAAATTTAGATAATATTTATGTGTCGTATGTCGTATGTGCTGATCGAAAAAAGTTTCTGTGAGATTATTGGAGCTGGGGGGTACATATAGAAAACCTGAAACTAATTTTTATGACAATTCCAAAGAAAGTGCCTACGCAGTGCAATACAGTGATTTAATTAAAAAGTAAATAAATCAGAACTTGAATTGATTTTACGAACTTTGAACAAACAACTTTTTTTACTATTTCACGCAATAATCTTTTATGTCTCCAGAATATCAAGTTTTTGCACTACAATTATTGCATTTAGTTTTATAAAAATTGTTGTGTATTAACTGCAAAGAATATTTTGAGAGTGTAAAAATGTTAGCCAACTTGCTGATAATATTTTTCTTGACGATTTTAGCATGGTTGTCGCAATACCACTGGAAGCGAAGGAGATTTTACCAAATCGCCTCCAAATTGGATGGCCCAACTCCCCTACCAATCATTGGAAGCGCACTATTATTTTCTGGCTTCAATTTGAGTAAGTTAACTTTATAAAAACAGGATAAAGCTAAAATCTTTAATCTATTTAAGATATTCTAAAAGTCGCTATGAATTTAATGGAAACGTATAAGTCACCCGTTCCGATTTGGTTTGGCCAAAGGTTGTTTTTTGGAATAACGGACGCAGAGCACTTGGAAATTATTTTAAACCACCCCAACGCGTTTCAAAAGGAAGATTTGTATAAATTTACGATTCCCTTCGTAGGATTTGGATTATTTACCGCACCAGGTTATTTGAATAAATCTGCCAACGACCTTTTAGAACATTTTTTTGCAGTACCGAAGTGGAAGAAACATAGAAA
The DNA here is from genome assembly GCA_036346125.1 of Lycocerus yunnanus. NCBI lineage: Eukaryota > Metazoa > Arthropoda > Insecta > Coleoptera > Cantharidae > Lycocerus > Lycocerus yunnanus. Next base: position 262,548 of record JARFIX010000140.1, read on the forward strand.
GCTTATCTTGCCCACGTTTAATCAGAAAATTTTGGACGGATTCGTTGAGATATTTACCGAACAGGCGATCATTTTAGGAAACCAGTTGAAACAATTCGAGGGAAAAGGAGTATTTGATTGTTTCGAATATTTTAGTTTGTTCACTCTGGATTCCGTATGTGGTACGTATGATTCTCATTTGATTTTTATATTTCTAAACGAGAAATCTTAATTTTTTATGGCAGAAACTGTAATGGGAATTTCCATCAATATACAGACCACAGAAGTAGATTTTGTCAAATGGGCCAATAAGTAAGTAACTTTTTTAGAATACCGAAATTTTTCCCATCTTCAGCCTTGGGGTTAGGGGAGATCCTTGAATTTTCCTTGTGAGTCATAATACGAAACCTGTAACTTTGTTTGTAACTCGTTTACGAGTCATACCCAGTAGTCATTTCCAGTTATACTTGACAAAGTTTTATGTTGTTTTGAAGTTTTTTAACAAGCAATTTTTATTACATTGAAAAATTTTAAGAGCCATGGAAATTGCTTTCGCACGAATTTTTTTTATTTGGTACCAATTCGATTTTATATTTAACATGACATCGATTTCCGAAGAATTTAAGGACTGCTGTGAGAAACTGCAAACCTTTACCAAAGCCGTAAGTTTATTTTCTTCTTAGTTTGTGAAAATAATACAAAAATGTTAAGGTGATCAAGCAAAAGAGAGAGGATTATCAAGCAAAAACTAAAAGATAAAACGGCTGGGGAGGATGAATTCGAAGATAAAGGTAAAATTGCTTTTAGCTCAGATAGCACGTAAGATTTTGACAAGGTTTGTCACATGCTTGACAAGCTTGTTACAACCTTGTGACAATCGTGCAATGCTATCAGAGAGTATTTAAGAATGGGGAATTAAGTTTAAAGCGTTTTTCGTAGCGGCACGAAAGAAGAATTCATTTTTGCAACAGTTCATCGAGCTATCCGAAGGAGGAAACCACTTAACTGATAATGAAATTCGGGATGAGGTTATGACGTTTACGATAGCGGTGGGGAGCACAAGCTTGAAAGTAGTCAGGGAATATTATAATTTTTGTATTGTAGGGGAGTGAGACAACGGCATCGGTTACCTCGTTTATTCTCATGATGTTGGGCATGCATCTTGATATTCAGGTAATTTTTCTCATCAAACGCTCTCAAGTCCAAATAGCACTATGTTTTCAGGACAAGGTGTACAAGGAAGTGACAGAAGTAATTGGATTTGATCGACCAGTGGAACATTCCGATTTGCCAAAATTGCCATATACCGAAATGGTGATTAAGGAAACCATGAGGATTTTTCCAGTGGGTCCAATGATTGGGAGAGCAATAACAGGCGATATTACCTTGAATGGTAAGACATTTTTAACAACCCCCTTTTTTTTCTGCAATAAGTGTAGTAATATAATATTTAACGTTTTAGAAAATTGCGTGATTCCTGCTGGTTCTTCGGTTGTGATATGCATAATTAAAGTGCACCGAGATCCTAAAATTTGGCCCAATCCCTTAAAATTCGACCCGTTACGGTTTCTTCCGGAAGAGTGTGCAAAACGTAATCCTTACAGTTACTTGCCATTTTCTGGAGGGCCCAGAAATTGTCTCGGTGAGAACATTTACTCATAACCCTACCCAAATAGCACGTAAGTTTTGACAATGTTGTCACATACTTGACAAGCTTGTTACAACCCTGTGACAACCGTGCAATCTTAATTATAACAGCACATCCCAATTATAATAGCATTTTACGGTTGTCACGAGGTTGTAACAAGCTTGTCAAGCATGTGACAATCTTGTGGCAATCTTGTGACAATCTTGTGACAATCTGGTCAAAACATCGTGTGCTATCTGGAAAGGTGGATTTTAGGTAATTAGATTTATCTCTAGGATTCAAATATGCGATGATGGCAATGAAGGTGGCCATTGCCACGTTAATTAGGAAATATCAGTTCAAATGCGGTTACGAGCGAATGGAAGATATCAAAATTAAGCAAGATTTGGTTATGAAACCCATCGACGGATATTTGATTTCGCTAGAACGTAGAAAACATTTATTGTGATTTATTACTTTAAGGGTTACTGTAAGGGTTGTAGATCGCATAGTCATAGTAAATGTAAAACAAAGAGACAATTAAAAAACAAAAGGCATTTAATCTAACTTTTTTGTGTTGTCAACTTACTCTTCCCACCCTGAGGGTGATTATCGTCAGAAGACCATCGGCCCCAGTCGGAATGCAATTTTATGATTTAAAAACATTTATTGGATCAGTACTCTAGGATTAAACTTAGCAGTATGGGTTTTCCCCAAAGGCAGGTAGTGGCAAACCCCCGAGGTAGAGTGACAGAGAACTCTAAAATAGTCACGATATCCTCCCGAGAGTAAACAAACCGAAAAGGACGAGAAGTACAAATTGAAAAAGTCGATAAGTAAATTTTTTATAAATTTAATAAAAATTATAATATGTAAAGTACATATTGCTATGGTTTGGATTTTTCAAAATTTTAATATTTTTAAGAGCTCCGAGTTGGTGAGCAAAATCTAATGATTAATTACATAAAGGGGAGACTCTTCTTAATTTCTAAATTAAGAAATAATTCTTAATTTAAAACAGTGGTTCCCAATATTTTTTACTAGTGATCCAAAATGTCAAAACGGATTAAATCCAAAAATTTTTAATTTTGAATGTTAACAAACTCAAATACTTTCGTGCAACAATATTTGCACTTAGATACTATTTTATTTAAATAATTAGTAATTTAAATAACAAAATTAACAATTTTATTTAAAAAAGACACGTTTTTAACAAAAAATAGACATAACTTTTAGACCCAATTTAATTAGAATTTTATTCGCATGAGTAATATGTACATATTAATTAATTGTTCTAAACAATAAGATATGGTAAATTATATAGTGTAAAGAAAATACTACTCAAAAAATTCTCCCACGGATCGTAATTTTGTTATTACTCATTTTTGCTAAAATATAATATCTATTAGCGCCAGATAGAGTTTTTGTGTATTTTGAGATTCTTCAAAATAAATATGTAACTTTAAATAAAATAAAAATGTACGAAATAGCGTCAAAAGACTACTTTTCCAAACTAAAGAGGCGTCCAGACATACAAAACCGGCCGCCAACGTCGTTGCCGACCAAATAACCTTCACTAGGTCAAACAGTTTTCGACCTTTCTAACCAGTTTAAAATTCAAGCGATCATCGTGGAACAACAAACTCATTGTTCTGGAGATAGAGGCAAGTAGTTAATCTTCTGATAAGGAAGCTCGTTTGACCTAGTGCAGTTTATTTGGTAACCGACCGGATTTGTATGTCTAGGAACCCCCTTAATATTTTAAGAAGTTACATACACTAATTTGAAAAACTTTAAACGTAAAAATAAACAGAGGGGGAGCCCCACTATAGTAATTTTTTTTGGTAAATATACCCAAGTCATTATGAATAAAAGATATCCTGCGCTCTTAGCTTAATTTAAACATTTGAATTCAATATGTTGAGTCACTTTTGAAATGACTGAAAAACATCATTCCACGCCAATTTTTACATTTTTCTGAGTCATACAATTCTTTTAAATTTTTCACGGTTCAGAGACTCAGAATTTGGCTGAAAAAAGCATTATACCGTTGATTGTATTAGCTGTAACTCTGTAACCGATTAATTAGCGAAAAAAAAGTATTAGACTTTTTTTATAGAAAATGTAATCTACTTTATTTTTAATTACTTGATATTTTGCTCTCAAATAAACCCAAACCAAGATATTCGCGAGTATTCATAAAAATATGTTCTTCAAACTTTTATTTTGAAAGTCCAAGGTTTTAAAATTTATTCCTGATTTTGTTTAATCAAATCTCAATTTGAAATACAAAATACTATATTATGGTAAGTAATTTGAAAGCTCAAAAACTTCAGAACTCTGACCCTGGGCACAGTGTTATATAATATAGAAAACAAGCGTACGCATATTTTCTTTTCAATAGCGTACATTTGAATATTTATATTATATTCAAGATTTTGGTTAACTACGTCAAAATAATGTCGTTAAATAACAAAACAAAATAAATTACAAAATCATAATATAATAATTATTATTATAATTTGTTAGTATCAGAAAAAATGTTATGGGAAAAATTATATATACCTAATTATGTAAAACTAAGAACATAAAACTCCACGATTAACCAGTACTTTTGTAAGATTTAAATTAAAAAAATGTTGCGATATTCACAATTCAAATTTATTTACGCATTAGATGAAAAGTCGGCGCCAGAAGTAAACGGAGCGAAGAAAATTTTCATCAGATTAAAAAAATAAATACAAAAGGTGGGGTAGAAATTAATGATTTTGATATACGGGTTCCCCGTGGTTTTCTAAAAAATGTTACTAGCCTAAAATTATAGCTCGTTAAATTTGACATCCAAATTAAGTCGTTTGTTTTTGTAAACAGTTTCGTTTAAAAAATACAGGATTCGGGAAACAAAAAAATAAAACTTGCAATTTTTTAACATTTCTTCTCTTAATTTAATTCATAACTCGAAATTCGTTGATTCTAGAGGATAAGAGGTTATAAAGCAGTTTGTAGATAAATAAACGATCTTTAAAAAATTACTAATCTATTAATACTATATAATCAATGGTTACGGTGCTATGGCTCTTTGAAGGCTAAAATTAAAAAATTGTTTTAAAGAGGGTACCCCCCAAGGGTTTGAATTTTATTTAAAAATATATCTTAGAAAAGTGTCTTCTATCACCATCTCAAAGGTTTACCATAGTCACGGGGTACCCTGTATATTATTTAGTGCAGACCCTCGATGAAAAATTCAAATTTTCGACCCTGAGAGAGGTCGGAGCGGTCCGCTATCTTGGATTAAGGGTAAAAAAACAGCTTTTTAAAATAATTCCCTAACGGTTAATTTTAGAACAAAAATGTATTATACAAATTTGAAGAAGACTCAATTTCCTACATTTTTTGTATGAATACTTTTTTTCTAAATCTGATGTGTAACAAGTTACAGCGGCGGAAACGTAAACATTCTTCCAAAAAATTGTTCAATTCCTCGTTTTTCTCATTTATAGAGCAAACGGCGTGTTTTTTTAAATTGTGGTGTCTCCAGTACACCTTATCTACAGCTGTTCTATTATGCAATGGAATACGGTTTGTATTCTGTAATTTATGACCCCGAATTAACAAATAAAAAATAAAATTTGTGGTTCGTCGACAAATTTCAGTAAAAATTCACTTTTAAGGTGAATCCGAGTCTTGACGTAGTTGCGTTTGTCAAAACCTACTTTCAGTAGCCTCCGCTCCGCTCCGGCTGCTACAAGCAATTTTGACAAATGCTTCACTCATTAAAAACATCCCCCAAGAACGGTCCAATTCGGCAAACTGTGGAATGTTGACTCGACGAATGTCGCAATTTTCAAAATTAAATTGTCGACAACATTCATCCTCACCTTAAAGAGCTTGTGTTTTTCTGTTCTTTCGCTTGGTAAAGCCATTTCTACAGGAAAAATATTTTCGATTCCGGGAATTTGAACTTTTACCGAGACCTTGTAATTCAAAATTTCCTAAAAAAACGAAGAAAGAGGATACAATTAAGAAGATTTTAAACTACAGATGATTCAAAAATTTAAGGATCTAACGACCTGAAATACAATAATTGTAATCCGATTCTTGGATAGGCTGTAATCATATCCGTAGCCCCACCCATCAAAAGATTAATGTGCTAAAAATAACTTCAAATTACTAAATTTTGTAATATAATCGCGAATGGCACTTATTAAAAATATTCCTAAGCCAAAACAGAAATAAAAAATGTGTGAGCAACTGACAATTCGTCAAGTGGAAATTGTCACGATTTATGCTGAGCGCACTTATCGTCAACACAACGCATCACGTGGTATGCTTCTGAAAGTCCGTGATTCCTTAGTACGACAGCTCTAAATATTTAGGGGTTAAGAGACGTTCATTAATTACGTGATGTGTTTTTCTTTAAATTTAAATCGCCCCCCCCCGCTTTGGTGAGATTTGGCAAGATGTGGTAAAACTCCCCTCTTCTCCTCACGCGAGATTTACCCAACAATTTTTATCAATCGGACCCTTTCCCTTTAAATGAAATTTTGCCGACGCCCCCCTCCTATTTTGAGCTCACGTAATTAATGGACCTCCCCTTATCCTCTACAAGAGACTTTAGTGAAACCCCCACATCAAAGGCACTGTTACAAAATCAAGGGGCGAATGGCGGTAATCACCCCCTCCTCGACCAAAATAGCAAACTTTCGATCTCAAACTTTCCCTATCAAACAATTATCCGACCCATCCTCATCTCCATACAATTATCAAGGGTAATGATCTTGCTATCCAAGGGCTATGGTTAGTCATAGCATGGGTTTGTCGTTGCGGGTGGATTCCGGCTTGGAGCCTATCGAAGGAATTATCCGTCACTTGACGAAAAAATCCCACAAAACCTTGGGATTCTCCGACTAATCTAAGAGCTTGGTAACTATCAACCCAAGAATTTTAGCGGTATAAGAAATCTAAAGCTATTCTACAGCCTCCAAATTCCATCTCCGTAAGTCTTCACCTTCAAGGGCGAGATGGGACCCACCCATTACCACGACCCATGATACAATAATAACAAGATATGATATTACGCAGATTATTTACTAACCACGTGAAGTATATGCGCATCAATTACCAAAATGGAATTTGCATCTCTCATAATATCATTGGTTTAAGATAAGTCATTGCGGAGAATATCACTAACCACGTGACGTCATGCGCAAAAATTATCAAAATTGAACCCGATATATCATATCTTGAATAAAATATTTTAAAAAATTACAAATTTCTACTTTGCACCAATATTTACTAAAGATCGGTTGGCAATATATGTCGCTCATCAGTATCGGTGCAATATTAGTAATCAATATTGGACCAATATTAGCAAGATAATATAGGTTGTCACTATTGACACAATATTGCACCAAACTAAAACCAATATTGGTGCAATATTGCTTTCATTTTTTGGCTGAAGATTGTCAGGCAATATTGAGCAATATTACACCTAGTTTAAAACAATATTGGCGCAATATTGACAATCAATATTGCCCGAAGATCGGCAGACCATATAAGTCATCAATATTGCATCTATGCAGCTTAAACCAATATTGGTGCAATACTTAGTTCCGATATTGGCTGAAGGTTGACAAGCAACATTTGCAATAAATATTAACACAATATTGCATCTAGCTTAAACCAATATTGACGCAATATTGGTCATCAGTATTGCACCAATATTGGGTGAAGATCGACAGACCATAAGTCATCAATATTGCATCTATGTATCTTAAACCAAATTGGTGCAATATTTAGTTCCGATATTGGCTGAAGGTTGACAAGCAACATTTGCAATAAAATTAACGCAATATTGCATCTAGCTTAAACCAATATTGACGCAATATTGGTAATCAGTATTGCACCAATATTGGGTGAAGATCGACAGACCATATAAGTCATCAATATGGCATCTATGTAGCTTAAACCAATATTGGTGCAATATTTAGTTCCGATATTGGCTGAAGGTCGACAAGCAACATTTGTCATAAAATTTTAAAGCAATATTGCATCTAATTTAAACCAATCTTGACGCAATATTGGTAATCAGTATTGCACCAATATTGGGTGAAGATCGACAGACCAATAATTCATCAATATTGCATCTATGCAGATTAAACCAATATTGGTGCATATATTTAGTTCCTATATTGGCTGAAGGTCGACAAGCAACATTTGTCATAAAAATTAACGCAATATTGCATCTAGCTTAAACCAATATTGACGCAATATTGGTAATCAGTATTGCACCAATATTGGGTGAAGATCGACAGACCAATATAAGTCATCAATATGGCATCTATGTAGCTTAAACCAATACTGGTGCGATATATTTAGTTCCTATATTGGCTGAGGTCGACAAGCAACATTTGTCATAAAATTAACGCAATATTGCTTCTAATTTAAACCAATATTGCCGCAATATTGGTAATCAGTATTGCACCAATATTGGGTGAAGATCGACAGACCATATAAGTCATCAATATGGCATCTATGTAGCTTAAACCAATATTGGTGCAATATTTAGTTCCGATATTGGCTGAGGGTCGACAAGCAACATTTGTCATAAAAATTAACGCAATATTGCATCTAGCTTAAACCAATATTGACGCAATATTGGTTATCAGTATTGCACCACTATTGGGTGAAGATCGACAGACCACATAAGTCTAAGTCATCAATATTGCATCTATGCAGCTTAAACCAATATTGGTGCGATATATTTAGTTCCTATATTGGCTGAGGGTCGACAAGCAACATTTGTCATAAAAATTAACACAATATTGCATCTAATTTAAACCAATATTGACGCAATATTGGTAACCAGTATTGCACCAATATTGGGTGCAGATCGACAGACCATATAAGTCATCAAAATTGCATCTATGCAGTTTAAACCAATATTGGTGCAATATTTAGTTCCTATATTGGCGGAGGGTCGACAAGCAACATTTGTCATAAAATTTAACACAATATTGCATCTAATTTAAACCAATCTTGACGCAATATTGGTAATCAGTATTGCACCAATATTGGGTGAAGATCGACAGACCACATAATTCATCAATATTGCATCTATGCAGATTAAACCAATATTGGTGCGATATATTTAGTTCCTATATTGGCTGAGAATCGACAAGCAACATTTGTCATAAAATTAACGCAATATTGCTTCTAATTTAAACCAATATTGCCGCAATATTGGTAATCAGTAATGCACCAATATTGGGTGAAGATCGACAGACCAATAAGTCATCAATATTGCATCTATGCAGCTTAAACCAATACTGGTGCGATATATTTAGTTCCTATATTGGCTGAGGGTCGACAAGCAACATTTGTCATAAAAATTAACGCAATATTGCTTCTAATTTAAACCAATATTGCCGCAATATTGGTAATCAGTATTGCACCAATATTGGGTGAAGATCGACAGACCAATAAGTCATCAATATTGCATCTATGCAGCTTAAACCAATATTGGTGCGATATATTTAGTTCCTATATTGGCTGAGGGTCGACAAGCAACATTTGTCATAAAATTAACGCAATATTGCTTCTAATTTAAACCAATATTGCCGCAATATTGGTCATCAGTATTGCACCAATATTGGGTAAAGATCGACAGACCAAATAAGTCATCAATATTGCACCTATGTAGCTTAAATCAATCTTGGTGCAATATTTAGTTCCGATATTGGCTGAAGGTTGACAAGCAACATTTGCAATAAATATTAACGCAATATTGCATCTAGCTTAAACCAATATTGACGCAATATTGGTAATCAGTATTGCACCAATATTGGGTGAAGATCGACAGACAATATAAGTCATCAATATTGCACCTATTATGTAGCTTAAACCAATATTGATGCAATATTTAGTTCCTATATTGGCTGAAGTTCGACAAGGAACATTTGTCATAAATATTAACGCAATACTGCATCTAGCTTAAACCAATATTGACGCAATATTGGTAATCAGTATTGCACCACTATTTGGTGAATTTAGTCATTGTTTAACCCCCTTCCGAAATATTAGTAAACTTTTTCTGACCGCCCCCCCGATCCCAAAAATTTTCAGTCATTAATAGATGCTCCTGTTGGGATAAAATATCAGCTAACCTAAATTAATCCAAATATTAAATCCAAAACTTGGGGGTGGGAGATAAAACAAGTACACGGGAAAAACTGATAGTAAAGATCGATTTCATGAAGCAGAATTGTCGCCCCAAAAGGCTGGCACCCCGGGGTTACAGTTCATTTAGCTGTGTGGTTAGCGTGTAAGACAAAAACAATTTAATATTGTTCAAACACTTTGTAAGTTAGCCCACAAGTAGGTAGGTACAGGGTATTTCGCAATGGGCAGGCTCCGAGTAAAATATAGACAATTAGAAAATAAAATAAAATATATTCAAATTATGTAATATAACTTTATAATATGTAATATAAAATATGTATAATAAATGGATATTGTGAAAATATTAAAACTTCTAAATTTTAATGTCATAAAATTAGCATCGACCATGAATTTAATAGGATGTAAAGATATTAAAAGGGGTTCTCTAAGTTTTAATGTTAATAACGTTCTAAAGCTATCCAAAGCGGACGATTTAGGCGGGTAAAAGACGGGAAAATCATGTTTATTAATTTATTACTAATATTGTGTTTTACACTTTTGATTTGGTATGCGCGTTTTTATTGGGGCAGAAGAAGACTTTATCGAATGGCAAAACAATTTAAGGGACCGAAGGTTTACCGATTTTGGAAATACTTTAATGCAGCTGAGACCTCGAAACCGTAAGTTAACATTTTATAATTTTATTTAAAAAAATTTGAATTTAAAGAATATTTAATTTTCCCGGCGATTAACCAATCAAAATCAAAAGTAGTTATGTGATGTTGATTAAGTTGATGGCTGTCAGATTTAAAAATCGCTTGACAGCATGGCATTTGTTCTTAATTCTGATTGGTTTTTAAAACGCCGCTTGTTTAGGACAACTACGTCATAACCCTAACTCTTTTTAAATGGCAATAATTTTTTTCTTATGTTAAACGCATTAAAAAAACCGATGTTTCAGTTTGATCCCTACTTTCAAATAATAAAATAAAAAAAAGCAAAACTCGTCCATTATAGTAAATTAATTCAATCGTGGTTAATGAACCAACGATGAAGAACGGAACTATATAGTTAAAATATTTTGCAGAAAGTGTACTGAAGAATTCGTTGAATCGGAAGATAACCCATAAGTCACCAATAAGATTTTGGTTTCTGCACAATTTTTTCTTTATGTATACGATCCAGTGAATTTAGACACCGTTCTTAACCATCCCCATGCCCTCGAAAAATCCAATTTACAGATTTATAAACGGTTTCGGAACTGCAGGATTACTTACCGGATCAGGTAATTTTGCCAAAATTTTAAGTTCCGACTGACTGCAAATAGTAAACCATTTAAATTTTAGTGCCCGTCTGGAAAAAACATAAAAAAATTATTTTCCCCACTTTGAATCAAAAAATTCTAAATGGATTTGTGAAGACATTTTCTGAACAAGCAAACATACTGGTAAATCAGATGAAAAATATGAAGGAAAGGGAATGTTTGATAGTTTTCACATTTTCAGTCTATTCGCCATGGATACCATAACCAGTAAGTGCAATTTATTGAAAATTTTACTTGAAGTAATTTATATTTCTTTATAAGCAACTACCATGGGATTATCGATTAATTCACAAACACAGGACACAAAGTTAGTCACATGGATGGAAACGTAAGTAATTGCAGTTAATTTCATTTCATATTAAATACACAAAACCGCTGCTTTACAACAACAATTGTGATTATCAAGCTCGTCACCGACTCGTGCCAATTCAACTCGCAAAAATGCACTTGGTAATATTTATCGGACACTTAGAGTCAGTTGTATAATAGAAGTTAATCTTCGGATTACGTCGAACCGTGGATCAAGTTTGATGATTGGCTGAAAATTAAAAAACCAATCAATTATCGAACTTGATCCACGGGCCCGCGAGATACGAAGATTACTTCTATTACACAACTGACTCTTACAAAGAGAGACCGGCAACTTCCCCTCATTGAATTGATTCATTTTCACTGTGCGTGTAGGTCTTGTATTGGACTTTAACAGGTGCAAGTATAAGGGCACGCTTTTTTGCCAATTTCGAGAAAATTGAATTTGAATAATTATATATTACTGATGAACTGCATAAAAATTAACATCAATTTGGTAAGTTGTTAATGGAATTGCGAAAGATTGCAAAAAATAAAAACATATGCGAAGAGTACTGGGATCGCATCCAGCTCCTGCCAATTTGTTTTTATTTATTTGATTATTAATTCCCCCAGTATAATATGTCATCGTTCTCAAGAAAACCAAAGCGCTATAATAAACTCTACTTATAATCTGTAAACATTGAATGTTTTACCTTTCAGCAGTGAGGCACTGGAGGGTGTTCCACACCCCAGACCCCCGGTTTGTGCAGTTTATTTTTACTTGTATAAAATTGAAGATATAGGCATAACCGATCTAGAAAAATCTCTTGAAAAACTAATTATTCCTAACTTTAACAAGTCACAGTCAAGTAACTAATATCCTAAAAGCTCAAATTATAAATCAAAGTTGTGGTGACCGGGGGTCTGGGGTGTGGAGCACCCCAGGTACACTCAAGCTGTGATAGATAAATTTGCAAACTTATGGTTATCAGTATTAAACGATAATGGTGAAAGTTTTAGCACAAAAATATAAAGCAGTGCCCAAGAATCGGGGGATTATTAATTCCCCAGTATAATATGTCATCGTTCTCAAGAAAACCAAAACGCTATAATAAACCCTACTCATAATCTGTAAACATTGAATGTTTTGTCTTTCAGCAGTGAGGCACTGGAGGGTGTTCCACACTCCCCAGACCCCCCGGTTTGTGCAGTTTATTTTTTATTGGTAATAAATTAAAGATATCAGCATAACTGATCTAGAAGAAAACCTCTAGAAATACTAATTAATCCTAACTTTAACAAGTCACACTCAAGTAACTAATATCCCAATTTGCCCAAATTATAAACCAAAGTTGTAAAGACGGTCTGGGGTGTGGAGCACCCCCCAGGTACACTCAAACTGTGATTGATAAATTTGCAAACTTATGGTTATCAGTATTAAACGATAATGGTGAAAGTTTTAGCACAAAAATATAAAGCAGTGCCCAAGAATTGGAGGGATTATTAATTCCCCGAGTATAATATGTCATCGTTCTCAAGAAAACCAAAACGCTCTAATAAACCCTACTCATAATCTGTAAACATTGAATGTTTTGTCTTTCAGCAGTGAGGCACTGGAGGGTGTTCCACATCCCCAAACCCCTGGTTTGTGCAGTTTATTTTTATTAGTAACAAATTGAAGATATCGGCATAACCGATCTAGAAAAATTTCTAGAAATACTAATTAATCCTAACTTTAACAAGTCACACTCAAGTAACTAATATTCCAATAAGCCAAAGATGTAGTGACCGGGGTCTGGGGGTGTGGAACACCCTCCAGTGCCCCACTGCTGAAAGGTAAAACATTCAATGTTTACAGATTATGAGTAGGGTTAGAATGAGTAGGATAGAAAACCAAAGAGCGCTTTGGTTTTCTTGAGAACGATGACATAAATTATACTGGGGGGAATTAATAATCAAATAAATAAAAAAACAAATTGGCAGGAGCTGGATGCGATCCCACTACCCTTCGCTTATGTTTTTTTTGCAGTCTTACGCAATTCCATGAACAACTTACCAAATTTATGTTAATTTTTATGGAGGTCTTCAGTAATATATAATTATTCAAATTCAATTTTCTTGAAATTGGCAAAGAAGCGTGCCCTTATACTTGTACCTGTTGTACAAAACCTACACGCACAATAAAAATAAATCAATTCAGTGAGGGAAAGTTGCCGGTTGCCCTTTATTAGTAAAAGTCGTTATAGGGACTTAAATGATTGAAAGTACAGAGTTGGAATAACTTTTATATGAGCCAGGGTTTCGACTTTTGTGCATAAAACCTTTGTCGATATTGTGTAACTTAAAAACAATTTTGTTTCAGATTTTTGCGAATTGCATTTGAGAGAATGTCTCTTAGGCACTGTATTACTTCGATTTTACTTTTAAAATGACAGCGGACGGTAAAAATTTTATGACACAATTAATGAAGCTAAAGTTTACATACTTAATATCATCAAAGAAAAAAGAGAAGCCATTCGGCAAGAAAAAATAGAAAACCTCGAAGCTCAAGTGGAAGAAGGTAAATGCCCAGATAGCATGTAAGATTTTGACAAGGTTGTCACAAGCTTGACAAACTTGTTACAACCTTGTGACAACCGTACAATGCTATCAGGGTTAGTTCTATTCTAAAAGGTCGGTACACATTAACAAACAAACGGCGAATGACGAACGAATGTTATGTTATTTTAATATTGGAAACAAACTTTGAAGCATCATGTCCCGCAGTGGTACGAATGTGGCATTATTATGTTGGAAATATTAATATGTTGTGTTTGTTTACGTTTTACGTGTTTTTCACATCTTTTTTTGTCACACTGTAGTTTTATAATGCATCAATAAATTTGTAGTTCCGGTCCAGCTAAATACCTTTTTACGACAAATAATCTTATTGACCGAAGAGGGACTCGATTTCGACGATCTTACACTTGCAAACGAAATAGTAACGTTTATGATAGCGGTAAAATCACATAGATTAATGACCGTGTAGAAATTTTCTAAGCCGAGTATTATTTTGTAGGGAGCTGAAACAACAGCGACTGCAAACTCTTACACTCTCATGATGTTAGGAATGCATCCCGAAATTCAGGTAAAACACAATTTAATAAGTTTTGATATAAAATTCATATTAATGTAAATTTCAGGAAAAGCTTTACCGGGAAGTAATTGATACGATCGGGTTCGAGAGACCAATAGAACACACAGATTTACCAAACTTGACGTATACTGAAATGGTCATAAAGGAATCTCTAAGATTGTTCCCCGTTGGTCCAATTTTGTGTAGGGTGGCCACAGGCGATATTCCATTAAAGGTGAGAACAAAATCCTTTTCAATAAAAAAATCGTAATTCTGAATTACTTAGATGGTAGGGTGATTCCTAAGGATACCAGTCTTGCCATAGGCATATTCCATGTACATCGAAGTCCAGAATATTGGCCCGATCCTCTCAAGTTTGATCCATTACGTTTTCTACCAGAAGAGTGCGCGAAACGTCATCCCTTTTGCTTCTTACCCTTTGTGGGGGGCCCGAGAAATTGCATAGGTGAGTAGGTAGTAAATTTTATTAGTATGGTAACTTAAATCTTTGCCTTAGGATCGAGATATGCGATGATGGCAATGAAGACCGTCCATTGCTACAGTGATAAGAGCCTATCATGTGAAAACCTGCTACGATCGACCGCAAGATATAAGACTTCAACAATCTTTTGGACTTAAACCATCTAAGGGATTTTGATATCATTAGAAGCGAGAACCGCTTCGCAATAATATTAAAGAATTTAAAACGCAATTTTTGTACTAACAAAGTTTATGATGGATTCAAAAAGCAATAAAAATCCAATTTAATCATCTTTTAATTGACACGCACACAACTCTAGTCAGTGAAATGCCTTATTTGATATCAAATTAATCGAGATTCAATTCGCGTTTTTTTGCGTTTGCGTTGAATTATTAACTTTTTTATTAATATTATTTAAAATTATTAATATTAGGTTTGAATAAGACACGTTGGCGAGCATATTTCTTAGTGCCTTTTTCTCCTGCATTTTTATTAGAAAATTTTTCTTATTTAAAATGTCATGGGCCTAAATTTTCTAAAAATTCTATTTCCAATGATATGAGTACTCTAACCTTCAAAGGTCCCATGATCTTCAGGGTATTATCATCTATTTATATTTAGATTTAAGCCCATTTTGTTTTAATAGGGATGTTGCATGATTTTTTAAGTATTTTTTTTTATAAACTTTAGATGCTGGTAAACAGCACTGCACAGATGAAAAGTTCAGGAGACCTTCAGTTTTTCCAAAAAAATTTTATAAAAAATGATTTTTGAAACCGTGCTTTTAGCGCGAATGACGTCACAAACTATTTTTTTTAACAACTGGCAAAACAGCAAATGCAGTTTGTGTTGATAATGTAACCTATAAATAGTTTGTGTACAAATTGAAAAATGAATTTTAATAAAAATTAATATAATAATATAAATAAAAAATTTAATAAAAACACAGAAAACTCGGAATAAACTATTTTTCTTATAATTGCTTGTGACTACAGTTTGTATTAAAATAAATATATATTAATAAAAAATACAATTTAAATGGTAAACGTTACATTGTTTACAACTGTCAAATACAAGTCAAATATTTAACTGTCAGGTCTTTGCGACGTTGTAAAATTTCCATAAAACGTTCGGGATCACGCGTCTGACGTCAGAGGCGTAATCGGCTGACCGATTCATTTTTTAATTTCAAATTTGATTTTCTCAGCGCAGACCGCATTTCAAAAATTTTTATTTCGGTTATAAATTTCATTTGATATTATTTTCAAGAATTAATAGGAGTTATCACTAAATTCGATACCATGCAAAATCCCTATTCTAAACGTACTGTAAACGCCTCGTCACCAAAATTGTAATTATATATACCTAGGTTTAACTGATAAATCAAATTCAAAATTGTATGAGCTGAAGTATATTCAATATGAATGTTTCTTCTATCTGTTTTTCTATCTTTCTGTGGCGGTCCTAGAATTAGTAATTCATATAGCAGATCTGTGCAACATAAACTAATCGCCTCAGTAGTGCAGTTGGTTAGCACGCGTATTCACATCTAATACGCTAGGTTCGAATCCACATTGGGGAACATTTTTCTAGCACAATATCTTGCTAAATTTCTATCTGTTTTTAAAATCAATTTCAAAGTTTGAAAATATTTCACATTTCAAGATATTATCACCCAATATGGATTTAAGATAACTATTTAACTCGTTTATTTCAAAACACCTGATGGTAATGTGATGAATTCCTTGTTATTGTCTTCATAAATATTTCTTATTAAATTACACCCATAAAACCCCATTAACCCTAGAACATGGTCAATTTGGGGCTTAATTAAATAGGTGAAAAGTAATCCACCCTTACACAATTACCAGTGCGAATTAAGGTCAGAGTATTTGACATGATTAAAATTTTTTCAATGTCCAAGTATTTATTCGTTCTTATACAAAAGTTGTAACATGGGAAAATCAAAATTCGAAGTTCTAATACAAACGTCGATAAACCTGGCCTAACATCCCGATCGTCAAACGGGACACCCATACGTCGTGTAAATGGTAACTTAAATTCTTTAAATGGATGGAAAACCAATAGTTGAACGACATTAATAAAAAAACACGAACGATACTAACATAACTTCTACATATCCCAACCGAAAACCAGTGGCGTAACGAATACGAAATCTACCCAGTGGCGTCGCTGGTTCAATTTAACGAGATAAAATAAATAAATACAGCTTTATGATTGGAATTAACCTCTCGATTCCTTAAGTTATCGCAAAAATAACCTCACAATAGACTACAATCAACCGCAATAGATCTTAAATTGTCTCTTGTTGCGATCTCGTCCTTTAAGAGAATCAGTTAAGCCAAATTTTCCAATCCATTCATTTGGTAAACTAAAGAAATTAAATTATAACGTCTAGTAGCCATCGACATTTTGTTAAAATTTACTATTCCGCCCCTGACAACTTAAATCGCCTTGCGCTTTTGTTCTATGCTCTACAACGCCGCCTATTATCGATATCAATAACTGACATACCGACAACCATCGATCTTTTATTAAATAGTTAGGACATACCTGCATCCTACAAGCAGGTTGCTTTGAAGCACAGTTGTATGGGGGGTACCTGGAATGTTTTCCTTTTGGTTAGTCCATGTAACAGCTGCAACCGCATATACACGGAAGAATATTTTGTATACGCTGTCACTTTTGTAACATAAACAAAATATTTGTTTGAAAGCAGTTTGAAACAGTAAACAAACGAAAAATTATGTTATATTCCAATTTTAATAGGAATTAATTAATAATTGTAAGTTGGAGATATTGTAACA
The DNA here is from genome assembly GCA_036346125.1 of Lycocerus yunnanus. NCBI lineage: Eukaryota > Metazoa > Arthropoda > Insecta > Coleoptera > Cantharidae > Lycocerus > Lycocerus yunnanus. The sequence goes on from JARFIX010000140.1 coordinate 280,353, forward strand.
GTGTAAACATGTTTGTATATTATAGCAAAGAGTATAGTATAGATATAGAGGGCCAGCCATGTATTAAAAATTGAAACGTAGAGACACCCTGTGCACCAGGGGCGTAGCAAAGCCACCTATTGCCCAGGAACATGTACTACATTCTATCTCTAAAATACAGATATCTACTGTACCGACATCGAAAAAGATGTACTTTTTGCTACCTGAAGGACTTAGGAAAAGGTTTTATGACCTATTGTAGCTTTAATATAAGCTAATTTGGTATAATTGACAAAGTTATATGTTCTAATATGCCGTTACCTCTTTTACTTTTTGTATTTGAATAGTACAGCAATATACTATTGTCGTGCGCCATATAACGTTTTTTATTAAACAATTATATATTGTTTTTTACACAACATTTATATATTAAATAAATTTAATTAAATTACAAGTTCACAGAAACATTGACTATTGTGTGGATGTATAATATTGAATCTTTTGCAGGAGGAGGACAAAATTAAAACTTTATTATAAAAATTTGTTTTTTATAATGAATTAATTTGTAATAAATTTGCTTAATGAAAATTAATTAATATGCTGTGACTACCAGTAAACATGTTGCATTATATTATATTATAGATTAAAAATAATATGTTTAAATTGAAAACCAAATGTTGTTTGGATGTTTAATAAAATTGAGCATAACGCGTGAAGTTGTAAATTTTTAAAAAACCATCGCTCTTAATACTTACCCCATTTAAAAATATGATTTTTAAAATTATCTTAGCAACGATAGTAAACATCCTTTTTGCCTGTTTACCACTACGAATTTTGAATCACCGATAATGTTTGCATTTACTAAAGAGGTAAAAGAAAGAAATCAGGTAGGGTGAAAAAGTCCGAGACACTGCAAACTTACGGGGTTCAAGGGATACATAGCCTGCAGAGCAGTTGGGGTTCTGTTTTTTTCAGGCCCCTACATTTTTTAAATTTCAGGGTTGTGGATTTTGAGGCCTTCCGAACAGTGAAAAGGAGTTTTGCTATTTAATATAAGGTAAATATCCTAAAGCGTACTTCACACTATGTGATTTCGCTTATGATTTTTCTTAATGACTCTTGTGTTTACACCTTGTGACAAAATCACATGATAAAATAATATCAAAAGAGTTTATCTCAATGTGCGATAGCAACGTTGTGATATTTATGGAAGGCACAACAAATTTGATCTGTTAAACTGTAAAAATTTATGGTAGTCGGTAAAGTAGAGCAAGGATATTATCAAAAATCATATCGAAATAGATACGGTTCTAATCTGACAATCACGTATGTATGATTTTCCTTATTCCGAAACTATGCAGCTATTCGAAACGTCATAAAATGTTTTGGAAGAATTCATACCGAAGTGAAACCATTTATGCATATAAAAATTTAATGATTATTATTGCTGGTCATGATTTTCACAAATTTTCAATGAGTACTACTTTCGTATATTTTTGTTTAGTTAAATGTACGGAAAATTACTAAATGTTACAGAAAATAAATATTTCAATACTTAATTATATGTTTACTTGTTTAAATTGATGATATAAATTAATTAGTATTGTTTTGTTAAAAGTGTTGTAAATATTCAAAACGTTTTTATAAAACAGTGAGAAAGGTCAGCGAAAAATATTATATTTCCATTTTCCAATGTGAAATTTTGTACTACATATCTAAAGAACTCTTTTACATTACTTTTACGATAATTAAATAAACAACTGTTGCGAGCTTATTTAAATGTGGTTGAAGCTGACATTAGATTCAATTCCCAGATTTAAAATATTAGAGTTGACCAAACAAATACATCAAGTTTTTTGAACATAGCTTTATTTTACAAAATTTTACAAATATTTTTGAAGCTGATATGTTGTAATACGCCAGGGGTGTATAGCTGTTATTTAAAACTAATCCCAGAGTGTTACAAATTCGGGTTAAAAAGTTGTGAATTTTTGAAATTTTTAATATATTAATAAATATAACACATAATTTTGACTTCAGTAGGTAATATTAGGGGTTGCAAACGTTCAGTTACAATCTAATATTAGTTTGCGAATACTCATTTTGTGCCTTTGAGGTCTTAAACATATAAATTTTGTAAAATAAAACTATGTTCAAAAAAACTTGAAGTATTTGTTTGGTCAACTCTAATATTTTAAATCTGGAAATTGAATCTAATGCCAGCTTCCAGCACGTGCTTATTTACCTCAAATTTTTGAAAACAAACAATTTCGTTAATCCATCTTACGCGTCAGTAGCATTGAGTTACCAGAAAATCTCGAAACTAATAAAATACACACACTGTACAGTAAAATAGCTCATTTTTGGACATTTATGTACTTGACAACCAACAGAAAATAATTCAGGAAATATTTAGCTGTAACGTAGGTATTTTAATTTAATACAGTGGTTTCCAACATTTTTTGTCAATAAGCAAATATGTCGGAACGAAATTAATTTGATGTTTTATTTTTAACCGTAAATAAAATAATTAACAATAATACTTTACTGCTGCAATATTTGCAATTAATTATTATTTTATTTAAATAATTAACCATTTTAACTTGTTTATTTTGCAAAGCCGGTTCCCGGAAAAATAAACAAAGATGTAATATAAAGTAAAATATTCTTATATTATAGATTCGTATTGTATAAATATTTTAAGGAAAGCATTGACCATGAATTTAATACGGAAGGAAGTTAATAAAAAGGTTTCCCAAAGATTTCATCTTAGTGTCGATAGTCTAAGTTATCCCAAAAAGGTTATTTTGTTGCTTCCAAACTTTTGTATTAAATTTGAAGGACAGAAAATGTTTTTGCTTTTATTGCTGATATTTATTGTAACAATATTTTTATGTTATGTGCGTTTTTATTGGAGCAGAAGAAACTTTTATAAAATGGCAGAACAATTTGTGGGGCCGCCGACATTACCAATTATTGGAAATACTTTAATGTTTCTGAATCTTCAAAGCCGTAAGTTAATATTTATCCAATCGGGGTTAGTGATTTTATACCAGAAAATTTGATCATTTTGCAGGAAAATTGTTAAAACCTATGACGCATCAAAGTATTCTGTATAAGTCGCCAATGAAAATTTGGATTCTGCACAGATTAATGTTATTCGTATACGATCCAGTGAATTTAGAGACAATTTTTAACCATCCCGATGGTCTTGAAAAAGACCCATACTTGTACAAATTTGCATTAGAAATTCCAGACAAAGGAATACATACCCTATTTACCGCACCAGGTAATTATAGCAAATTAGCTTTTTGGACTTTGTCTCTTCCGTTCCCGTGAAAAAACTCAAATGTTTGTAAAGATAAAGTAAACATTTAAATTTTAGTGCCCATCTGGAGAAAACTTAAAAAAATTATCTTGCCTACATTTAATCAAAAAATTCTAAATGGATATGTCGATATATTTTCTGAAAAATCAAACATACTGGTAAATCAGTTGCAAAAACATGCCGGAAAAGGAACATTTGATGTATTTCAACACTTCGCTCTGTTAACCATAGATGCCATATTTCGTAAGTGCAATTTATTGTGTATACAATTTTAATCAAAATAATTGGTGTTTCTTTATAAGCTACTTTAATGGGAATGACGTATAATGCACAAACAGAGGAAGTCGAACTGGGAGCGTGGCTTGAATCGTAAGTAATTGCAAATAATTTTCATATAGGATATACAGGGTGACTAACTTTATGACGATTTTCTTTAAAACGGGAAAAAAATTTAATACTCAAATAAGTCACAGCGATTGAACTAATTGAGACAATAGCAATAACGTCAAAACGTTCTTGTGTGGCTCGATTAGTATAATTCGACTTGACTGATAACTTAATTTTTTTATTCTGCGTTCAAGGGAAATCTTACAACGACACCACCTGAGCGGCAGTGTAAAGTTTTTGCTGGCTATCCCTTGATGAAACCGGAATTCACTTTTCAGCATTAGTACTTCTGTGTGTCATCCACTTGCTATATATTTCGTGTTGGTATTTCTGTCTTTTTTCTTCTTTCCTATTTCGATTTCTTTGAGTGAAACCACTTTTTACAAAGGTATTCACTGGTTTCTAATTTTCAGAATTTGTTTTCCTATGTTTTCGAGTTAAAGTGGTGTCTTAGGCACTGCGCAGTTGTGTTTGGCACTGGAAAAATGTATTTGTTGCTCTTGTATAGCTTAAAAATAATTTATTTCAGATTTATGCGAATAATATTTGATCGAATGTCCTACAAACCATTGTATTACTTTGACTTTATTTTTAAAATGACAGCAGACGGCAAACTCTTTTATGCCATGATTGAAAATATTAGAGAACGCTTACGGCTTAGCTTAGGAGAAACAATAAAAAATTATCGGCGAGAAAGACGAGAGAATCCCGAAGCGCCAGTAGAAGAAGGTATGTTAGTTCGATTTTATAGTATAAATATGAAATCCATTCTTACCGTTCTTAAAATCGACCCAATCATGGCAACGTTCTTAAATTCAAACAGAGCATTCTTAACTTAAGATGTCAAATTACTGATTGCTTTTTGCAATGATAGTAGTTAAGTACGACATTCTTAAATTTTCTTTCAATTTAAGAACGTCGAATGATTGGGTCAATTTTAAGAACGGATTTTTTTGAGTGTAAGCGTAAAAAGTGAGTAACATAAAACGTAAGAATTATTTATTTACATTCTCGACAAAATATAATCATCCCTTTTAAGTTTTTCCAATCCATTTCGTGAATTACTTTTATAACATTGAAAAAAACAGTTTCTCATAAGTTTTAACCCACAGCACCGTAGTGGCACAAACTATGACACCCATGGCATAGAACCACCGTTTTAGTTCCGCTTTCAACCTGGCTTGGCGCTTAAACCGCGCGCCCCTGTTCAAATCCGGGCCGGGATAAGACATTTATTCTGATCGTCTTCGGCAAGCGTGTGTAACTACCAGAACCTTCCATAAAAACCGAATCAATCCTTTACATGGAGTTGGGGAAAACTGAGAGAGGCTTATGTCCAGGAGTGGACGAATGCAGGCTGAGAAAGAGATGTACGCTTTGCTTCCAACACTGCTTATCTGCCGTTTATCTTACGTTTTATGTATTTCTTACGCTCACGTCTATAATAATGGATAGCATATATGTTTAATATGTTTTTGGCTCCAGTCAAGGTAAATTCCTTTCTACGTCAATTAATAGTACTGTCTGAAGAGGGACTAAATTTAAGCGACACACAAATTATGCAAGAAGGAATGTTGTTGTTTCTTGCGGTAAGTTACATAGGTTAAACGTGGGAAGTACCATGCAGAATTTTGCCAAACCCAATTTTTTATTTCGTAGGGCACTGACACTGTGTCAACCACAGCCTCTTTCGTTCTCCTGATGTTAGGAATGCATCCAGAAGTTCAGGTAAAATATACGTCGACAACTTTTGTACAAAATAAATATTAAGTGAAAATTTTAGGAGAAGGTTTACCAGGAAGTGATTGATACGATTGGGTTCGAAAAATCAGTAGAACACACAGATCTACCAAAATTGACGTACACCGAAATGGTTATAAAGGAAACTATGAGAATATATCCCGCTGGTCCTGTTACAGCGAGGGCAGCAACAGGTGATATTCTCTTAACCGGTAAGTCTTAAGTACAAAATAATTTTTAATTAAAAATTTTCGTAATATGAGTTACACAGATGGTAGGGTGATTCCCAAGGGTACCACTATGGCAATCGGCGTAATTCATGCACACCGAAATCCTGAAGTTTGGCCAGATCCTCTCAAGTTCGATCCATTACGTTTTCTACCCGAAGAGTGTGCAAAGCGTCATCCTTTACAGCTACATACCCTTTTTGGCCGGCCCGAGATATTGCATTGGTCAGTAGTAGGTAACAAAATTTACTAAATATGATTTATTAATTTTTTTCTTAGGATCGAAATTTGCGATGATGCTAATGAAGACCGTGATTGCTACAGTGGTGAGGAAATTTTCTGTAAAAACTTGCTACGACCGAATGGAAGACATAAAAGTTAAACAAAGTGTTGCACTTAAACCTATTAATGGATTCCTGGTCTCAATAGAAGAGAGGAAATTTTAAAATATAATTTAGCTAATTGTCAAATTCAAATGAAATTTGAAAGTTATCAAAATCATTCACAGTATAAGGATGGTATATACTATTTTTTTTCTAATAATTTGGCCTATTTTAAAAGAAAAGGTTTTATGTAAATTTTTCGTTAATATTTCTAAAAAAAGTTACGAATTTTTGAAGTTGGTAAAAAATGCATGATTTTGGAACTTCAAGAATTCATAATATTCTTTAGAAGCATTGTACGAAAAAATAACAAAAGACCTGTTTTTCTTAAAATTGGGTCAAATTATTAGGAAAAAAAATAGCTTGAACCAAAATCTGTAAATTAATGTATTTGTTTAAACAATTGCATTTTAAACAAATTGTATCTCTCTGAGACAATTGTAACCAATGAATATAGATTCTAAACAAAAAAATTAAATTAGACCCTCACCTGGAACAGAGGCATGAGTCGTAAAATATCGGGTTACATCTTTTTTAATGAAATTTTTATCAAACAGTCGGCCATAGTGGATCAGCCATTTTGAATAACCTATTTTTGACTTTATAATCTGTTTCAGCGACCCCGAGAATCCCTATTAAGTTAATTGCAATTGAATCGCCTTAAAATTTCCCAACGTACATATAATCATTTAGTTTAAAAAAACCTTTTTTTTTGTTTAAACAAGAAATAAACAATTTCCTCACATTTATATGTTTATAACTTTTTACTTTAAGCTATTAAAAAGTGATAGCAAAAGGTTTTTGCAAAATCGAAGCTTCCGTTAATTTAATTACACTCATTTACTCATCTGTTTTTGTATTTATTTTTAAGAGAAACAGCCGGCAAGGCTAGCACAGAAGGGGGAATTTTATTCCAACTGATTCAAAAAACTAAAAAAAGTCCCAAAATTTGGAAGTTGTTTGGCTCCCAAAAGTTCTCCCGAGGTCGCCCGTGTTAGCATTTTTGGTTTTCACATGCTTGTACCTATTTCTTCTTCTTCTTGTAAGGCTCGACAACCCATTGTGGGTTTTGGCCGTTCGTAGGAACTTTCAGAATTCGTTTCTCCGGGTGGAATAATCCCCTTTTCTGCATCCATCAGTTTCTTCCATAGCGATTTATGTGTCTTTGCCCGCTCCACTATTTTTCTCCATTCCTTTCTATTGCCTGCTGTCTTCTTCCAATCCTTTGCGCCCATGTTTCTTAAGTCTGATTACACATCTTCGGCCCATGTCTTTCTAGGTCTTCCCCTCCCTCTCTTGCCCATTGGTCTCCAGTCCATTGACAAGTTGATTGCTCTTACCTTTGGGCTTTTGTACCTATTTATACAAGTTAAAAAAATAAAAGTTTCTACACCACCTTTTGCAACATACAATTCCTTTACTGACTGGCTTATTTTTTAATGTTCAAGTATTTATTCGATCTCATACAAAAATTTGAAGTTCCAATACAAACCTGGCCTAACATCGTGATCGTCAAACGGGACGCCCATACGTCGTGTAAATGGTAACTTAACTTCTTTGAATGGATAGAAACCCAATAGTTGAACGACGTTAATAAAAAAAACATAAACGATACTAACATAACTTCTATCTGTCCATTAACCAACCGAAAAACCAGTGGTGTAACAAACCCGAAATCTATCCAGTGGCGTCGCTGGTTCACTTTAAACAGATAAGCAAAATACATGAAATAAGTAAAGATAGCTTTATGCTTTGAATTAACCTCTCGATACTTTTGTTGAAGTTAACCGCAAAAATAACTCCACAATAGGCTACAATCAACCGCAATAAATCTTAAATTGTCTCTTGCTGCGAGCTCGTCCTTTAAGAGAATCAGTTACAAATCCATTCATTTGGTAAACTAAAGAAATTAAATTGCAACGTCTAGTAGCTATCGACATTTTGTTAAAATTTACCATCCGCCCCAGACAACTTTAACCGTCTTAAGCTTTTGTTTTGTGTATACAACGCCATCTATTATCGGTATCAATATGACAACTCGTCTCTAGATGACGCATGCTGTATAATACAAACCATGAACTTAGAACAGTCTAAATTATGTAAAATTTAATTTTATGTGTATAAATTTATTTCTCTAATTATTTTTTGTAATTTACAATAAATTTTGTATAAATAAAAATGTATGATTATTGTTTTATTTTGCATCACTCCAGTACAGCCGCGCCACCTGGTGGTTTAGTTCAATTTTATACGGTTAAGCGCACACAAAATTTAAAACAGTTGCCAGTCCTTATCTTCTAAGTCCATGATACAAACGTAATAAACCCACAATATTAAATTAATTTTGATAAACGCGCGAAATTTTTGTTCAGTTAAATGTACGGAAAATGTTACAGAAAATAAATATTTTAATACTTAATTATATGTTTACTTGTTTAAATTGATAATATAAATTAATTAGTATTGTTTTGTTAAAAGTACTGTAAATATTCAAAACTTTTTTATAAAACAGTGAGAAAGGTCAGCGAAAAATATTATATTTCCATTTTCCAACGTAAAATTTTGTAGTACACATCTAAAGAACTCTTTTGCAATGCTTTTACGATAATTAAATAAACAAATGTTACGAGCTTATTTAAATGTGGTTGAAGCTGGCATTAGATTCAATTCCCAGATTTAAAATATTAGAGTTGACCAAACAAATACATCAAGTTTTTTTGAACATAGCTTTATTTTACAAAATTTATATGTTTAAGACCTCAAAGGCACAAAATGAGTATTCGCAAACTAATATTAGATTGTAACTGAACGTTTGCAACCCCTAATATTAACTACTGAAGTCAAAATTATGTGTTATATTTATTAATATATTAAAAATTTCAAAAATTCACAACTTTTTAAGCAGAGTTTGTAACACTCTGGGATTAGTTTTAAATAATACCTAGACACCCCTTGCGTATTACAACATATCAGCTTCAAAAATATTTGGGGTCGGAGGGGGTCAAATTTCGTCTTAAAAATTTCAAAAATTCACAACCTTGTATTCTGAGTTAGTTGTGAAATTACTTGTAAATGATAGCTATACACGGATGAAGCCCAAAAGTTCTACGAATTTAAAGCTTAACAGGTACCATGTTTATTGTATTGTCTTCATAAAATGCCATATACTGTTACCGGTAATGACAGTTAGGCAATTACGGCCCGACAAAGATGGGGTTGAATCGACTTCAGATTAAGTAGTAATCCTTTTCTATGGTAAACAGATAAATAAGAAATGTAAATTTTAGAAATGCAAAAACGACAAACATAGTCGGCCTGAATTATAAATTGAAAAGAAAATATCTCCTTGTTATCTGGTATCTACTTCTTAGATTTTACCAGCCTATCACATCAGTTATATTTTCTTTTTAACTTATATTTTGACCCCTCCCCAAAAGTATCATAAAATTTATAGAATTTTAAATATTATACTAGCAAGTAAAATCGTCCCTACGAGCCGATTTGACTTGCTATCTCTGCGAGGCGCCGCACCTCTGGTCGGCTCGCGGCCTACCGCGCGGTTTTTCTTGACGTATCCCTATATTTGAGACAGACTTTTTGTTCTTGTATTGGGTGGTTGCATTTTAAAAGGATTTCTTTGTGGTAACAGAACGCGAAGTAGTAGTGAACAATGTTTGTGCGATGTTTCCTGACGTCTAATTAACTTTTCTTTTTTAAATGGTAACATTGGTTGTATTCAATTGTATTAACAATTGACAGACAATTGACAATTGTCGCGTTTTGGTTATTTGGTATCAGCTTTAAACTAACTCTGGCCGAGAGCCTGATCTACCTTTTTCGTTCAGATTGCACTTATTCGGTACAGTTGTAAAAAAAAGTAACTAACTCTTATCTACAGTCTGATCTACCTCTTCGCACTGATACCACTTATTTGGTGACAAGTAAAAAATATAAAATCGTTGGGATTAAATGTGAGGAATTACAATAGGGATGTTGAATGGTATTGAATTTAGTGATAACTCTTATTAATTCTTGAAAATAATATCGAATGAAATTTATAAACGAAATAAAAATTTTTCAATTGAGAAAATCAAATTTGAAATTCAAAAATGAATCGTTCAGCCGATTATGCCTCTGACGTCAGATCCGTGATCCAGAACGTTTTTATGGAAATTTTACAACGTCGCAAAGACCTGACAGTTAAATATTTTACTTATATTTGACAGTTGTAAACAATGTAACGTTTACCATTTAAATTGTATGTTTTATTCGAGAGGTCAACCGCTAGAGGAAATCGTGTACAATTAACTTCACACTTTACGTAATTCATGATAATTCTGCATACTTCGTACTTCATATAATTCAGGAATTTATAATTACTCAATTTATAATTAATTGTCAAATTACGAATTAAACACATTTACTTGACCATAGCTAATTTTAATAAACTTGAAATATGCTTAAATATTTAATTCACTTTTAATAAAAATAAATTATTTAAACCGGGGTCTGGGGTGTGGAACACCCTCCAGTGCCTTTAACAGGAGATCTTCAGTTTACTTCTGATAAAAAGTAAACTACTTGGTCTGGGGTTCTGCAATGTTCTTCATTCCAAAATTTGTGCACTGGAGGGTGTTCCACACCCCAGACCCCCGGATTGAATAGTTTATTTTATCAGAAGTAAACTGAAGATCTCCGTTGCAGAGGCACTGGAAGGTGTTCCACACCCCCAGACCCCCGGATCGAGTAGTTTCGAGTAAAATCTCGAAACTAATAAAATACACACACGGTACAGTAAAATAGCTTATTTTTGGGAAAATTTATGTACTTGACAACCAACAAAAAGAATTCAGGAAATATTTAGCTGTAACGTAGGTATTTAAGATCCTTTTAATTTAATACTGTGGTTCCCAACATTTTTTGTCAATAAGCGAATATGTCGGAACGAAATTAATTCGAGGTTTTATTTTTAACGGTAAATAAAATAATTAACAATAATACTTTACTGCTGCAATATTTGCAATTAATTATTATTTTATTTAAATAATTAACAATTTGTTTATTGTTACTTGTTTATTTTGCAAAGCCGGTTCTCGGAAAACATAAAAAAAAATGTAAAATAAAGTAAAATATTCTTATATTATAAATTCGTATTGTATAAATATTTTAAGAAAAGCATTGACCATGAATTTAATATAGAAGGAAGTTAATAAAAAGGTTTCCCAAACATTTCATCTTAGTGTCGATAGTCTAAGTTATCCCAAAAAGATTATTTCGTTGCTTACAAACTTTTGTATTTAATTTGAAGGACAAAAAATGTTTTTGCTTTTATTGCTGGTATTTATTGTAACAATATTTTTATGTTACGTGCGCTTTTATTGGAGCAGAAGAAACTTTTATAAAATGGCAGAACAATTTGTGGGGCCGCCGACATTACCAATTATTGGAAATACTTACACGTTTCTGATTCCTCAAAGCCGTAAGTTAACATTAATCCAATCGGGGTTAGTGATTTTATACCAGAAAATGTGATCATTTTGCAGGAAAATTGTTAAAACCTATGACGCATCAAAGTATTCTGTATAAGTCGCCAATGAAATTTTGGATTCTGCACAGATTAATGTTATTGGTATACGATCCAGTGAATTTAGAGACAATTTTTAACCATCCCGATGGTCTTGAAAAAGACCCATACGTGTACAAATTTGCATTAGATCTTCCAGACAGTGGAATAAATACCCTATTTACCTCACCAGGTAATTATGCCAAATTAGCTTTTTGGACTTTGTCTCTTCCGTTCCCGTGAAAAAACTCCAATGCTTGTAAAGATAAAATAAGTCACTTAAATTTTAGTGCCCATCTGGAGAAATCTTAAAAAAATTATCTTGCCTACATTTAATCAAAAAATTCTAAATGGATATGTCGATATATTTTCTGAAAAATCAAACATACTGGTAAATCAGTTGCAAAAACATGCCGGAAAAGGAACCTTTGATGTATTTCAACACTTCGCTCTGTTAACCATAGATGCCATATATGGTAAGTGCAATTTATTGTGTAGACAATTTTAATCAAAATAATTGGTGTTTCTTTATAAGCTACTTTAATGGGAATAACGCGTAATGCACAAACAGAGGAAGTCGAACTGGGCGCGTGTCTTGAATCGTAAGTAATTGCAAATAATTTTGCTTCATATAGAATATACAGGGTGACAAACTTTATGACGATTTTCTTTAAAACGGGAAAAAAAATTTACACTCACATAAGTCACAGCGATTGAACTAATTGAGACAATAGCAATAACGTCAAAACCTTCTTGTGTGGCTCGATTAGTATAATTCGACTTGACTGATAACTTAATTATTTTTTATTCTGCGTTCAAGGGAAAAATCTTACAACGACACCACCTGACTGGCAGTATAAAGTTTCTGCTGGCTATCCCTTGATGAAACCGGAATTCACTTTTTAGCATTAGTACTTCTGTGTGTCATCCACTTGCTATATATTTCGTGTTGGTATTTTTGTCTTTTTTCTTCTTTCCAATTTCGATTTCTTTGATTGAACCCACTTTTTTACGAAGGTAGTCACTGGTTTCTAGTTTTCAAAATTTGTGTCTTAAGCACTGCACAGTTGTGTTTGGCACTGGAAAAATGTATTTGTTGCTCTTGTATAGCTTAAAAATAATTTATTTCAGATTTATGCGAATACTATTTGATCGAATGTCCTACAAACCATTGTATTACTTCGACTTTATTTTTAAAATGACAGCAGACGGCAAACTCTTTTATGGCATAATTGAAAATATTAAAAAACACATACGGCTTAGCTTAGGAGAAACAATAAAAAATTATCGGCGAGAAAGACGAGAGAATCCGGAAGCGCCTGTAGAAGAAGGTATGTTAGTTCGATTTTATAGTATAAATATGAAATCCATTTTTACCGTTCTTAAAATCGACCCAATCATGGCAACGTTCTTAAATTCAAACAGAGCATTCTTAACTTGAAATGTCAAATTACTGATTGCTTTTTGCAATGATAGTAGTTAAGTACGACATTCTTAAATTTTCTTTCAATTTAAGAACGTCGAATGATTGGGTCAATTTTAAGAACGTATTTTTTTGAGTGTAAGCGTAAAAAGTGAGTAACATAAAACGTAAGAATTATTTATTTGCATTTCCGACGAAATATAATCATCCCTTTTAAGTCTTTCTAATCCATTTCGTGAATTACTTTCATAACATTGAAAAAAAAACCGTTTCTCATAAGTTTCAACCCACAGCATCGTAGTTGGCACGAACTATGACACCCATGGCATGGAACCACCGTTTTAGTTCCGCTTTCAACCTGGCCGTGTACGCTTAGACGATCCTGGCTTGGCGCTTAAACCGCGCGCCCCTGTTCAAATCCGGGCCGGGGTAAGACATTTATTCTGATCGTCTTCGGCAAGCGTGTGTAACTACCAGAACCTTCCATAAAAACCGAATCAATCCTTTATATAGAAGTTTGGGAAAAACCGAGAGAGGTTTATGTCCAGGAGTGGACGAATGCAGGCTGAGAAAGAGATGTACGCTTTGCTTATAACACTGCTTATCTGCCGTTTATCTTACGTTTTATGTATTTCTTACGCTCACGTCTATAATAATGGATAGCATATAGGTTTAATATGTTTTTGGCTTCAGTCAAGGTAAATTCCTTTCTACGTCAATTAATAGTACTGTCTGAAGAGGGACTAAATATAAGCGACACACAAATTATGCAAGAAGGATTGTTGTTGTTTCTTGCGGTAAGTTACATAGGTTAAACGTGGGAATTACCATGCAGAATTTTACCAAAAATAATTTTTTATTTCGTAGGGCTCTGACACTATATCAACCACAATCTCTTTCGTTCTCCTGATGTTAGGAATGCATCCAGAAGTTCAGGTAAAATATACGTCGACAACTTTTTGTACAAAATAAATATTAAGTGAAAATTTTAGGAGAAGGTTTATCAGGAAGTGATTGATACGATTGGGTTTGAAAAACCAGTAGAACACACAGATCTACCAAAATTGACGTACACCGAAATGGTTATAAAGGAAACTATGAGAATATATCCCGCTGGTCCTCTTATAGCAAGGGCAGCAACAGGTGATATTCTCTTAACGGGTAAGTCTTGGGTACAAAATAATTTTTAATTAAAAATTTTCGTAATATGAGTTACACAGATGGTAGGGTGATTCCCAAGGGTACCACTATGGCAATCAGCGTAATTCATGCACACCGAAATCCTGAAGTTTGGCCAGATCCTCTCAAGTTCGATCCATTACGTTTTCTACCCGAAGAGTGTGCAAAGCGTCATCTTTACAGCTTCATACCCTTTTTGGCCGGCCCGAGATATTGCATTGGTCAGTAATAGGTAACAAAATTTACTAAATATGATTTATTAATTTTTTCTTAGGATCTAAATTTGCGATGATGCTAATGAAGACTGCGATTGCTACAGTGGTGAGGAAATTTTCTGTAAAAACTTGCTACGACCGAACGGAAGACATAAAAGTTAAACAAAGTGTTGCACTTAAAGCTATTAATGGATTCCTAGTCTCAATAGAAGAGAGGAAATTTTAAAATATAATTTGGCTAATTGCCAAATTCAAATGAAATTTAATAATTGCTAATTGAAATTTTAATTGTGTGAAATTTCAAATTAGTCAATTAAAATTTTATTAAACATATATTAATATTGTTAATTTAATACTTAAAATATATTTTACAAGTTAATAAATATTTATATTATAATACTAGCTCGTCAGGTGGCCTATCGGTCGCCATGACTTCCTAGTGAGCGAAAATAGTGGAACTCGGTTGACCGTACATAATTTTAAACTAGTCAAAATAACTTAACCAATAAAAAGTAGATAGTTGCAGAATTCCAATTTTGATCTTACTTGTAGACATCGCAAAAACAACGACTTGAACGTTGTAAATAACAACGCTTTGGATTAGATTTATTTGTAAACATTGTTTATTTGTTTCCATGAAGAAATATAAATTGTTAATTTTAATGTTTTTAATTAAAAAAAAATTGTAAATTTTAGATAGTGAATCTTAAAGGGTGAAACTGAGGAAACATAAAATGAGGGAAAAAAATAAAAGTGGAAATAAAAATGTTAAGAGATAAATGCTTTGCAAGGCTAATTTTTAATGTTTAATTTAGTTTGTCTAAGTTTTCCCCTGAAACTCTGAGATTCAATTCGTAGCTGTACAATAATTTGTATTAGCTGTACCCGTTAATATTGTATTAAAACGTTTGGCGTAGCAGAGGCAGTAACGAAATAGCCCCCGGATGGAAGGGCTAATTGGAACCTGTCTCTGAACTAATTTTAATATTTAATTTAGTTTGTCTAAGTTTTCCCATGAAACTCTGAGATTCAATTGGTAGCTGTACAATAATTTGTATTAGCTGTATTCGTTAATATTGTATTAAAACGTTTGGCGTAGCAGAGGCAGTAACGAAATAGGCCCCGAATGGAAGGACTAATTGGAACCTGTCCCTGAATTAATTTTAATGTTTAATTTATTGTGTTTCAGTTTTCTCATGAAACTCTGAGATTCAATTCGTAGCTGTACAATAATTTGTATTAGCTATATTCGTTAATGTTGTATTAAAACGTTTGGCGTAGCAGAGGCAGTAACGAACTAGGCCCCGGATGGAAGGGCTAATTGGAACCTGTCCCTGAACTAATTTTTAATGTTTAATTTAGTTTGTCTAAGTTTTCCCATAAAACTCTGAGATTCAATTCGTAGCTGTACAATAATTTGTATTAGCTGTACCTGTTAATATTGTATTAAAACGTTTGGCGTAGCAGAGGCAGTAACGAACTAAGCCCCAGATGGAAGGGCTAATTGGAACCTGTCCCTGAACTAATTTTAATGTTTAATTTAGTTTGTCTAAGTTTTCCCTAAAACTCTGAGATTCAATTCGTAGCTGTACAATAATTTGTATTAGCTGTACCTGTTAATTTGTATTAAAACGTTTGGCGTAGCAGAGGCAGTAACGAACTAAGCCCCAGATGGAAGGGCTAATTGGAACCTGTCCCTGAACTAATTTTTAATGTTTAATTTAGTTTGTCTAAGTTTTCCCTAAAACTCTGAGATTCAATTCGTAGCTGTACAATAATTTGTATTAGCTGTACCTGTTAATATTGTATTAAAACGTTTGGCGTAGCAGGAACAGTAACGAAATAGTCCTCGGATGGAAGGGCTAATTGGAACCTGTCCCTGAACTAATTTTTAATGTTTAATTAATTTGTCTAAGTTTTCCCTGAAACTCTGAGATTCAATTCGTAGCTGTACAATAATTTGTATTAGCTGTACCTGTTAATATTGTATTAAAACGTTTGGCGTAGCAGAGGCAGTAACGAACTAGCCCCAGATGGAAGGACTAATTGGAACCTGTCCCTGAATTAATTTTAATGTTTAATTTATTGTGTTTCAGTTTTCCCCTAAAACTCTGAGATTCAATTCGTAGCTGTACAATAATTTGTATTAGCTGTACCCGTTAATATTGTATTAAAACGTTTGGCGTAGCAGAGGCAGTAACGAACTAAGCCCCAGATGGAAGGCTAATTGGAACCTGTCCCTGAACTAATTTTTAATGTTTAATTTAGTTTGTCTAAGTTTTCCCTAAAACTCTGAGATTCAATTCGTAGCTGTACAATAATTTGTATTAGCTGTGCCCGTTAATATTGTATTAAAACGTTTGGCGTAGCAGGAACAGTAACGAAATAGTCCTCGGATGGAAGGGCTAATTGGAACCTGTCCCTGAACTAATTTTTAATGCTTAATTAATTTGTCTAAGTTTTCCCTGAAACTCTGAGATTCAATTCGTAGCTGTACAATAATTTGTATTAGCTGTACCTGTTAATATTGTATTAAAACGTTTGGCGTAGCAGAGGCAGTAACGAACTAAGCCCCAGATGAAACGGCTAATTGGAACCTGTCCCTGAATTAATTTTTAATGTTTAATTTAGTTTGTCTAAGTTTTCCCTAAAACTCTGAGATTCAATTCGTAGCTGTACAATAATTTGTATTAGCTGTGCCCGTTAATATTGTATTAAAACGTTTGGCGTAGCAGAACAGTAACGAAATAGTCCCTCGGATGGAAGGGCTAATTGGAACCTGTCCCTGAACTAATTTTTAATGCTTAATTAATTTGTCTAAGTTTTCCCTGAAACTCTGAGATTCAATTCGTAGCTGTACAATAATTTGTATTAGCTGTACCCGTTAATATTGTATTAAAACGTTTGGCGTAGCAGAGGCAGTAACGAACTAAGCCCCAGATGAAAGGCTAATTGGAACCTGCCCCTGTGCTAATTTTTAATGTTTAATTTATTGTGTTTCAGTTTTCCCTAAAACTCTGAGATTCAATTCGTAGCTGTACAATAATTTGTATTAGCTGTACCCGTTAATATTGTATTAAAACGTTTGGCGTAGCAGAGGCAGTAACAAAATAGCCCACGAGTGACAGAGCTAATTGGAACCTGTCCCTGAACTAATTTTTAATGTTTAGTTAATTGTTTTTGAATTTACTTCTAAAATTTTTTGATTTGGGATAATTCGCAGTCCCCGACATAAAGAAGCTTTAGAGTCATCAAAAGTTTCAACTTAGATGTCTCCCTGGAAACTATAGCGGTAGACGTCAAAAACCAGGCCAAAGACAAGTTCTTTGCAATCTCATTGTCGAGCAAAGGTATCACCAACCATAGAAGATCTAAGATCATTTTATATTTCAGCTGATCAATGGTAAGTAGGGCTATGTCGTCACCAAGGGGAATTCTGCTCTTTACTCCAAGGTAAAAGGGATACACCTAGATTGAGTCAGGTCAACAGATTTTAGGCGCTTTTACCAATGAACCGCATTAATTTATCGCGAATTTAATTTATGAAATAAACAAAAACTAACAGTTTGAGCGCCACATAACATTGCAATTCATATCGAGCCGTTAGAGGGCGCCTTAAAAAATACGAAAACATCACAAATCTATATTATCATCACCTAAAATAGTCAAATTTGTAACAAATTACATCGCGTCATGGCAAATCTGTTTAATTTTCAAACTACAATCAACCACTGCATTTATTTCTTTAACGTTATTCTGTTACCACTAGTTAGTGCAATCACTTTATTCAGGTTTTAAAAAAATTTAAAGCGAATCAATATTTACAGGTGTCAGCTGATTATTGCGAATTTGGATTTTGCAAAAACGAGCAGTACTGCTGCGGTGACAACAAGTGCTGCACTAAAACGCTGGACGTATGGTTTTTTTGGTAACTCATTTTCTTATCCGAAATCTTCTGACTAACTCTTTTTTTAATCAGGGCTGGAATCCTGCTAGTAATTTTTGCATTGGCTGTAGCAGCTGGCGTTAGATATACGAGAAACCAAACTGCAACTTACGTACTCTTAGCCACACATCCAATGGAAGAACCACAAGTTACTCCCGTTACCTTCAAATGAAGAAATCCTTTTGATTTATTGCGTGTATCGATTTAAACTATCTAAATGTACATTCACTCGTATAATCTTAAGTAAGTAACCAATTGTTTATATGACTAACTAACCGACAAACACCCCCCTTCTCTTTTATTTATTTCAACTGTGATAATACTTTATATAGAAATTAATTAGTATTTATTTGTAATATATTTTTGATGATATAACAAAAAAAAGACATGTGTATTAAATGCCGCTAGTATTTACAATAATTGTATTGACGAAAAAGCTGGAAAATTACAAAATAAACGATCGCTGTGTGCAACCTTCATTTCTTGGATTCACATTTCACACAAAGACCAAGCTAAAAACCAAAATGTATGTACTTGTAAAATGAAAGTGACGGTTCCACTTACTTGACTATGGAAAGTTCGGGCATGCCAGGATCTGCTCCTTGGTTGAATCCTAGGAAAGAAATTTTGGTTGGTTCGAAACCACTTTGAACAGTGCAACAACTTACCTAAAAATACCAGCGTTGGTATAAATCCGTAGTGGAAAACTGTTTTAGCAGCTTCGATAACAATCGACAATCGCTGCTTTGCATCGTCAGATAATAGAGCCATTTTTATCAATTTGTTGCAATTTTAACCTCACAAGAGTGTCGAGCAAGGATAAATGGCGGTGGTGTTTTATTGAACCGTTTAGCAATGTTGTCAAATTTCTGACAGCGCGGTAAAATCTCACTTTCAAATTCAATTTTTTTAGTATTATTTTAAACAGAATTATTTTCGCTTGAAAGACGAATGAGATGTGTAGCGGAAGTTTTCAAAATGTGAGTTCCTTGTAATCTTTTAAAAATAGGCGATTTGTTCTAAATAAATCCCATTGACGCTGTCCAAATTTCATCAGAATCGACGGAAAACGTTGGAATCAATAAAGCAAAAAACTACTTTTACAGTTTGAGTGTGGCCCAAGATCCCTCGGTCTGTTAATCCGTGATTTCAAGTTTTGTTCCTTGAATTTTGATTTGCTACCTTTAGTTAATTAAGGTAAAATGGAGGATATGACGCACCTTTTGAAATTTATCAATTTTTCAGTTATTACTCACAAGTGTCTCATGGTGATAGGATTTTTGTACCTACAACCCTAACGTATCTTAAGCAGGAAGTATAGGTGATTCTGATTGTGCTAACTGTTATTAATTACATTAATTCTGAAAATTGAATTTTGCGTCATATCCCCGATGGGGTTGGGGATATGACGCTTCGAGGGTTGGGGATATTGCTTATGGCGATTTACATGTAATTGATTAAAAATAATAAAAACAATTTTATTTGAAAAAGTATAATAGTCAGATAAAAACTCAAAAACAATGAACACTTAAACTACGGTAATGGTTTTAGGAAATATAACATTAAATGTAAAGTGTAAAATTGTAAAAATGTAAAATTAATGTAAACATATTACTATCTCACAATATGCGTCATATCACTAACTATCCACCATTTTATTTATAAAATAATTAAATCATAACAAAGACCATTATGACTAAATTAACTATTTATAATTAATTTTAGACGTTGTACAATGCCATAAAATTCAGAAAACGAATTAAAAATCTATGAGGAAACATAATACAGAACTTTCAAAATAATGTAATAAAACTTTTGCATGTGCTCACCTGATTCAGACGAAGAAAATGCGTGCTCTCATGAAAACGATTCGTTCAACAATTAGTTTCTTGCTGTATATCTGGTTTTAGGCAATGGAACTAAGGAATATTTAGGTAATAAGGTTCATAGATAACAACATAACAGAGATCTTGCAATTGCGTCTATCCCTACCGCGTCATATCTCGGTTTTACCTTAAGTTGCATTTTTAAAATTATTTTATTAATTTTACACTGACAGTCTAAGTTTAGAATTTATCTTAATTAAAACCGTCCACCGTGAGGTAGGATTTTTTCATTTTAGTTAAAAATATACCTATTAAAAAATTTAATCACTAATACTGATTTCTTGATAGCTAAATATTTCTTGAAATTTTATTAAAATATTAACAATAGTTAAAATCAAAGTGTAACATGAAATATGAAAATTTTCTTCATTAATTTATCCTATAGAAATCTTCAAGATATTCATATTAACAAATTAACCGTAAGCGAAAATAATCAGAAATTGGATGGCTGAATTATTTTTATCGAAAGTGTGATTAAAATCTAATGAATTGTGCTAAAAAATTAATTTATGCGTTAATTTTCGGATAAGCTGAATTTTTCTCTAATAATATGGCTTAAACTTATGCAATTTCTTGGTGTTTTTAAACGGGATAAAACTTCCAAGTTTTGGACTGTAAAAGTACAAATTCGCAGCGGATTCAAATTTAAAGAAAATTTCCGCGTTAAACATCAAAAAGTTAAACTGTTTAGGGCCAATGAGCCCTTTTTGGTCTTATTTAGGGCATCAATTCACAGTAGTTTCGCATCTGAACAAATTTTGTCTCGTAACCATTGGTTTTTTCCCCTCAAATTAAGAATTAATCATGTCCCATTAAACGTGATGCTGTTGGAATTTTAGGGCCTACTGAAAAAAGGTCATAACCCATTAAGCCATGCCAAATTGGAAGAGAAACATTTTGGTTTTAGGGAGAACATGCCCTCGCATTTTAATCAAGGAATTGTCCCCATGGTGAAAACATTTTTGGTAAACGTTTTTTCATTCAAGATTTAACGGGAAATTTGCATGTCCCCCCATTCCCGTGATTGTTCCGGCATTTTAGGGTACTAAATTTAAAGGTTTTGATAAACCTTTTAAAAAGTTTAAATTCCATGAAAATTGGAAAACGGGGGAAAACATTGTTTTTCTGGGAAAAACCCTCCTTCGCATTTAGGTCAAAAACTGTCCGAAAGAATTTTAGGCCAGTCATTAGGGGAAGTTTTGGTATCGGAAAAGAATCTGATTTTGATTTCCCTTGACAAAAACGCAGCCATTTCCGATTTTGTTTAGGCAAAGTGGGGCCCTAAATGACAGGCACCCGTTTGATAAAAATTTTTATTTTTTCCTGTTCGTCTGAAGAGGTTGGGAAAGTTATTTTCCCTTCGTTTCTGAACATTACCAAAACCTTTAGTTCATTTGGGGTTAAAAACCTTGATGACAATTTTGGAAGTATTTGGATTTGTCGTAAAGGAAATTTAAATTGGGGGTTTTTTTTACCCTTTGCATCATAAAAAGACCATTAAAGGGTTTTCGTGAAGCATCCATAAAACTGGAAAAGGATAAATGACAGGCAGGCCATGAATTTGCATAAAACTTGATTGGGAGATAATATTTGTTCCTGTTTCAGTCTGAGCCTTACGTAGAGAACTAATGGAGTTTAAAAAAAAATATGTTATTTCCATGCAGACTTGTTTTTTGGCTGGCCTATTTTTTATTTCGACGAATTTTTAGTACATTGTGGAGCGTCACGGAAAAACCTTGTTACCCCAATATTTAGGAATGTATAGGATTACCGTCGATAATGTTGAACATTATTTGGTGGTCACCAGGAACGTTTTCTCCAATCACCTTAGCACTCATAAAAAATTCGACCTTAAAGGATCCACCGTTGACCGTGAAGCATCCGATAAGGAACTGGGAAAAGATTTACCCACCCTAAAGGACAATGATTTTGTAAAACAGCACATGAAAGTAAGATTCGTAAATATTTCATTATCGGCATAAAATTTTGTAACTTTGTCTTGCCAGATTTACATTGGCAACGAAGCTACACAAAAATTACTGAATACATTGACAGCGGATGTGGAATTTTTAACCAAATTACACCTAATGGACTACAGTTTACTTTTAGGTGAGTTTTTTTTGTAAGAAAGTAAAATTAAATTCAAGGTAAAATTTAATGAACAAATTCAAAGGTTAATAAAATTTTAGCGATCGACTAATTGCTAGTTGATTAATTTTTTTTGCTATTTTAGGAATTCACGAAGTGGAAAGAGGCGAGCAGGAACGTGAGAACGAATCCGATAATGCGGGGCTAGATTCAGACGAAAGTGAGTCTGGCTCCGGTTTAGAAAACAGAAATATTGGATTTACAACGCCGCCAGATTCCCCTAACACAGTTGCACAATTTGTGAGAGAGCATAGCTTACAATATGAAGGTAAATCGTTTTTATTTGGTTTTTCCAGATTGCATGAAATTAATCACAGTTTTGAATGGGGAGCTGATAAGATTTGATTACATAAAAACTGTTTTATTGCTTTTAAAGGTCAAACTAAGCTTTTTTTCGTTAATGTTTGTCATTTCCTCTTGATAACTCAAAATCCTAAACAAACACGCTCTGCTGCTTTGTTCCTATTTAAATTTATTTGGACCTGAATGTTAATTTTCTGTGCGGTTGAAAATGTTAATAAATCTTGAATATTACTTTCACTGTGGAACATAAAAATATGCGAATCAAGGTCAAGGGTACTATAATGACGCTAACATTGAGTTCTGTTTCAAGGTCATCTGAAACTGAATTTCCTGTGAATATAAAAATAGCGACTATGTCTTGGGTGTTTTGACAAAAATTCACTGCCTGTCAAAAAGGTACTTGAAAACGGGTCGAGTGCAATTCAAGGTCGCATCGTGCATTTCAAGGTCATCTAATATGATTTCGAATAAGTACTTATGTAACCTGGTAAAATATTTATAAAAATTTATGCTAAACTAAATTCACTTGAGCTTAGAAATTCTGAAATATTAAATGATTTTGTTTTGAATTTGTAACTCACGCGGCTTTCATCTCCACAAATAGATGTGCAGGCATTGTCTTGTTCTGGATCACAAGAGCATAGTCCTATATGTCCTTCATAGAGCTTTTTTTATTTGCAGAGCTTATTCTCTGCTGCTTACTAAAATGCCGTGGGTGAGGTTTTTCAAATTTATAAGAGATTTCGTGAGGAATCGTGATCTCTCTCTAGTCGCATCCTCATGACTGAGGAATCGTGATCCCATAGGATTCTCTTGGCACTCCACCTCGGTGGTTTGCCATTGCCTGCCGAGGAAGACGGTCAGAATAAAATTCTCATTCTGCCTGGATTTGAACCGGGGCGCTCGTCTTAGTAGCTGACGCACTTAAGCGCCAGACCGCGACAGGAAGGCAAAACATTAAATGTTATAAATTATGCAGAAGCTTTGTGATACCGTTTTAGTTTTCTTGGGCACGATGACACTTACAGGGGGTATTTTATACATCTTTCCTCAGACCCTTAGCTTTCCTTGTATACTTTTTGCATTTCATGTTGTTTTAAAAGGTTTCTTTATTAAAAACTTAATAGTGAAAGTACATTAATTTGTGTATGACCGGAGGGTCCCCCAGACCCCACCGGTTTCTACCAACATGTTTAGTTTGAGGTTTTGGGATTTGTTACTTAACCCTTTGCGGTTCTATAAATTTTTACAAAGTGTGCCACCAAGTCTTAATTAAAATCCTTACCGGTCTTGGGTCGGAATATATCTGACAAAATATTTTACCGCTTGCAGTCCAATATCGAATATATTCCGTGTATTTACTAAATCATGTTCCCATTATGTCGGAATATTAGACATTGGACCACAAGCGGTAAAATATTTTGTCTGATATATTTCAACATAGGACCAGTAAAAGTTAAATTTGGCTTATTACATTTCTCTCTTTTCTTCATGTGCCATATCCGTCCCTGGATGTTGCCAATTCAACTTGGCTGAAGCTAAGATGAATTTTACTAGGGAGTGTAATTCATGGGGTGGTTTCCCGTTGCCTTCCCCATGGTCCACAGATAGATTTTGGACTTTTTGATCACAGCAGTGTATCTAACGAGAGCAGGATTCGAACCGCGAGCTTACTCTTCTTAGTCGATTCGTGTATGCTTCAGGCTAAAGTAAATTATTTTACATGGTTTCTACTCGTCTGGAAAACGTGGAGTACTTGCAAATATCTAGGGGAATTAAAAATGGGTAAATGTTGTTTTGGAAAAGTCAAGGAATTATTGATTGTTAACCAAGTCAGGGAAATTAACACTTTGGGCAGGGAAAATTCTTTGAAATATGAAAAAAAAATAATGAAAATTAAGTTTTTAATTTATTAAAATTACTAAATAATTTTTTTTAAATTTGTAATAAGCTTTTTTTTATATTATAATATTAGGATTCATTTAATTGGACCATTAAAATTTAGCAAATATCGAAAAGTTTGAGAAAATGTGGATAAATCAGAATTAGTTTTGAGAAGTTTGGTGGTAACCCTGTTTAATTGTTTTAATTTGATAATTCAATCGTTTTTGTTCTACAATGCAATTGTTTTGTTCAATAATTCAACTGTTTTGTTGAATAATTCAATAGCTTTGTTTAATGAATTCGGCTGTTTTGTCAATAATTCAGCGATTTGTTTCAATAATGCAACTGCTTTGTTTAGTATTTTAATTATTTTTAGTTTAATAATACAATTATTTTTGGTTTAATAATTCAATTGTTTTGGTTCAACAATTCAACTGCTGCTTACGCAATTCTACTGTTTTGTGCAAAAAAAACTACTATTTTGTTGGAAAATGCAACTGTTTTGTTATATAAATCGACTCTTTTGTTGAATAATTTAACTGGTTTCTTTAACAATTCAATTGTTTTGAGCACTAATTACACAGTTATTATTATATAATAATTTTATTTTACGGTAACTTTTATTTCAGATTTTTAACTTGTTTGTGTAAAAAATTTTGTTGTAAGTTTATTTAACTTTTTTATTTTAATTAACAACTATTTAACCTTTTAAAAAACCAAATTAACCTTTATAAACTGTAAAAATTAAGATTTTAATTGAAGTTTTTCAGATGTTTAATTTGTTTCCTATGTTTTCACTATGTTACTATCGAATGAATAAATTTACTTTATATTTACAATAACAATTAATTTACAAGTTCATTCGGATGCAGTGTTCGTGCTAGATAGGGTTTCAATATTATGGGATCATTCGTAACTTTTTGTCATAATTTTCCACTGTACGTGCAACCTACTTCTTCGTCGGAGTTTGACTCATTTTGAACATGTTTCAAAATAACCATATTGTTTATGGTTTCCCATGATTCTTCTTGTCCAACGGCTTATTGAATAACTTCTGCTGTTGTTAAATCTCCAGAAATGTGATTTATTAGTGCAGTAATTTCCATTATTTATTTCCTTATACCCCCTAATTTCATTTTGTGCTTCCACTGTGACAATGGAAGATTATCGTCTTCATTCTTCAGACTGCACGACAGCAAAGACAGGGTTGTTTTTCACGCGTATCTGGGTTGTATGTATGTATGTGGGATTCTTTATACCCTCAAAGCATTCCAACGGCTGAATGGATTTTAATCAATAAGGTGTCTATCGATTCATCTAAACCATGCGATAGGTTTTGTTTTGGATTAAATTAGAATAAAAATACAGTAGAGTTCATATATAGCAACTTTGCTTATAACGACTAACCGGTTTTAACGACGAAAATGTTTACTCAAGTTAGGTTTATATTCGTAAGCTAAGTACTTAAGAAATTATCCGTTTTGTACGTTATCCGGTTAGTACGACATAGTATCGCCGGCCCTTTGAAGGTCATTATA
Organism: Lycocerus yunnanus; assembly: GCA_036346125.1. Taxonomy (NCBI): domain Eukaryota; kingdom Metazoa; phylum Arthropoda; class Insecta; order Coleoptera; family Cantharidae; genus Lycocerus; species Lycocerus yunnanus. The sequence continues at coordinate 306,482 of JARFIX010000140.1, forward strand.
TCCGGATTCTACTGTAGTTTAAATTCGTAATAATTAGGTTAATTTAAAAATAGTGAAAACAAATGTCAGATGTCGGAAACATTGACTTCGATCGAAAGCTTTGTTGACGAATGTAGCTGTAAGTTATATTGTAAAGCAAAATTTCTCATCAAAACAGTATTTATAGACAGGAAGTAACAATATATTGATAAAATATAACTAAAAAGTCAATAAAAAATAAATTTAAAAAATCAAAAAACCCGACTACGTAAAAAGCGAACTAAAAAGATAGAAACAAGAAGACGTAGTAGGAAAGTAGAAATTCTTTATCCTTAAATTTAAATAGTGATTGTTATTATGATGATGAATATGATAATTTCGGAGGCATAATGGTACATGAGGCCAGGAGTCGCAGCAAGTAAAACATGAATCTGATGCCTCCGCCTGAAATTATTTATCATATTCACCTTACATATCACCTTTTAATTGGCAGGCTCAAGACGGATAATAACGACCACTATTTTAATTTAAGGAAAAAGAATTTATATGTTCCTACGTCTTCTTGTTTCTATCTTTTTAATTCGCTTTTTACGTAGTCGTGCAATTGTGCAAAATTAGTCTTGCTAAACGTTTTACAAATTTAGCATAGCAAAAGGGGACAGGGGCATTTTCTTTAATAAACAGACACATATAATAGTGCAAGGGTTAACCAACAATTGAATCAATTTAATTTTTTTTTTTACAGGAAACATAATTCCCGAATTGGACATTTACGCAATACCCAGCTGCGATTCGGCACCAGTGAAGGAAATCTACTTTGTTGCAATAATAGACGTCCTGACGCACTACGGCGTGAAGAAGCAAGCCGCCAAAGCGGCAAAAACCGTCAAGTATGGTTCGAACGTAGATGGCATAAGCACGTGCGATCCCGAACAATACGGTAAACGATTTATCGATTTTATGTCAAAGGCCATTGAGTGATTTTAAAATTTTATTTTCAAACTTTTTTTTTGGGAACTTCACCATTTAATTGGTCGATTGCATTGTAGAAAAATTGTTTGGAATTTTAATAGCAATTGATTCTTTTTCGAAAAAAATAAGGGAGGGGTGTTTTAATTGGGAGGTTTGTAGTAGAAAAAAAAAACTAATATTGAAAACGATTGCTGTGATTTATTTTTGTATATATTAATAGGAGAAAAAAAGTTATATAATTAATAGGAATCGGAGCATCCGGTTTCGAGTCAAATAATGTAATTTATTCACTGTGTTAAGTAAAATGGAGACAGTATACGGTTTCGTGTGTTTAGTTTTGTTGTTTACTTTTTCTTTGTAATGTAATTACTGAAAATACTTCCAAAAAAAGTATGTGTATAACCGCGTGTCTTTCATTTGTTTTATCGATGTGGGAGCGACTCGAGTCGGACAATTCACTTGTTATGTCGACTTTCCTATTAAAAATGAGTATAGCTCGTGTAGTTGTGCAATGATTATTTTGTGTTATTTAAAATTTCGGGCGGTTTTCGACTTGCAGTTGGAGCCAACTTTAGAGTACGGCCTAACACATTCACGGCCTAGATTTCCTTGCAAACCACTTGACAGCTCAATTTTTCACAGATGCGTTTTGCTAGCATGTTGAACTTCTCGCCACGCCCCTCTTAAACATTGTAATAGCAGTCGGCACTATTTTTTCTCACACGACAATAACGAAATATTCGTTGCACCGCTACGAACATCGCAATTTTTAGACGTATAATTAAAATAATATCAATTAAGCATGTGATTTATTAAATTAATTAGGCAGCCACTTCTTGTTTTGTGGCACACTTGTAATGTATGCTTGGTCAGTGGGTCGAGTAATGGTAACCAAAAATTTTTAACGTGGTGTTTTGTCTCTTAAAAGTTGTTTAGGCCAATTTTAGGTGTAGCATTTTAAGTCTGAATGAGTCAGCTGCGTAGGCACATTGACAACACACATTTTCTACATTTTTGATATAACTTTCTATTTACTAAATAAAGTCGGAAGATAATAACTTCGCAGCTTCATAAATACCTTTTCGGGTTCGCATTTCGTGCGAGTCGGCACTCGCTTCTTAATATACAGGATGTTTACAAAAAAATAACACAATTCCAAGTATTATTTAGAAAGTCATTTAGAAAACTTCCATTTAGTATTATTTTTTTTTGTTTTTTACTTCCTGTGTTACGTTTCTTTTATTATGTAAGCTGACATTTCTATTTTTATAACATTTTTCACAAAACAAAAATTCTGTAGATACATTTTTGATAAATGTGATTTTAAAAAAATTTCAAAATGCAGGAAAATTTATAATGCTGATCTTGCTCTATTGGCAAGGGGGCTTTCTAACTCTTGAGCTCACTGGGTGCCAGTTTGTCAAGAGTCGGATCCTTCTTGTTTATTTTTTTAATTAATACCAAAACACGTTTTTTAGATTTTCATTGTTTAATATAAAAAAATGCAGTTGTACATTATAAATATTTGTTTTTTTATTTTATTATTTTTGTATATCGCACTGAAAATAACACTGTCGTAACTTCCAAAACCATTATTTTGAGATAATCGCATTTTAAAGATTACAACGGTTGTAGTAATTTTACCATTATGTATAATGTCACCTAATTTATTTTAAATAATAATTTGGTCGGTTCTAAACCTAAACAAGTAGTATTTTGAGAATGGAAATAAATTTTTATGCTATAAATTAATTAAATAAAAGTTGAAGGTGGAACATACGACAGTTTTCCATTAAAAGATGAATGTACAACAGTATTACGTTGTTTATTATTTTCAAAAAAAGTCTTCAATAATGTTATCTAATCTAAAAATAAATTTTCTTCTTCTTCCTCTTCATCTTGCAGATCAATTACAAATTTTTTTTGTTTGCGATTGCTTACCAGTGCTTCATAAAACTGCGCATAGGACTTGGGTATGTGATTCTGGTTCAGCAACCACATCAAATCTTTCTTTTTTTCAATAGATATTTCTGGATGGCTTGCATACATTGCATCTAATTTTGATGATGTACTAGAACTTTTCTTCCGCGGCTCTTAACTGTTATTAGGTGAATGTTAAAGAATTCTTCCTGCTTCCATGACGTTTTGTAAAATAATTGATTTGGTTGGCTTTTGACCAACCAAATTGACCAACCACCTTGTTGTATGTACCATACAACAGTCTTCCTCACAGAAGCTGTGCATATTTGTGAATTGTAAAACTGTTGTTCGCTAAATAGCACCTGAATGATAAAAGATGGAAGTTTCGACGTGGTACCATTGAAAAGAGCGTAAAAATACATAACAATCAATCAAAATCTGAAAATTGTCATTTTGGAAGTTACGACAGTGTTATTTTCAGGTGCGATATTCGTGTTATAAAGTCATCTAGTCTTAAAAGTTACTGTAAGGTGTGGATTTGTATTTCTTTTATTTTTTAGTCGTATTATAAGTTTGTTGTACGCCTAAACTATGTTACATTAAGTTAAGAAAAATCCAATGCCCTCAATGTATGGTGTTTATAAAAATAAAATTAAGACAAGTTTTTTTATTTTATTCCTGCTGTTTTTTGCAAAAGGAACTTGCTCGTGGTTATAGGTACCCCACTTGTTTCATGTTGCTAGATTATTAAAACTATTTTTGGAATACTTCCAAGCCATCAATTCTATTTTTTTTTTTCTAGAAGGAAGAATTCAAAGAACGGAAGATTAGCGAAAAAATTAAAACACCAACCAGGAATAACGTGCGCATGCCCAGAATTCAGTTCCGAGCAAAAATACCCCTGAGCTGTAACCAACAGCCCAACCTTTGGCGGAGGATCTGCCGTAACAGTTATCCCGCTAATCGTATTACATAAAGAAAATATACATAGACATAAAAGTTGAATATAACTAGCAGCATCAAATCGAATTTTGAAAACTACAATTTTTTATATTCTTTTTTTTTATTAAGAAAAAATTTTATTTTTTGTTTCTAAATTTCATGTTTATTCTGCGTTATTCGAATCCAAAATAGCTCCGGTGTAGGCGAGATCCCAATAATTTTCAACGTGATGCTTCTTAAAGTATTCCCGTGCCATTTTTTCGGTGGGACAAATTTTAAATTTAATTTCTCGAAAATTACGAACTTGCTTTGTACCTTCCCACACCAAAACACACTTATTCGGAACTTCTCCACCATCGGGACTCTTAACCAAATCTTCCTCCCACTTAATCCTACTCATCATCAAATGCTTATACTTTTTCATTTGCTTCGGTCCCCCTTCCACCACAATCACGCAACAATCTGGATACATAACAATTCCGCCCGTCATCTGCAACTGTTTCGCATTCATCTCGATTTTAAACTTTTTGGAAGCAAGGTTGTTCAGATGGTTGATCCGGAAAATGGACACTTGAACACCAAGCGTCGTGTCTTCTTTAATTTTCCGAATCTTTTTTTCACGCTTCTGTTCGACGGTTAACTGACGCGCAGCGTTAGCGTCCTTGTGTGCTTTCAAACGTTTTACCATTTGTTCCTTCACGTGGGCTTCAATTTTTGTTGGATCCTGAACTGCTTCCGAACCTAAAACCCTCATGAGATTCGAAGTAGTTAATTTTGGTTCGGGAGGTGCGATTAAACCCAAACGAATTTTATCTTGTTCTTCCCTCCAATTTTCTTTTCGGTTTTGACGTCGCATTTTTTTCTGTTCCTTCTTGGTTAGGAAGAGCGGCATAAGCACTGGTTTTAAAGGCTCCGTGGGGCATCGTAATTGTTGAGGGTGTTCGATCAAATTTGAAATGTAGTACTCTTTGATTACAATTGCGCCGTCCTTCACCGTGTCATAATTATCTTCCAAAATTATGGAATCCCACCATTTGACTTCGGGGACTTCGCCCGTGGAATTTTCAGGTTTCGCAATAAGTGCTAGTTTTGTGGCGGAGTTTATATTTGTTTTTTTCGCAATTTCAGAGATTTCCTGCTGCAGACTTTCCAAATGCGCTTTGATGCGGATTTGTTCGCCCAATCTTTGAAACTTACCTGGTTCGTGGAACCTTAAGCTTCTTTTACCTCTGCTTGCAGGTTTCATTTGAATTCTGCTATCGTAAAATTTTGGGACTTCATGTTCCTCGACCACTTTTGGAGTTATAAATTCGGGTTTAGATTTAGCCCGTATGTTTGCCTTCAAAATCGGTGTAGCGCGAGTTAAAGTAATCACTTTTCCGGTTCTGTCAACCATGTTTCCATGCTCATCTAAAATTAACGGAGTGGGTTTGTTCATCGGAACAAAGGCATTGGCTAAGATTCCTGTAGAGAGCCTACTTTTGATTTGAGCCTGTAGTAGGGCAACTTTGTTGGCCTTCTCTGCATCTTCTTTACTTATCAAACCCGAAGGAACGGAATACATACTTGGAAGTGGAACGACGCCCTCTGTTTTGTTCGACTCTTCAGTTTTGCCATCATTCTTTGGACTTGCAATTTTTGTTCGTTTGGAATCTCTCGATCTAGATCTCAAACGTCTCTTCTTATCGTCTCGCTCCTTGCTGCGATGACGTGACCTATCTTTTGATTTGGAAAGAGATCGTTTCCTTGATTTGCGCGAAAGTACATCGTCAACCAAATCGAAAACTTTGTCTGCCAATTTACCTGCACTTTTGCTATTATCTAAATGGGATAAAAATTTGTCGGTAGTTTTTCTTCTTCCATAGCCCGAATCTAAGCAACGAAGAGCGGTGCTTACCAAAGACGAATCACTGTTTCCCAAAATCTTGTAAACTGCCTTCTCTATCGATGGTTTCAAGTCTTCGATATCTCTTCGCGTTAAGTAAGACATTTTAATAACAAAAAATTTAACTTTTAGTCAATATTTTACTTTACATAAATTTGGGGTTACCAATCGCAAAGAAATTGGATCAGAACAGCTAGAATTAAAGTGGTCAATATTTTGCTTTATATAAAGCTTGTAAGTTACCAACCACAAAGAAATCGAGTTAGAACATCCAGAGGATGGATTACCACCCTAGAATTGAATATAATAAGGAATTGTTTGAATATGGTGTCAGAAGTGTTAAAACAGCATAACTAGAGAATTTTCTAATAAAATGATGTTACTTTTGAAAAATATACAATGATTCCGATAAACTACGAATTATTGAATCAAAGCTTAAAAAGTTAGAATTTATCATTCCCAAAAAAGTTCATACGATGAATGCTTGTTTCCTAAATCGGAAAATTACACTTTGGGTACTAAAATAACTAATACACCCTGTACAACAATTGGAAGTTAAAAACTCCCTAGGGTAACCTTGGTATAATGCGAATTAAAATTTGTAGGTTAGAATTACAAATTTCCAAAATTAACGAAACATGGCTCGATTTTTGGCTCAAATAATAATGACGGGGGCCCAAGTAGTGGGAAGGGCGTTCGCGAGAGCAGTGAAACAAGAAATGGCGGAATCGCAAGAAGCCGCAAGGCGATTAGGAAACTCAAGAGGCCGAACGGAAAGATTAAATAATATAAAATTAGGTTTATCGTTAGACGAAGCAAAAAAAATCTTAAATATCGATAATCTAGATCAGGAACAAATAGAAAAAAATTACAAACATTTATTTCAAGTTAACGATAAGCAACACAGCGGGTCCTTTTACCTCCAATCAAAAGTTGTTCGTGCCAAAGAACGGTTAGATCATGAGTTTTCTCAAAGTAAAGAAAAGGCAGCGCCAGAAGCTCCGGATAATAAAACTTAATACGCAGAAGAGGATAGTTTTAGTTAGTAAATTATGTTGATTTCTAATTTACCGTTGTTAAAAAATATAGGTTTAATTTTAGAATGCCTGACTTTTTCTCGTGTTTATTTTCAACAAACTATAAAAGCTACAACTATATTTATGTACAAAATTATTGTTTTATAGTGGAAGTGCCTTCTTGAACGTCTTTCAATTTATGAGTGCCGTCACAAAACGGTCTAAGTTTTGTTTGTTTGCAATTACACAACCAGTAATCTTTGGTTTTTTCAACGACAAATGCAACAGGCCTAAAAGTATGCACGATTAATTTGATTTACGCAAAGGCTATGTTAAATTTAAAGTTGTGGACCAAAAGGTACGGTTTGTTAAAACAGTGCATGACGTAGATGTACGTTAGAATCTTTCGAGCTTGACTTATATTAATTTTGGCAAAAGTGGTTTGTTATAAAGAAATCAGTTCTAATTATTCTGCCGATATGCAGTATTTAGTATGTTCGTCATTATGAACACTTGAGTTCAAAATCGAATTGGTTTCGATGCACTCTGCCGACATTGCTGCCAATCTACAGTACGCATACCTGAGCAGCGTTAACAAACCACTTCCCGACATTAACATGATTTAGATTTCAACAGACGTGTGCAGCGTTCAACTGACTGAGTTATGCGTCACGCACTGTCTTAACAAACCGTGGCTTACAGTGAACCACGCAGTTATATTTTACAATAAGAGAATCGAAATACCTTTGCTTAATTTTTAAGAAAATATCCTGGTGAGTTTTATCACAAAAGGGTTGATTCTTAGATTTTCCACACAAACACCAATGATATCGTTTACCGGCTTCGAGTGTGATCTTGAATGGTTTCTTATCGTAAACTATCCCATTATCCGGTTGTTTGTGCGCAGTTATGTATTCTTCCAACACATTTTTTGGTATTTCAGGAGTTTTGGACGAAAATGTTGCCTACGAAAATTTTTAGGTTAAATAAAACAAAACAATCCAACTGACTTACTCTGCACACGATCGCATTCGAGAATCTCCCCAACAATATTCGTGAAACCATCTTTAAGAATCTCTAAATTACTTTTAAAAAACTTAATTTCTGCCTTTTTGACTTAACCTAAATATTTTCATAAGATATTTTTCATGAAGATGGCGTTGAGATCGCTAATGACAGGGGCGGTCTGGCATCATTGCCTTTTCGGCACGTTACGGAGGAGGTAAAGATTATTTCAAATTCACAATTGGGTACGCAAATAATGCAATCGGGAAAAATGTGTCTCAATTTCATGACCACACTCCTTTACACTTTCGTTTGCAAGATGTCCCATTTAACCACGCCCTCTAAACACGCCTCCCCTTTAGTCAGTTATACTACACCCCTATAGTTACCTGTAATCAACACCTGCGAGGCGGCACTGGAATTCTTCAATAAAACTATCAAATCGACCGCTTTCATTTTCCACGTGACCAGTTCGTAACCGTTAGATAGCCACGGTAAACAAGCGATGAGCGGATATTATAATGACGTTTTGACATTATTATCTCAAAAATGACAGCACGTTCGATTATACAAGTTTTCGATCAATATCAAAGGTCCAGAATACAATTTGTACAATGCATTGCCGAATTAGCACTCCGTCAGCAAAACATAGAGTACTTGGAACAAGGGGGGGCTCTAGGTAAAGAAACTTTCTATATGAGAATTTTTATTGATTAAACTTTCAGATTTATTGATGCCACTTCTGGGCGATATTTGTAAACAAATTCAGCAATGTGCGGCGATAGCAATTGGCCGTATGGTGCACCACGAAGTCAGATTAGCTAAGCAAATTTTAGGAAGAGATTTCTTATCGTTACTACTGCGGGACATTGATAAACAAAACGTATGACGTTTTCATTCTAGTGACCTCTTGTTTATCTAATTGAAATTTTTTAGAAATATCACAAGAAAGCAGTTTTATTTGTGCTACGCTCGCTTTGCAAGCATAACGAAGAATTGGCTACGATTGTTGTCACCAACGGTGGAATGGAAGCCCTGATGCTTTGCTTGGAAGATTTTGAGCCTATGGTGAAACAGGGGGCGGCGTGGGCGATTGGATACATTGCGAAACATACATGCTTGTTGGCACAAACTGTGGCAGACGCAGGCGTCATTCCGCTACTGATTTTGTGTTTGCAAGAACCAGAGTTGACCTTGAAACAAGTTGCTGCAACAGCTTTGGGCGATATTGCTAAGCATAGTATAGATCTCGCTCAGAATCTTGTCGATGCTGGGTCTGTCCCGCATTTGGCTAGAAATTTGGGTAATCAGGACGAGAAGTTGAAGAGACAGGTTTTGACCACGCTGAGTTAGTTTCCTATTATACAAAACGAGGTGATTTTGGTTTAATTCCATTTTTTTTACTTAGGTTGCATTGCAAAACATTCGAATGATATGGCGGAAGTGGTGGTCGAAGCCGAAGTTTTCCCAAATGTGTTAGTGCACATGGCGCACGCATGTCCCATTATACGTAAAAATGCGGCCACTTTAGTGAGAGATGTCGTGAAGCATTCTTTGGAACTTACACAGCTTGTCGTTAATACTGGAGGAATAGCAGCTCTTTTGGAGACGCTGCATTATCCCTCGGAAGAGTCCAAAGTTCCTTGTATCACCGCGATAGGATATATATCAGGCCATTCCGATCAACTTGCGATGTCGGTGCTGGGTTGTAATGGAGTTATCGAATTGGCCGCCATTTTGAATAGCTCTACAGACGATTCCACGCTTTCTGTAACAGCTTGGACGCTCGGGCAAATTGGAAAGCACAGTCCTGAACATGCAAAATCGGTGGCAGCTTCAAACAGTTTTCCGCGCCTACTGCAGTTGTACTTGGATTGCTCTAGTTCTGAAGACCTGAAGTATAAGTGTAAGACCACACTTAAGCAATGCTTGCAGAAATGCGTTCTTTTGTCGGCTTTGGAACCTTTGCTGTGGGATGCGCCCCCGAACATTTTGAAATACGTTTTGGGACAATTCAGCAAGGTAAATTATTTTATATTATTTTTTTAAACGAAAAATGGATTGGAATTCTCATGCAAAAATCTCCATTTCCGTTAATCAACCGTAAGTGGTTGACAATCTGTTCAATAAGAAGGGCGCCCTAAATGATGAAGGACAGTTTTGTGTCTGTGGTGTGGGTGCTAAGTGTCATCAGTTATCACAGATGACCACGGAAATGTATATACTTTATTTTTAAGAAACTCTATTTGGCAGAGTGCACCTCGGTGGTTTGCCTTTGCCTTGCGAGGAGAGATATTCAGAAATAAAAATACTACTTTTATTCGGCATTGGGAGTCTCGTACTTAACCACCATACTCTTAACCATCTATTTGTTGTATCAAATTATAATAATTGGGATATAGAAAATTTCAAAATGAGCTAGAACCTATATAGTTTACCTACTAATATTCTAATTTGTTTTAATAATTAAAAATATTAAATATTAAAAGAAAGTGTTGTCTATAAATCAAGCACAGCCAACAGATACTGATACTTGCCGAATACCGCCACTAACAATAACCGCCATTTGGATCAGACCCGCTTTTGTTAAACGAATGAACGCATTTGATTGGGTAAATCTGAAGTTTGAGTAATGTAATTGCATTATGGTAGACAAATTGTTGAAAAATTATAAAAGTATTAAATATTTGAATGGGTTAATTTCAGAGCAGGATTGGCCCACCAATTATGGGTAATCCTCATGATTCCCCCATCTTCCTCTAAAATTGATATTATATCTAGAAATTTAAAAAAATAACTTCTATTCTTCCTATTCAATTGTTTTTTATATTGGGTATTTTTATGTATTTATCTTCACCCCCCCCCCCCAAACTACCAGTATTTTTATCATTAATCTACCAGCTCTCTGCAAATGAGAATCGAGTTTCTAAAATAATTTTTGTAAATTTAAATAATTTTAAATAAATGTTAAATCTCGCTAGCGGTAAATATGTTAAATAACTCCAAATATTTCCAAGGAATTTCAATTACTTCCAAGGAATATCTAAAATAATTTATGTAAATTTAAATTATTTTGAGGAAATGAAAAATTCAACAACGAATGAACATTTTGAACAATTTATGAACGCAAGATTTGGAATTCCAAAGAATTCCAAAGATTCCGAAGAAGAAAAGGCAAAATGAGATTTGGAATTTTAACTGTAAATTTCTACGATTCCGAAAGAACTTGAAATCGCGCAAGGTATAAATATTTTGAAAAACTATTGTTTACAAGATTTGGAATTCTAATTATTTCCAAAAAATTCCATAGATTTTCATGGAATTTTTAAAATAATATTTGTAAATTTCAATGATTTTGAAAAAACGTAAAAACATCCTGCAAGATGTAAATAGCACAATTTTCGGAATTGCAAATATTTCCAAGGAAATCCAAACATTTCAAAATAATTTAAAAGATTTCCCGGGCCTTTCAAAGATTTCTGAAGAATTTTTAAAAGATTGAAAGATTTGTGACCGCCAGATTTGGAATTTCGAAAAATTTCATAGATATCGAAAGAATTTCTAAAATAATATTTGAAAATTTTAAAATAATAAAATGTAAAGAAATGTGAAATCTCCCAAAAAGAATAAAATTTATATTCATAGATTTGTGGAAGCAAGATTTGGAATTCCAAATATTTCAAAGATTTCCGAAGAATTTTTAAGAAATGTGAAATCCAGTAAGAGATAATTTTATTAAACATTTTATGTACGCATGATTTGGAATTCCAAATATATCCAAGAAATTCCACACAATTCCAAAAAAATTTCCAAGTTATTTTAGAGATTCTGATTGATAATTTCTAAAGATCTTACAACATTTTTAAAGATTTGTGTACGTTAAATTTGGAATTCTGAAGAATTCAAAGATATTCCAAAACTTTCTAAAATAATTTTTGTGAATTTTAAGAAATTTAAAATCCCGCAAGGGGTAAATGTATTGAAAGTCTTGTGCACACAAGATTTAGTATTCCAAAGATTTTTACGGAATTTTGAAGATTCCCAAGCACTTCCAAGTTATTACTAAAACGATGTTTGTAAATTTTAAGGATTTTGTAGAAATGTGTGATCCAATAGAGATAAACAAATTGAAAAAATTTTATACGCAAGATTTGGAATTCCAGATATTTCCATGGAATTCCAAACATTTCAGATGACTTCCAAGGAATTTCCTAAAATAATTTTTGTAAATCTTAAAAATTTCCTAAAAATTTGAAATTCCATTTGGAGTATTATACATTTTGTGTAGGCAAAATTAGGATTTCAAAAATTTTTAAGGAATTTTAAATAAATCCAAAAATTTAGGCATTGCTAAGATAATTTTTGGAAATTTTAATTTTTCTATGAAGAAACGTGAAATACCGCGAATTGGAGTTCCAAATGTTGTTAAGAAATTCCAAACATTGCTAAAGAATTTCAAACATTTCCAAGTTATTTTAAAGATTTAGTATTTCCAAAGAGTGTACTCTTTGGAATTTCCAAGGAATTTCTAAAACAGTATTAATTTGTAAATTTTAATTATTTTGAAGAAACGTGAAATCCTGCAAGGTGTGATTATTTAAAACAAATTGTGCTTGCAATTTTTGAAATTCTAAATATTTCCAAAAAATCAAAACATTTTCGAAAAATTTAAAAAATTTCTGAAGAATTTTCAAGAATTGTGAAATCTCGAAAGGAATAAATTTTATATTGACAGATTTGTGTAAGTAAGATTTGGAATTTCAAATATTTCCATAGAATTTCAAAGAATTCCGAAATTTTTTTAAGAAATGAGAACGCAAGATTTGGAATTTCAAATATATCCAAGAAATTCCATACATTTTGAAAGAATTTCAAAGATTTCCAAGTTATTTTAGAGATTTTGATTGAGGATTTCTAAAGATGTCAAATCTCGCAAGGGCGAAAACATATTGAAAGCTTTGTGTTTTTTGGAATTCTGAAAAATTCCAAAGATACTCCAAGACTTTCTAAAATAGTTTTTGTGAATTTTAAGAATTTTTAAGAAATTTAGAATCCCGCAAGAGGTAAATGTATTGAAAGTTTTGTGCACATAAGATTTAGCATTCCAAAGATTTTCACGGAATTTCCAAGGACTTCCAAGTTATTTTTAAAAATATTTTGCAAATTTTATGAATTTTGTAGAAATGTGCCATTCCGCAAGAGAGAAATGCATCGAAAAATTTCTGAATGTGAAATTTGGAATTCCAAACATTTCCGATGACTTCCAAGGAATTTTCTAAAATAATTTTTGGAAATCTTAAAAATTTACAAAAAATTTGAAATTCCATATAGGGTAATAATGAATGAGTTTTGAATTCGAAAATTTTCGAGGAATTTTAAACAATTCCGAGGATTTAGGCATTAATTTCTAAATGCTTAATCATTTTTCAATGACTTGGAGTTTCAAATGTTGCCAAGGAATTCCAAACAATGCTAAAGAATTTCAAATATTTTCTGGTTATTTCGATGATTTAGTATTTCTAAAGATGTAAAAACTCGCAAATGGTAAACATGATTTTAAAATTTTATGAATTTTGAATCATTCAAGAAGTGAATATATTGAAATATTTGTATGCGCAGTATTTGGAATTCTAAAAATTTCAAAAAATTCCAAATACCCAAAAAAACTCCAAAGAATTCCAAAGATGTTCGAGCCATTTCTAAAATTATTTTTGCAAATTGCAATGATTTTTAAAAAATATTAAATCCTGCAAGGAGTAAATATTAAAAAAAAATTAAGTTTGCAGGAGTCGGAATTGCAACAATTCCAAAGGTTTCCAAATTATTTCAAATATTCTATGATTTGGGATTTCTAAAGATGTAAATCCACGTGAGGGGTAAATATTGTGTACACAACATTTTGAAGTGTAAAGAATTCCAAGGAATTTCTAACATAATTTTTGTAAATTACAAATTTTTTTGGAAAAATATGGAATCTTGCAAGATTTGTGTACTTATAGCTGTAAATGCGAATAATAAATTCCAAAGACTTGTAAAAAATTTAAAAATAAAATGTAAAACCCCGCATATATTAAAAGATTTAGTATTCCAAAGGTTTCCACGGAATTCCTAGGAATTTTTAAAATAATTTTTTTAATTTTAAGAATTTGAATAAATGTGAAATCCCGCAAGGAGTTGGAAAACTGGTGAACCCAAAATTTGGAATTCAAATTTTTTTAGAGATTTTCAAGAATTTTGAGGTGAAAAAATTATAAAAAATTGTTTATTCAAGATTCGTCATGTATATAAAATTCCAAATAAGTATGCAGAAAATTTTCGGAGTCCTCTCCTAATCAAAAACACCTTGTTACGGTACTGTCTACTAATTTACACATCTCTCTTAGTTCTGATGATTTTTTTTGCCTACCTGTTATTTTTCCTTGGTTGGGGAGGGGGGTTACTACCGTTTTCCTTTTGTGACTTTTGCATTTGGTTCCAATTTAATTGGAAAGTATAAAATTATCTCCTTGAACACCTCAGTCGTTTAACTTTTCATTAAAAAACAATGTTTGGCGTGTTTTTTTGTAGGAAATTTCATTTTGTACATAATTAGCTTTTGTTTCTCTGCCCAAAACTGGAATAAAAACTTGAACTTGTAGAAGTTCTCTGTGCGAATAAAACAATTTATTTGAATATGTTGAAGGTTTTTATAGATTTTGACCTTCTGTTTCTCTGGATAAAAACGATACTTTTGTCGCTAGACGTATAATATACTATTTTCTAGTAATAAACTATTTAGGATTGTAAATAGTAATCATCTTGACATGCACCAAATTAATAGTCCATATAAATTATAAATTAGTCGTTCAAAAATTTATTGTATTAATAATTTGTTATAAATAGCAAACGGAATTTACGGAAACTAAATAAGTAGGCCATCTTGTATGGATGTATGTATGTCAAATGAAATTATTTACATTTAAATTTTTTAATGTAAATAATTACAATTTTAACTTGACGTGGTTAAGTATAAATAAAATTAATAATATTAAATGAAAATAATTATGTTACTTTTTTTAGGAATAAATTAAAGTTTCCAGTTGCTACCATCAGTAGCGCTGGCGTCTCACTCAAATTTTTAAAATTGACATTTGCGCGGTAACTTAAATGTGAAATATAATATTACACAATGATAATAATACAAATGCGCATTCAATGAGGAAATGAAGCTAAAAGAATAAAAAAGCATAATTTGTTGTTACATTTATTTATTTATTTATAAAAATTGCATACCAGAAGCAGTGCAATTAACAAATTACATATAAATAGCCGTGTTTAACAATTACATTAATTTAACTTTTCGTTCTACACTATAAACTTAACATAAGAACTTTTCTATCATAATCTTGATAACGTTTGATATAAAATTGTACAAAATAGTTCAACATTTATTGCTCTTAACGAACATCAAGTAAAAGTGCAAAATGGAGATATCCCAGGTGAAAGATAAAATTTCACCAACAGCTACCGAATCGGAATTTTTTCGGATTCGACTGCACTTTTCCTCGATCGTATTTTTGATCAACTAAAATTGCTATTCACATTTAAATTTAATAAATCAAAAGAGCCTTTTGTGACGTCTTGGGCTTTTTGAATGTTCTACCATGCAAAATACCCGTTTGTGCACAAAAGGCGCAAGGGGTGAAACAACTTGGCAATATCTTATTGTACGGGGGGAATTTTGGCAATTTTTTTTTCTAATTTTTCACAATCGAATAATGAAAACAGTAACAACATGCCTATTTCGGAATTTTTTTCAAAATATTTTATTGTCCTCGAAATTAATTCATTTCTGCCTTTTTGCACTTGAAAGGATTATAAGGAGCACCATAATATTACGCATATTTATACAGGATGATGCGTTTATTTTTGCATTAAAATCTACTTGACAGACAATCCAATCGTGCCGTTTTAAAAAATTCAAATTTATTTCCAAAAAACTAAAAAAATAGATTCGTCAACCTAAGGGCAGCTTTTTGTTCACTAATTTAAAAAATTGTAAAACTGCACACTATCGTCGAGATTGTCACAAATTTCAGTCTTTAGGTATCTAAAATTAATTTCAACTAATTTTTATGTTTATCTAAATTTTTTACGAGTTTACCTACTCGAAATGTGTTTATTTTAACATTTTTATGTTGTGTTTATTTTTTCTTTCAATTGCGCGCATTTAAAAATTGAAATTTATTGATTTAACGCTGTTGCATTAACGTGGGCTTGAATTTTACCAATTTAAATAACCAAATCATATTTTACTGTCTCTCGGGGTTAGATTATCAAACATTTAAATATAATTTAAAACCGCCCCCCCCCCTTTTATTTTCAGTTACCAATGTCAGCTTTGACGATAATAAAAAAAAGATTGCCGAGGATTAAAAACGTAGCAATTTATGCTATAACATTGTGTTATGGCTAACTAGATTGCCGTTGTTGTGCGGCCTAAAGGCCGCACTCTCTTATCTGATACTGTATTGACTGATGTTCTTCTGTCACTGTTTCGTTTATCATTTACTGATCCCTCATCGGCGAACTGTTGTTTTGCCACTGTTCAGTCAACTTGTAAGAATGGTATTATATTAAACAATTTATTGAATACGGCTAAAGAGGGAGCAAAGTTTTTATCAGGGTACTTATTCCCACTCTAATACTAATTTACTTATGGTACAGATTATGCTACATTTTTCGAATCCTTTGTGGATCCAATCACTATAAAATATACTTCTCGGTTATTTCAATACTAAAATTGGCATATCGGGAAATGGGGGGGGTAAACGTCCGTCACACATTTTACAAAAAGTACAGGCAGGGATAACAAGAAAGAAAAAATTGCATTCCGTACTTTATATGTTCCTAATTATGAAGTAGCCACATGACCCCCTTCCTAGTGGCAGTGTCGATTACGAAGGTACACGAAAAGCAGTGTTGCCAAACTTAAGTAAGCGTAACAGCTCGTTTAGCCGCTTAAGCTGGTTATAACTGACCAAATAAAAAATATAAAAATACTTTTATTTTTAGGTGGCCGTTAGGCCGCCTATCCTGCCTGGATCGTTGTAAATAGCGGCGTTCGTATCATTGTTAGTAAGATTATAAAAAGCAAACTTTGTGTTTTATAAATTATTAACATAATTGACGACATGCATTTTATTGTAATTTAAAAATGTTATAGCTTTTTTAGTTCAAATTTTCCGATAAAATTTCTTTGGGGATACGTTTAGAGCTGGGAATAGCGGCGTTCACTTTAGAATTTGTAGCAGGATCGCCGGCAGTTGAAATTTCATTTCGTGAGAACTTTTCGTTTCGGAGATTTGGATGGGCCGGACATACAAACTTTGTGTTTATATTATATTAAGTTTAGATTTGGCAACATTTATAGAGATGATGACCCTCTCCCCCTAAATAAATAAGCGTAATTTTTAAAAATTTTGACAAATGTCTCGAATAATATGTAACGTATTTATTCCTAGAACAATTTTTCTTACGTTTTCTTAGTGGTTTCCTCCACTTTGGGGCCAAAATGCTTCATTTTCGGCCTATGAGAGCCTTACTGCCGCCACAGGCAACATATAAATCTTTTTGTTGCCACCGCCAGAGCGCAGCAGAGGGAAACTCCATAAAAAATGGCGGTTTGTTAAAAAAAAATCTCAAATAAATTTTATATCAAGAAGAAAAAATCTGTTAGGTGAATTTTGTAATTATTACGCGGGGGTTCTGAAATAAGCACTTAGTTTTGCTGCATTTTAAAACTCCAAAATTTAATTAAATTTTGACAAATTTGTAATCAACATCTAAAAATTGTATTTAAGTATCTAAAAAATCGCCTTCGGCATTCGTTTTCAATGCTGTTGAATAATAATTATTTTGAACTATCAGATTTCGGGTAATGTCGTATGTCGTAACTTGTGCATGCCAAAATGAAAAATTTTTTCTCATTATCCGTTCGTTGAATAATATACTATTATTTAACTTTGCAAAACGCAGATCTATGCGGGACCCCCTTCAAGCTTGGTGACCATTTTAAAATATTAAACAATTTTGTATTGAATTTATAACTTATACCCCTCTCTTCTTATTAAATATAATCGATTTTATAATATTGGATTTTTCGTATTTTAACAGTTATAATTTTTTCAAAAATCCTTGCCATTCTCCTTTATCATAATCTTTTAAATTTCAAAATTCCGTCAACTCTCTTGGGGGAGGGGGTAAATT
Organism: Lycocerus yunnanus; assembly: GCA_036346125.1. NCBI lineage: Eukaryota > Metazoa > Arthropoda > Insecta > Coleoptera > Cantharidae > Lycocerus > Lycocerus yunnanus. The sequence continues at coordinate 324,449 of JARFIX010000140.1, forward strand.
GAATCTCAATAATATCATTTTTTCAGTCTTTTTTATTGAAAATCGGTTTGGTTGTACGGGGAAAGGGAGTATTTCTTCATGTCAAGTTTTTCCTCAATTTTTATTTTCATTTGGGGCAAATGAAAACAAATTTGGAGCAAATAATACTGTAAAAGGTACCAGGTGGATTCATTTCAAAATGCTTGAAAATTATTGAATGCGGCCGTTCAGGCTGCACAACCTTGAAAATCTAGGTTACTTTTCTATATTAATGTTATTATTATTGTTGTTGCAGAAAATTTAGAAAAAATTTTTTTTTTCTTTTTAGTTTACTTTCATAAATCTTTTTATTAAGAAAATTTTCAAACTAGCAAAAAAGTATCTCTCTTGAAAGAGGGGGAAATTAAAAATGTTTTTCGATTATATCAATTTCTTTTTAAAATTTTTTTTAATCAAAATAAACTGTTTCGGCGTTGCAAGGGGGGTTAATGTCTCCTGAACTGACACATACATTATTAATATTATTCCTCCAAGTGCGGCCTCTGGGCTGCCCAATCTTTAAAATATTGGTACACTTTTATTATTATTAACACACAAAATTTAGTTTTGGATATGGGAAATTTAGAAAAAATTGTTTATTTTATACTTTTAATTAGTTTTCAATTTAAAAACATATTTTTTACTTTTTTAAAATACAAATAATGATTCCTTTTTAACTTTACTTGGTGGAGGGGAGAGGGCTAGAGTGTTTTTCGACAATATCAATTTTTTTCAAAACCTTTCTTATGAGAAGTTTTTGGGTTATTCGTTCCAAAATACTTGATTGAAAAATTCAATTTCTGAGTGCGGCCTTTTGGCCGCACAACCTCGGCAATCTAGTTTTAATACATTAATATTTTAAAATGCAAATCCGTAAGGGGGGGGGGGGGTGTTCGTCCAACAATTAATAAATGCAAATTAATTGAAAATTGTAAATAAAGAAAATTGTTATCCCGAGAGGTCATAATCACAAATATATTAATTTTTTGCGCTCTTAAAAGTCATACCCACGAAAATTTATCATCGAAAATGTGTTGAGATATTTTTTTTGCTAAACGAATATGAAAATTCTAATATTGGTATGAAGTCTGGAATGCACGCTCGATCGTTTTGGGAAGATCAGAAAATTTTGGTCTGTCCTCTACCTCAACCAGCTGTATATTTTTCGAATTCAACTTAGTGTTTTTTTGGCCCCACACGCTGGGCGCCAATGGCAACAACCGCGGGAGTGTCGCTGAAAATATTTACATTTTTAAATATAATTTTAGTTTTAATTACGCCTCATCCTGTACTATGTCGACAAGACAAAACTTTGATTAACAAATGAACTAAACGCGGATGGATGTTTTTTAAAATTTGATGTGGTAGTAAAAATGTTTAATAGACATGCTGTGTACAAACACTTCTAAGTTATCATTGATACTAAACTAATAAGACACGTAGGCCACAATGGAGATTGAATAATTCTTTTCCTAGTTACATAATCAAAAATTATACAGAGGGTTTATAATTAATTATGTATGTATAATAAATAAATTACCTTAAAAGTAATCGCAACTATTCCGAATCGGCGTCTTGCTTTATGGCATTATAATTGGACTTTCTCGTCTTAAGCATACGCAAAAACGAGCCTAATGCGAAAATGGATTTCCTGTGCCTTTGAAAAATTTCGGAATACAACGTTTCTCTCAACATCTTCCTATCTACGTCGGTTTTCGTGGGATGCGTCGATTTGTACTTGCAGTCCATGACGGAGAGAGAGAGCCTTTATGGGACACCCTGTTTGTTTATTGTATCACAGAGGTTGATTTTTGCAAGCAACTATTAATTCGTATGATAAATTAAAATTTTAAGGCGGTCATTAGCAAGGCATTGTAGATACGTATTATTTTCATTCTAATTTTTTTTTTCTCTTTTTCAATACACTTAAGGCTTTGGGTTCTAACCGCTGCTAGTATTATATTAGTTATTTTGGTGCTTTTGTTTAGAATTCGGTGCACTTAAAATTTAAAACACAACACCAACTGAAATAGTTTCTTCCTTTAGGACTCGCGAAGTATATATTATCACCACTCTTGTCGTCGAAATTTCACCATAAAATTTAGAAAAATCCGTTTGTGGAGGAGGAGCGCGTTATATTTAGATCGGCGAAGTTTACGATACATCTGTTTCTGTGTCGACTTGATCTCTTCGGCAAACTGTGAAAAATATTTACATTTTCCAAAAGTGGGGTCGTATCCAATTTTTATAAATAAAACTTAATAAACACTTTTTATTCGTCGCAACATTTCGAACCGTTTTTGTTTATTAAATTTTTCAAAAATTTGTAGTGTTTCTCGAAATTCTCCCAGTAGATGTTTTTTATCAGGTCGACGCTAACTACGGCGGTGGCGACGGCGGCGGCGGTGACATCGCTTTTCACCCCCTGCTTGTTATTATTATTATTATTTTTAACGAGAAACCTTTTAAAGTCGTCAAACTCTACGGCTTCGTGTATTTCTTTCAATTGCCGATTGCGTACTTCCCGATTAGTGTAATTTTTTATCTTCAATTTGTAAACTTGACGTTTCTCCCGACTCACTTTAATTATCTCCTCTTGTTGTTTATCGTTTGGTCGATCGAAATTGTAGTGCGATTTTTTCACATTGTAGTTTATTCTAATTTCGTGCGGAAATTTTTCTAATTTTATTTTATTGCCGTTTATTTTTAAGCTATCATCCGAAAGGGTCGCCGACACTCGCTTAGAATTTTGCATTATTATTCACTACTTCTTTTTTTATTAACATTGTTTACATTCTTTTTAAATAAAAAGTAAATACGGAATTAATTTAGGCGATGCACATTTTTGTTGTTTACCTACTAAAAGTCGAATAACCTAGTGGTGCTGATTTCGCTACGGAGAGGGTAGTTTGTGATGCGCGCTCTCTTTTCAAATCGATAATCTCGCATATCTGCCGTCTCCTTTTTCGATATAAGGAATGGCAAAATAATCAATACGCTTTTGAATATTTAATGTCGTGTCCTCTTCCCTTTGTCTTCCGATGCCATTTAAACAACAAAGATGTTCCGGCAATCCGCGACAATATCGCAGCCAATCGTTGGGATTATTATTCCATAATTTATTAGTCGCTCGTACGGAACAAAAAACCTAATTGATATTCGATAAAGCATAATTTACAATTTAAATCCACGTATTGCTAGATTTGTAACGTAAAAAATTAATTATTTAAAATAATTAACCAGCAATGCATTTCGTCAGGCATCCGCCCGCACACGCAACTCGAATCAAACACGCAATGGGAAATAAATCGAATTTTCAAAAAAAAAAAAATTATTTGTCTGCGATAATTTATTTATGTACGATCTTTATGCGATCATGCTCAAAATGTTTGATTTTAAATTTGACATTCGAAAAGTATTGTACAGCAAAAAGCCGAAAAACAAAAAAATGCCAAAAACAAACGTCGCTGATATATTGTTGTATTTCGAGTTCGTTCATATTCTATTCTTTTGTTTTTAAAAATCGGTGTTTTTGGTTTTAACGTTTTGACTTTCGCGTTTTTTTTTGACATTTTAGATTCGGCGTATTTGTTTTGGACATTTTTAGGTGTTTTCGTTTTTCGGTGTTTTTGTTTTTCAGTGTTTTGTGTTCGGCGTTTTTGTTTTCGATGTTTTGACATCCTATCCAAAATTGTATATCTTGCAATTTTCCTTTGTTTCCTTGGATAAAATTTACCTGCACTCAATATGTGGCGTATGCATAGGAGTCCCACCAAGACACTCTAAAAATAAATAATATTGGCTGTGGCTACGATTGATATCCCCCCCCCGCTAAACGAAAATTGTACTTACGCTATTGACTTCTTGGCCTCCTAAATATTAAGGGTACTTTCTTTTTCTACTTTTCGAGTTTAAAAAGGAGAGATAATTGGAAATTCAATACAAAATGATATAATATTTTTGAATTTCTACATGCTCGAGTGAATTTAATTTGCAATAATTCTCAACTATGAGCCCCCAGCATCTTAGATTCTCCACTGCTTTTAACTCACTGGTGGCTTACACCACCACAAGAAAATGTTCAAATTACCAAATTTAATTTCAGTGCAGACATTACCTTATCTTGTTTTTATGACACCATGAACTACAAGAAATTATGTCGTATAATGTGGGTTATCTCAACCCCTTCGCCCTCCCCCCGATCACTATTTTACATTTTGTGATGTTTTAAAAACTTCCTCTACTAATTAATCACTTGATACTGAAGGTTCTAAGTTTGCAAATTTACTTTTACAATTTTTGAGTATGATTGGGGGGTACTCCATACCCCCCAGACCCCCCGGTCTAACATTTTGTTTTCTGGTTTAGATATTAAATGTTTAAAAATTATGCATGAACTATGTGATACCGCATTATTTTTAGTACTTATTATGTCGTATAGTAGAAGTATTTCTCCCCCCCTCCCGGCCCCAATCGCTATTTTAAATTTTGTGTTGTTTTAATAAATTCCTCTAATGATCACTTGATACTGTGGGTCGTAAGTTTGTAAATTTACTTTTACAATTTTTCGGTATGGCTGGGGTATACCATATACCGCAGACCCCCCTCCCTCCCGGTAATCCCAATATTTTATAATCAATGCCAACGCTATGTGTTTTAATTTAATTTTCATTACTTAAATTTAACTTGCTAAATTTAGGGTTAATCACTTTAGTTGCCATTTTTAAGTATTTCTTTATTTTCAAATTTTTAATGATTTTACAAACAATTTTAGTGTAGCTGGGGAGTATTCTATCCCCCTCCCGTCCTCGTCCGGTTTCTAAGACTATTTTTTGGTTTCAAATATTTAGTTTTTTGGTTTAGGCATTAAATACATTAATTAAAAATTATGCATAAGCTGTACATTACCGCATTATTTTTTGTAGAAATTATGTCGTATAATGTGGCTTATCTCATCCCCCCTTTCCCCTTCGCCCGCCCCCGATCACTATTTTACATTTTGTGGTGTTTTAAAAAATTTCTCTACTAATTAATCACCTGATGCTTAAGGTTTTAAGTTTGCAAATTTACTTTTACAATTTTAAGTATGGCTGGGGGGTACTCCACACCCCCCAGATCCCCGGTCTAACATTTTGTTTTCTGGTTTACATATAAAATGTTAAAAAATTATGTATAAACTATGTGATACCGCATTAGTTTTAGCACATATTATGTGGTTTACTTTAATTTTTTTACACACAATTTAAGTGTGGTTGGGAAGTATTTCATACCCCCCTCCCCCCGGTTTCTAACACTATTTTTTTGGTTTCGAATATTTTGTTTTTTAATTTAGGCATTAAATATAATATTTAAAAATTATGCATAAGCTATACGTTACAGCATTATTTTTCGTAGAAAATATGACGTATAATGTGGGCTATCTCACCTCCCCACCTCATGCCCCCCGTCCCGTTCCCCGATCACTATTTTACATTTTGTGGTGTTTTAAAAACTTCCCCTAATAATCACTTGATACTGAGGTTCTAAGTTTGAAAATTTACTTTTACAATTTTTGAGTTTAGCAGGGGGTACTCCATACCCCCCAGACCCCGGTCTGACATTTTATTTTCTGCTTTAGACATTATAATGTTTAAAAATTATGTTTAAGCTATGCGATACCGCATTACTTCTCGTAGATATTATGTGGTTTACTGAAGAGTATTCCCCCCGCCCTCCCGCCACCGATTGCTATTTTACATTTTCTGTTATTTTAACAATTTGTTTAATGATTATTATTAAAATAATTAAATTGTTTTAATGATCAATCACTTGATAATGAAGGTCGTATGTTCGAAGATTTACTTTTACAATTTTTGAGCATAGTTGGGGGGTTCTCCATACCCCGGAGACCCCCCCTCGGTGACCTCTATATTATATAATTAATGCTAACGCTATGTTTTCTAGTTTGAGATTGTTAAATTTACGGTTAATCATTTTAGTTTCCATTTTTAAGTATTCAGTGCGGCTGGGAGTATTCCATAACCCCCGGCTTGCAAGTACAGTTCAGAGTAAACTCCATTTGACGCGAGTACGGTTCGGCGCAGAGTGCAGTTAGACGCAGGTCCAATTCTATGCAAGTACAGTTCGGCGTGCCTGGTTTTTAATATTCTCAAGTTAGTAGTTTTCAAAATACACTTTTACGATGAATCCGAGATTTGGCGTGGTTGCGTTTGTCAAAACGATTTGTAACGGCCGGAGCGCGGCAGAGGTTGCGGGAATGGTATGGAAATTGGTGATTTTCAAATTTAAATTGTAAGCTTATTATAGGACCCACCAAATTTATCCTTACTTTAAAAGACTTCTAAAATAGCCCTCTTTCGTTTGGTGAAGCCATTTTTATAGAAAAAAGTGTATTTTCGAGTTCGGGAATCGTAATTCTAGCCATTTTAAATAGTAATAAATTTAAATATTCAAGGTTTTTGGCCGAATCGGATCTGCGCCGAGGCGTATTGGCACCGAACTCAGCCATTCCCTACACTGTCGGTCCGAGGCTTCAAGTTCCGTATATCCAATTTTTTAATAAATATAATAGAATTGAAAGGAATGCTATAGCCTTCTGATGTTGGAATCTCATTCGTGCAATTTTGTAGATTAAAGTTAAAATGATTTCATCGGTAACCTGAAATCTGGGGGGTATGGAATATTCCTTAATTCCATTCAGAGTATCCGAAACTAAAATATTAAATATTTCAGAATTATGCAGAATTTTTATGGTACCGCATAAGTTTTAGTAGAAATTATATAGTATTTCCCGACCCCCGGTCCCTATTTTATATTTTTAAAAGTTTGTCTACTGATCACATTAAATATTTAAAAATACTACAAAAATATAGTATGATACAGCATTAGTTTTCGTAAAATCATACCTTGTACTGAGGAGACCCCCCCTTCCGCCGCCATCGGTCACTATGGCTAACATGAATGATACTTTGTAAATACGCACGCCACTGGTTAAGGTTATTTAATGCCGTATATTATTTTGAGCTATGTAAGTAAACAAATTAATTAAAATTCTTTTTTGAACGAAAATATTTTTTAAGTTTTTGGCGCCAAGCCAACAGTTTTATTTAGCATTCATTTATGTAGTATATTTCGCCCTTATAGCTCCGCCTCGCGCATTTTAGGGATCATAAAAAATAAAGGGTCTCTATTCTTTGCACTTCCACCTAAAATATAGTTTACTAAATATTGAGATTGATCGTTTTTTAAATATTGCTTTTTTGAAGTAAATGATAATGGGCAGAGGCGGATTCAGCATTGAAGGGGAAGAGGCTCGCTAAAATTTGAGAAATTTAAATTTTAATATAATACGTTTGATAAGGGAGAGGGCTTTAATTACAAATTCAACCTGTTCGCGCCGTTTTAGAGGCACTGGTGTGGATGCTATGCATGAGCAGTTTTAGGCATGTATGCAAGTCTGAGAGGGTGTGCAGCGAAGCAATTAGAAACGGTGTGGATGCTATGCATGAGCAGTTTCGAGGCATGTATGCAAGCCTGAGAGGGTGTGCAGCGAAACAATTAGAAATGTAACTCCGAACTGGTCGGACGTTGTTTTGTAAATGTAAACTTATTAGTGTCGTTTTGAAATAAAATAAATAAAAATAAATTACAGTCCACTATTTGTTCATACATAAACTGGTCCAATCGAACCGTATGGATAACCAATTGGTATTTGTCGATCAACGAAAAATTAGGAATCGAACACAACGTGACTTGTGACTTCGAATCAAGCAAATTAGGAATCGAACACAACGCGACTTGTGACTTCGAATCAATCAACTTAGGAATCGAACACGACGTGATTTCGAATCAATCAACGAGCAACTTGGAATCAAACACCGGCGAGGTGATTTTGATTCAAACGAAACAGCTGGAAAATACTTCGGACGATCTATTTTAGAACAAGGTCAGTACCTACATATCCTTTCCTTTACGTTATCAATTTGTGTTATTATTGTAATTTGCAATGGCGGATCTAGAAAGATTAAAAAAAGAAAGAAGCGTTGTTAAAAGCTCCTTGACTCGTTTTGAAACCTTTTTAAATGAAAACGCGGACAACGTTCAAAATATAAAATTAAGATTAAAAAACGCGGTAAATTTGTTGGATTCTTTTAATGCGATTCAAATGGAAATTGAAGTGTTAACGTTATCGGGCGATAAAGTAGAGTCAGAAAAGAATGAAAAATATAGAATCGAATTTGAAAATAAGTATTACGCTGTTTTACAAGAAGCGGAAAAATTAGTTGAAGTGGAACCAGCATTGGAAACGAACTTGACGGGGTTAAATTCGCGGTCGTCAAGCGTGGGCAGCGGTAGTTGTACACATTCGACCCGTTCAAATAATAACGTGCGTTTACCAAAGTTAAATTTGCCAAAATACGAGGGACGCTTAGATGAATGGTTATACTTTAAAGAAACCTTTGATTCATTAATTAACAACAACAATACCATCAGTGATATAGAAAAATTCATTTATTTGCGCTCGGTTTTAAAAGGGGAACCAGCAGACGTAATTGAATCGTTGGAAGTCACGGGTGCCAATTATGAAATCGCATGGGAGTTACTAAATGAAAGATTCAGTAACGAAAAATTATTGGTATTAAGTCATGTTAAAGCACTATTTGAATTACCTAATAGTACAAAGGAATCTTTTAGCCACTTAAGATTAATTTTAGATGGTACATCAAAACATTTGCGCGCTTTGAAAACACTAAAACAAGCGGTAGAGCATTGGGATACTTTAATAGTGTATTTAGTGTCTACTAAATTAGACAACAAAACGCAACGCGAGTTGGAAAAAGAATATTGCAATGAACTGCCCACGGTAGTAAATTTAGGGGAATTTTTAAAGGCAAAATGCAGAATGTTAGAAAATTTAAGTGCCAATAGCAATTCTCATATTAAAAACCAGGGTAAAAAAAGCGTAAACAATTTTGTTGCAGCAATAGCGGACACATCATGTTCCTATTGCAAAGGCAAGCACGTAATTAGTGGGTGCGAGGAATTCATTAAATTATCGGTTGAAAAGCGCTTTGAAACAGTGAAGGCGGCTAGATTGTGCCTAAACTGTCTAAAGCAAAATCATCGAGCTTTTTACTGCAACGCACCTAGGTGCAAGACGTGCAATAGAAAACATCACGCCTTGTTACACGACGAGGAGAAAATACAAGCAAATAAAGATAGGGAAACTGCTAACACACAAGTTGTGGAAGCAGAGGTAAAGGCTAGTACAGCCATGTGTAGCACTTTAACGGCATGAGCCAAGTGTTGCTGTCCACAGCAAGGGTCAATGTGCGGGACAGGGAAGGGAAATTACACCTAGCTCGCGTATTATTAGACAGCGGGTCCGAGTCTCACTTCGTGACCAAAGATTTGGTGGACAAATTAAAACTTGCAACGTCAGAAGTTGATTTCCGAGTTATGGGGTTGAGCCAGGTGTCAACGAATGTACACCAAAAAGCCAGCATAACCTTGCAATCGCATAACTCGGGTTCGAAACCAAAATAGCTTGTTTGGTCATACCCAAAATTAGCGGTCCCATGCCATCCGCGCCGGTAGATATGAACGAAATAAAGATACCCGAGTTTATTAAACTGGCTGACGAGTCCTTTAATGTAGCGGGGCAAATAGACATACTAATAGGGGCGGAACGCTTTTGGCAGTTATTAAGGCCAAAGCAACATAGTTTAGGAAAGGGCAAACCGATGTTACAAGACACAAGTTTTGGCTGGATCGTGGCCGGACTAGTTCCAACCAAGCAAGCGGCAACGAAAGGTAGTTATTGCGGATTTGCGACCAATCAAATGTTGCATGAAGATTTAACACGATTTTGGGAATTAGAAACCTGTCCGGACAGGAAGATTTTGTCACCGGACGAGAAGTTTTGCGAATGCGATTTCAAAGCCAACACGACGCGACTGGCTAACGGGCGTTTTGTCGTGCGGTACCCATTAAAGCACCCTGTAGATAAGCTGGGGAAATCGAGGGAAATTGCGTTAAAAAGATTCGCGCACACTGAAAGAAAATTAGAGCGTGATTTAGACCTAAAATTAGAATACAAAAAATTCATTCGTGAATACGAGGAACTGGGACATTTAACGAAGGTGGAAGGTGTTAATGACTACGGGGCGTATTACCTGCCTCACCATTGTGTTATTAAACAAAATAGTTTGACCACCAAGTTAAGGGTAGTTTTCGATGCCTCCGCGAAAAGCTCAAGTGGATATTCGTTTAACGATCTGCAAGTTACCGGGCCTGTTTTACAACAGGAGTTATTTGAAATAGTCGTTAGGTTTAGAAAACATAGGTACGTGATAACCGCGGACGTAACTAAAATGTATAGGCAAATTTTGATCCACGAGGAGCAAAGACCACTTCAAAGAATTTTTTGGAGAAATGATGTTGCCGAAGAAATAAGTTGTTATCAGCTGAACACCGTGACTTACGGTACCGCTAGCGCGTCGTTCCTAGCCGTGCGTTGTATGTTAGAACTAGCAAGGGAGGAGAAAAACAAACCGCTAGCTAGTTTGGTTATCGAAAGAGATTTCTACATGGATGATTTGATCTCGGGAGGCGAAACGACCGAGGAAGTAAGGCAAATCTACCAGGGAGTAACTGAAATATTGAAGAACGGTTGCTTCACGTTAAATAAGTGGAGTTCAAATGATCCTCAGATTCTAAAGGAAATCCAATGCGCAGACAAACAAGTCATTTTGAACATGAATGAAGGGGGCGAATCAAAAACCTTAGGTTTATCGTGGCATGCCAACGATGATGAATTCCAATATTCCATAATATTAAAAGAAGCCGTCGGCGTAAACACCAAAAGAAGCGTATTGTCTGTAATTGCTCAAATATTTGACCCTCTGGGCTTGCTAGGACCAACCATTATTACGGCAAAGCTAATTATGCAAAGATTATGGCAATACAAATTGACATGGGATGATCCTATCCCGACGGAATTGAACGATAGTTTTTGTAAATTTAGGGAGCAACTACCAAGGTTAAATCGCGTGAAAATAAAGAGACATGTGCTCTGTAAAAATCCGGTCAGGGTTGAATTGCAGGGTTTTTCAGATGCGTCAGAAGTGGCGTACGGTGCGGCGATTTACCTGCGTAGTATCGATAGCCAAGGGGAAATTTCTTGTCATTTGTTGTGCGCAAAAAGCAGAGTTGCCCCGTTAAAAACGTTAACGGTGCCGCGTTTGGAATTGTGCGCTGCGTATTTGCTCGCGAATTTATACGTTAAAATCGAAAAGGCATTAAATATTGAATTTAGTAAGCGTTATTTTTTGGGGCGATTCCCAAATTGTATTGGCATGGATAAGTAGTGAACCGCATCTATTGAAAACATTTATAGCAAATAGAGTAGTGGCAATACAAGGCATAACAGAACCAAGCGAATGGGGATATATTAATACATTAGAAAATCCCGCAGACTTGCTAACTAGAGGGGTAGAACCCCAGGAATTAGAGAATAAGCAGGTTTGGTGGAATGGACCTCGATGGTTAACAAGTGGAGACGAATCTTGGCCAAACACAAACGAGCACAGTTTAAATACGATAATTGAATCTGAAGAGTTTAGAGGGGAGGTTCGAGTTGTTAAGACAGTGCTGGTAACTACTATCGATACTGACGGTGTTTTCGACAAATTTTCCTCATTCAAAAAATTGCAGAGAGTTTGGTCATTTTGTATAAGATTTTGTAGAAACGCGAAGTTGGCTAAAGAAAATAGGCAATTTGGTGGGTTAACTAACGATGAGTTATCAAATGCTACGACCTCACTAATTAAATTAGCTCAACGCGAAATGTATGAAAATGATTTACGCGAATTAGTGAAAACGGGAAGGGTAAAAAATTCGAGCAAAATGTTAGCGTTAAATCCTTTTTTAGACCGGGAAGGAACTATTAGAGTTGGCGGCCGATTAAAGCATTCGGAATACGTGTTTGAAAAAAGGCATCCGGCCATTTTGGCTCCGAGGCATCCTTTAGCGAGATTATTAATCAAAGCCGAGCACGTAAAATTGTTACATGCAGGACCTCAAGCCGTTTTAGCGTCCCTGCGCGAACGCGTTTGGATAGTGGCCGCACGTGGGTTAGTTAGGAAGGTAATTAAGGGTTGCGTAACGTGCTTCAAGGTGAAACCCGTACCCGTTCGTCATATTATGGCAGATTTACCAGAAGCGCGAGTAACTGCAGCACGTCCGTTCATCAATTGCGGGATTGATTTTGCTGGACCTTTTTTGTTAAAGGATAGGAAGGGTCGAAAGTACAACACCGTGAAGGCATACGTTTGTCTATTTATTTGTTTGTCTTCACGAGCAATTCATTTAGAATTAGTAAGCGAATTGACGACGGATGCGTTTATGGCAGCCCTGCACAGGTTCGTTTCTCGACGCGGTAATTGCTTAAATATATTTAGCGACAATGGCACAAATTTCGTCGGTGCGAAAAGGGAGCTTTATAAGCTACAAAATTCGATTAAGGATAGCTCTTCTTTTGACACGTTAAATTGGCATTTTATACCGCCCCGGGCGCCTCATTTTGGGGGTGTTTGGGAAGCTGGAGTGAAAAGCTTCAAGTTTCATTTGAGTCGAGTGATAAGGGATGTAAAATTAACATTTGAGGAAATGGTCACAGTAATAACGCAAATTGAAGGTTGCCTAAATTCCCGTCCTTTGTATCCCTTGAGTGACGATCCTAATGATCCCACTGCTCTGACCCCGGGACATTTCTTAATCGGACATCCGATCACTGCGCTGTTGGAAGCCCCTTACAAGAAGCGAGAGTAAGCAGTTTGAAGAGGTTCCAATTCTTGCAGTTATTGAAACAACAATTTTGGTCAAGATGGTCCAAGGAGTATGTCTCCGAGCTGCAAGTACGATCAAAATGGAAGTTACAACATCCAATCTTATTAAAAATTGGTGTGTTAGTTTTGGTCAAGGAGGATAATCTACCGCCGTTGAAATGGGAATTAGGCAGGGTGCTGCATCTTCATCCTGGTAGTGACGGTATTGTTAGAGCCGTAACTTTACAGACAAAATCCGGAGTGATCAAAAGACCAGCCATGAAGGTTTGCGTTTTGCCACAACAGGATGTTATAGTGTAAATATGTTCACAGATCTTTCGTGAGTGTATCATGTGTTTTGAAGACTTATTTTAGCAGTTGCTAACACGTTTATTTTTTCTCTTGTCTTTATTGTTTATAAGTTTAAAAACTAACCTTTGTTCGTTTGCTTAAATGTTAGAATGTATTATTTTAGTTAAGATTTTGTCATGTTTATTAGATTTAGTTGTTTGCATTCGTGTTACCTTTTGAAAGGGGTTCTTTCAAGAGGAGGGCTATGTTCGCGCCGTTTTAGAGGCACTGGTGTGGATGCTATGCATGAGCAGTTTCTAGGCATGTATGCAAGTCGGAGAGGGTGTGCAGCGAAGCAATTAGAAACGGTGTGGATGCTATGCATGAGCAGTTTCGAGGCATGTATGCAAGCCGGAGAGGGTGTGCAGCGAAACAATTAGAAATGTAACTCCGAACTGGTCGGACGTTGTTTTGTAAATGTAAACTTATTAGTGTCGTTTGAAATAAAATAAATAAAAATAAATTACAGTCCACTATTTGTTCATACACAACCTAAAATCATTTCATATTTTAGAATTTGTATGCTCAAGTGAAGTTCAATTTTCTTAATTTTTAAGCTACGGGGTAGACCGATCCATCGTTGATATCAATTTTTTAGGTGGGATTCTAGGGTTTCAGGAAATTGAGGTTATTTACTGATTAAAAAATGCTAAGTGTGCAAGATGGGAGTAAAACATATGGAGGAATGGAAGTGATTACTCTCTCGAGCGAGTTATAGCAAAAATATTCTTGTGAGTAATCACATTCATTACCCGTTTGTTGATCAATATACTATTAATTTTGAAATAAATTGAAAAAGAAGTTGTAGTGTTATTCACTTTTAAAATTAAGCTTTTGATGATCTCATTGCCCACCGCCTCACGACGCCACTGATCAGATATCTTTTCGAAATGATTGCCAATTTTTGTAGAACCCATTGACCATAATTATTTATCAACATACCAAAGACGGTTAGGTTTTTAAATAAATAACAGTCAACCGATAACAAAAAAACAAAATATTTATCTAAAAATTGCAAAAAATACATAATTGCAACATTTTGTACTTAACGGTTTGCCCACATGGTTTTCATTTATTGCACACAAATCAAACCCTCAAAATTATGATTCCATATTTTCCATCATTTTAACTTGCGCTTCGATTTGTTTTACCTTCAACTCCATTTCCTTTCTCCGTATTTCTAACTCTTGAGACTTAATTTGTAATTCGACTTTCTTAATATCTAACTCAACTTGCGCCTTTCTAGCGCAATTTCAAGCAACCTCTTTTTATTATTTTTTATGAAGCAATCGAAATCGTTGTCGTCTTGGTGTTCTTGCAACTCATCTTTTGAAAATATGGAAATGTTACAGTCATCGAAAGTGGCAGTGGCGTCCGAACACGTTACATCGTCTTCACCCTCTCTTTCTTGCTTCAAAATTTTGCTCAGGTCCTCATTTGTAACATTGAGTTGAGAATTGGTAACATCAACTTGCATGTTTTCCAACATCGTCATCGATTTTGATTCTTGATAGGTACCTAAAATGAATTCCAGTTTAGTAATCACTGAATAAAATTTGTACTGCTCATAAATATTACCATTTAGGTCCGAGAAATCCAAACTGGAAATATTTTTGTCTTGCAAATTGCACGACAGCCTTGTAGTCGATAAGATATACCTAGCAAACTTTTCTCCAACTTTCGACCACTAAAATGTAATCAAAAAATTATAATAATGCAGTTGCGCTGCTCCTTCAGTTTGCATCTACCTTAATGGTTGGAACACCTCGTCGGGCAGCCTTTTTGAGATTGTCATAAAAATTTCTTAATTGCAAGTCGGTTCTATCGCCGTTTGCAGTTTTTCTATTAAACTCTTGTGTGATTTTTCTCCAACACGAACGTTTTTCATTTAACCATACCCCATTGGTCTTCTTATTCTCTAATACGTGCAAGTAGTCTAACAAAATTGATAGCAGTAATTCGCGTTCCCCTTCGGAAAAGTTTGGTGATCGCTTTCTTTGCTCCATGTTATTCCAATTAACCAATTTGGGTTTTTAAACCAATTAATGATTTCTTAACCTTCATCACTTTTGTTGACAAAGTTTCAACGTCAAGATAAAATAATATACAATTATAATAGAAAGGAAACTGCAGTATTAGAAACAGTGTCACTAACAGATGTCACTGCCACTGCCTGTTCTTCACAAAAACAAAACGATGAAGTTCAAAATTAAATTATTGAACTGTCAAAAATTTTGTTTTGAACAAAAGTGTTGACTTTTATTTGTTTCCGGAATGATGAATTAGGTACGTAGATTTTTGAAATTTTCTCAATATTTAAAAATTAAGCTTTAAATCATAAGTTTCTGGAATGGGGAATGTGTCTGTAATGCGCTTTTTAATTATTGAAAGAGGCATTAGTCAACCTAATCCGGATGATTTTCTTATGATCTTCTCCGAAGCTCGGAATATGTCGATATCTTCATTGCATTTCTGATAAAAAATAAACTGCACAGACTTAGATCCTTAATAAATTTTCCATGTTTCATCGAATGTGGTCTACGTAGCTGGGCTTTTAAATCCCACCGCTGCCACCATTATGAACATTTGGTACATTTTACATTACATACATAATTTTTTTTTCAGGTGTTACCTAACGATCCAAAAGCTCGTCGTTTGTTTGTCACTACGGGTGGTTTGAAAAAGGTGCAAGAAATTGATGCTGAACCTGGATCCACGTTGATGGAGTACATCACCATCATCAATGCGTGTTTCCCAGAGGAAATCGTCCGATACTATTCGCCTGGATATCCAGATTCGTTGTTAGAAGCTGTAGAACAATATTCACCTCAAGTAAGACCTTTAATAGATACTAGATTGTCATAGTTGTAGGCCGCACTTGGCGACATAATTTTGAATTTCCATTTTTTTGAATCTTAAGTAAGACGGCGGTTGGCATCGTGAGTTTCTACCACTAAACTT
This sequence comes from Lycocerus yunnanus, assembly GCA_036346125.1. Lineage (NCBI taxonomy): Eukaryota > Metazoa > Arthropoda > Insecta > Coleoptera > Cantharidae > Lycocerus > Lycocerus yunnanus. The sequence continues at coordinate 340,606 of JARFIX010000140.1, forward strand.
CTTCCTTGATGCTTACTATGTTTTTATTGGAAACTTTTTTTTTCTTTTCCATTCTGTTCTCTCGGGGTCTTCTCTTTGTTTTCCGAAAACTATCGAAAGTATGGGAATAATGTTTTTGCTTTTTCAGCTTCTACCTTTATATCATTTATCTCTGCATTTCAATCTGTGGTGAAATGAACGCTTTAGCAGAAGTTCTAATACACAACAGATTTGTCCTCCCCTTGCTTTATGGCTTGGCGCCCAGCACTTAGACTCTTTATGCACTTAGCATTCCTACTCTGGAGTCACACTATCTTAGTCACATGACCATTGCACTCTGGGCATCGAATCTTTTTCGCAAAGTCCTTTACCATCTTGTCATCAACATTCGGGACTAGCCCATCGCTCATAAAATATAAAAGCAACTTTACGATTTTATTAAATCAGATTCTCCAATTTTTTCAAGATGGTGACGATTTTGAGAGAAGTGAAAAATCGCGACAGCGACATGCAAACGAACATTGCGACCGAACTGAAGGACAGCCCCACTGCTAGTCAACAATTAAAAACACTCCTCCAAGGCACCTAGAAAATCGAGGTTTGTGCGAACGTGTTTTTCAGAAAAAAATATTTATTGCAATTTTTAAATGTATGTTTTTATAATATTTAATAAAATTTTAATTTTATTTATTCATCATCCCCATTCTGATTTGAGTAAAATTAGAAATTTAAAAAACGAAACGTTTGTTTTTAATAAGAACATTCAATACAATTTTTAAAAAACAGTAAACTAATAAAGCGAAAATACTAAAGTCTTATAACTGGAAAATCGTAACATTATTATTATTATTATTATTTTTACTGAGAATATTTAACAGGCATATAAAATATGTTTTAACTTATAAAATTTGTTTAAATTAAAACTACGGTGTTACTTTCACAATTTTGTTCTATCTTCCACTTTTCCTCCGTCCAAAATGGTCGCTTCGTGTTTAACGCCATCTACACTGGGTACGTTGTCATACATGGAGAGGGTGTTGTTGAAAAACCTGCTAACGCGATATAAAGACGAGTCGTTTTTTGGTAAGAATCCTCTCCTTTCAAACTTACTGGGGAGCACTTGAACCGGGTGCTTATCGGGACTTCGGCCCAGTGAAAGCGTTGGACTTAGTAAGTTATCCTTCTCTGGACTACCGTAACCTGCTGCCAACCTACTCTCCAAACTTTGATAATTTGCATTGTAGATGTCCATGTTGTGCTTCAGATCTTTTTCTGTGTGTATGTTTCTGATGGTTTTGTTGTCGTAAATTTGTAACAAAGTTTCAATCACATGAATGCAACTGCCTGGGCTAAACTCGCGGTTCTGAATGAACGAGTTGCACAATATTGGCGCCCATTCCGTGGCAAGATTGTGTTTCGACATTTTGTTATGTTCTTCGTGTTGACTTATTTTGACCAAATGCTTTAACAAGAAATCCAAAGTTTCTCTGAATGGAATGTTGGAGTTGGTGTATTCCCGTTTTGTGTTTCTTAGTTTGGTAATTTCGATGCGTTCTTCTGCAAAAAAAAAGAAGGTTAGTTCGAAAGAAGGTCACTTGGTGTGTGCGTACTTACCGGTTGTAAAGATTAAATTCTCAAAAACTTGTTTAGGAATGATCGGAGTTTTCAGTTCCAGAAAGAAGCTTTTGAGCGCCCAAGCCAGATCGTGAACGTTGTACTTTTCCAATGAATTCAGATTACTTTTGGGTTTCATTACTTTCTTTCTAATTTTATCTAATTTTTCGTTACTTCCGTTACGTTTGTACAACATATCCAAATTTATTCCTTTTTCTATGAGTGGAATAACTTTCAACACGAATTCGGGCACCCTTTCCTTCGAGTTGGAACAAAAACTCTCCAAATCGAATTTTGTGTCTAAAAATGTTTCAATTAATATTTGGGGAAGTCCCTAAAGAAAATCTTACCTTCGGACGGTGATCTTGGAAGATCGTCCCGCGATTTTGTCAAGTTTTCAACGTTCCCGTACCAAATTGTCCTTCGAACTGCCTTTTTTCAAACTGTTGGTCAAATTTTCGTTCAACTCGATCATTAACGCATTCCTATTGAGTAGATTATCCCTAGCTGCTTCGTTATTGTGATTTTCTTTGATATTATTTACATTTTGACTAGAATCCTTAAATAATATAATTATTAGTGTTAAAAGTAAATTTTATTATGAAAAATTAACCCATCTGCATCAGAAGACTTGTTTCGGCTACAACTTCGGATCAAACGCATACAGTAGTGGGAAACCCACGACCTCCCAACTAGCCGTAACCGACAACACAACCTGCATACATATGCAGGATCGATCGATCGAATGACAAAAATCATGTATATTTCCGAATGTGTATATGATGCAAACGGGTTAAAGATTAAGAACAAACGGAGACTCACTTACGTTTTTCTTGGTTAGGTCATACTTGCTAGATACCCTCAAAAGCAACTCTATTATTTTATTCGCATTTGTATGGTTTAGCAATATATTTTCCGTGCAGTTGTCGGGGGGTCTTATCAACGTCGGACCCCCACACGATTGAAATATTGTACGCATCCATTTTATTTTCTTCCGAATGCGTTTCCACTTTTAGCAAATGATCCAGAAGGGTCATTAAAGTTCTCTTGTGCGATTTTTCCAATTTGTTGATGATATGTCTGATTATGTCCTCGTGTTTGGCTGTGAGTTCGACATCTGGAAAAATTTTAAAAATTGGATTAAGTTATCTTAATCTCCAATAGAAGCAAAATGGTAATTTCTAAGCTCTTTTAATTAAAAATATTCAAGATTCAAGAAAAAGTTCATTGTATGTACATAACATTTCAGCAAACAGTTGACGAGAAAAAAATTTGTGAAGTTCCCACTGTATTTTTTTGTACAAACTACATATTTTTTTTAGAATTTTGGTATGTTTCAAAATGTCTCGCCAAAGTCAAAACTAAATTGAAATACTCACCGATAAATTTGCACAACTCTTCGTAGGTTTTGTGCGGTATGAGCGGTTCGTTGAGTTCCCTAAAAAACAACTTGAGGCAACCGGTCAAAACGTCGATGTCGGTTTTGTATTCCTCCAAAAAATTCAAATTGTTCTTATCCACGTGATATCTGATCTTCTGTATCGTTGCCAAATTTCCCGACGCCCTGTACAGTCCCACACTACAAATATTCTTTGGTAATTCAATCAGCTGTATGATTCTCGTCACAAATTCGGGCACTTCCTCTTTATACATTTCGTGCAAATGCCTGAGGGTGTTGCCAAAAATGGGTTCGTTCTTTATGATTCCCTTCCTTTCGAGCATATCCTTGCTCGATCTTTTTCCCAGCAATTTTAGCAATCGGTGGCGAATTTGTAATTTTTCTTCCCTGTACGTTACGGTTTTGTTATAGGACCTTTCGGTCCCATAATATCGCTCCAGATCGATTACCGCTAAATTCATATCCTTTGTACTATCAAATTGCAACTTGTACGTTCTGCTGTTTTCATTTAGTTTGGTAATTACAAGTTCCTTCTTGCTAATTGGTTTATATTCAGTCTGATTTAAACAATCAATTATTACATCCTCTTCATTTCTATCGCTTGTCAGAGTCATTTGATCGTTGCATACTTTTACAGTTTGTCCTTTCCCCAATTTTTTGGTCGCACCGTCGCACAAAATTTTCGTCACGCCTTTAATGTCAAATTGCACTTCCACATAATTATCTTCCAATTGCTGTTCCACATTGCCGAACGCACTGAAAAAAGTTGACATTTAGCTCCAGTCGAGGATCGAACCCAATTCAAAAATGAAAAACCAAAAATGACTTACTATTCGTGCACAGTTTGCGAACGCACGCTCGGTTTTCTCGCTGGCTTGATGTGATGTCGAATCTCAACTGCGTTTTCTATTGGAAACGGTCTGGTCTGATGGAAATAATTTTGTCCTTTCTCTTCATTAATTCTTTCCAAACTTGCATATTCCTAAATTTAAAAAACCAAAAGTTAGTTTACGCTTCGTGAACGTACAATGGATCAAAAACCGTTTGTCTATGTCTGATTGATAAGTACGAAAATATGCTACGTGCAATTCTCTTCATGGTAACGAATTTACTGCCGACAATTTTTTTAACGAAATGTCGTTATCATAATCGGTAACGCTTCATTTTTTTTTACCGTTATACATAATATAATTTAAATTCGAACTTTAGGCGGGAGATTATATTGATAAATTGAACCAAAAATAGATAAAATATGGGTAATTACAATTTAAGGGTTGGTTTATCTGTGCTGGCTAAGTATTATTATCGTTTACAGATAATTTGCCGATTAAAAATCTATTTGAGACTTCAAACTTTTGCAATAATAATAATAACTCGAAACTTTCAAATCGCTCTCGTGTAAAATTCATAAATTTGATTTACATCAAAATCGTTGCGTGTAATATAAAGGATTAGCAAATTCATTACCTTATGACTACTCTTCCGGATGGATAGGCACTTCTCACTTATGATTAATTAGCTGTCTATTTTCACCGCTGTAATTTGTAAGATTATTGTGGCGTTAAAATGTTTTCTACCTTCAAGAGCGAACATAATTTTGTGAAAACACTACTTACATATGTATGCTTGATTTATCATGGATATAGAATTGTACAAATTAAAAACAATCAACTATCACCTCCCCCTCCCCATTGAAAATATAACCTGGTACGCCACTGTGCGTAATTAGCGTTTATAGTAGTATTTTTCAATTTGGCACCGACGTCATACTAACCTAACCAATCATGATAGCTGTTGGTTGGTTAATAACCAATGAGAGTGCATTATAACCGAAAGCCGGTGTAGAATCATGAGAAGGGGGGGGGGACTAAAATATTTAAAAAGACGCAAGCAAGTAATAAGTAATAGTTTGTAATAATCAAAGATCATAGTCCATCTTGCTAATTAATTTGGTGTTATTTTCGGACGTTGAACAACGTAAATTAGTATTAAAATGTGAAAATTAAGGTTTTCGAGCCCCACACATTCCCCCACCAATGTTAAACAAGTTCTCTTCGAAAAAAAATGCATCAAATCACATTATTGTCAAAATCAGAAGCGCTCCGAAGACTTTACAGGCCAAAAAAGATGGTGGTCTTCTGGAAGCCTGCGAATGAGTGGTAAAAAGAAAATCAATCCAGAAAAATCAAATACTCGGCTTCATTCTCTTAAGAAAAGTTGGGGAGGGTTAGGTTGTTAATTTAAAAATTTTCTAAAGCAAAGAAAGATAATAATTATTAATAGCAGCGCCAAATTTGAATTTGGGGAAATTAAAAAAAATTATAAACAAGATTTTTAGAAATTTTCAAAAATGACAATAATTATAAAGTGAAAGAGAAAATAAAGAAAATATAACCTCAACTGCAGTTTCTTTTTCAAAAAATTGCGGTCGCTTAACAAATTTTGGAAAAAATGTAATCCGATTTTGTAATTGGCCGTTTTCAAACCGTAACTTCACCCATCAGGGTGGGTATTTTTGAAGACGTAATTTCATTTTTACAATGTACTAATTAATTGCAAATGGGTACGATGCCTTCGGCATCCCCAAGTCTAAACAAATCTCTAAGGGGTGGATGATATTCGTCTGGAATCTCAAGGAGCACTGAATGACAAACCTCGCTTATAAATGGAACTTACACGAACCGCAACCAAAACGTTTCTTCCATTGTTTTTACGCTCTTCATTTTTTTCTTTTTTTTTTTAGTTTCTTAACTCTTTTCTATTAAAGTTTTATTCTCTGATTAACAATAAAACAATTAATCGTTTATTGTGGCGATAAAGCTTTTTAATTTTGGAAAAAAAAGATAAACCAGAAAATCGACCCCCCCCCCCGACTCTAAGGTTAAATAGGAAAAAGAATATTATTTAAATTATCTTTCCAGGGATTAAAAAAAATTTATCAGTATTTTAAAAAGTAAAAGTAAATTTTTTTGCCCCTTTGGAAGTTTTCGAGTACAAAATGTCGCAATTACCCCCCTATGGATTAAAATTGTAGAAGGAAATAATAAAAAAATGTAAATACTAAAATTGCTGCTGCGCTAATGATACAAAAATGTGTCGTATCTCAAAAGGTAAAATCAAATTTTTAAATTATAAAAATAGTAGATTAAATTTTATTTCGATTGATATCGCAAAGGAAATACGAAAAAAATGTAAAAAAAAACTCTAGTTACAATTGAGGATATTTACAGTGTTTGTAAGCATTGATTATATAATATCTTATCGACTATTCAATATATTGAAAATATTTAACTAAAAGTGAAAATAAAATTATAAAAAACGTAGATTAGAACATATTTCGATTGACATTGTAAAAGGAAATGATAAAAAATTAGTTAAAATTTATAAATAATATTAAAACTCCTGCCATAGGACGGGGAGACGCATGTTTCTCGGAGCAATTCTACAAGATAAATAGGAACGAATATGCAAACAGGGAAAAACTATTAATTTTGTAAAGAAAAATAACAAAAATGTAAAGAGAAAGTGCAAATCAACAACGCATTGAGTTACACAACAATAACGACGGAAGAAAAATCTTGTCAACAGATGACGTGACAACAAAATACAAAAAAAGTTTTGCAGAAGTAAATCTTTTTTTCAAGATGCAATTCTTATAAAAGCATAGAAGTAATATAATTAATTTCCAAAATATGGTTGTTTAAGCTTTTAATGAATATTAGCAAAAAATTAATTAACAGAATATAACAAAAGTAATTTTCATTATTTTCCAAAAATTAATTAACAGAATATAACAAAATATATTATCATTGTATGTTTCACTAACTACATATTTTAATTATAGAATTTCAAGATTATAGCAACAATATTTTAATTTCTTCTGAACAAGGTAATCAGCAATACAGAAAAACAGAACAACAATAATACAGAACAAGGAAACAAGAAAACACTGAAATAACGGAACTTTGACAAAAGAGAACACTGAAAAATGAGAACATCGGAATGAAGTTTTGTCAATTGTTTGCATGACTTTTGATTATTTAGTCTGGGTACACGTAGATAGTGATCACATGATCAGCCATAAGTTTGGAAATTTATCTACACTGTTGTTTATCTAAGCAGTTTTGTAATGTGTTTCTAGAAACTAAAAATATAGCTTACAGACTGGTCTGGAGCACCCCAGGTACACGTAAATAGTAATTGGTTCCATGATAGAATAGAACATGAAAGACCAGAACTGAAAAAACAGAACAATGAAAAAACAGAACAAGTAAAAGGGAGAATACTGAAATAACAGAACCTTGACAAAAGAGAACATTGAAAAATGAGAACATCGGAATGAAGTTTTGTCAATTATTTGCATGAGTTTTGATTATTTAGTTTTGAGTTTTAAGGCGTATTACACCGAAAACAACGTATTTTAACAATTTTTTTAGTCCAGCCGACTGTTATGGATGGAAAACGCTTTCCTGTCAGGATGGTAGCGTGGTTCTTTAAGTCGGAAAATAAATAAAACGACTTGCTCGACGATTATGGATTTAGTTTATTTCGTATTATAACTACACTTATTATAACTTATCTTAAAAAACACAAATCGCTAACGCACCAACGCAGCTTCGAACTTAAAATTGGACTAACTCTTTTACGAAAAGAAGGCTTTATATATATGGGGTGGCCAAAATACATTCCTGCAGCAAAAGAGAAATTTTATTTATACAAAGGATATTTCGAGAAAGTGACTACTTCCAGCTGCGATTCTGGACCTAACCCTTAAAAGAGAAACTATTGTTATAAAGCTGCGGAGATTTACAATCGCCCGAAGAACATATTAGGGTACTACACATTATACTTCTTAAATCTATGTTAGTTACGCTAAACTATAAAAAAGGGTATTATTCTTGAGATAATACAAGAGGACATATTGAAGTGTATTATAAAACTTAAATCTATGTTAGTTACGCTAAACTATTAAAGAGAAATTTAATATTCTTGAAGAATATAACACGACACGTGTATGTATAAGAGAATGCTGCAATGTGTATAAAATATTGAATAGGGGCGTTCTAAGAACTATCGTTAAAAATATAATGTAGCGTATATTTTAGGTGAATCCGAGATTTGCCGTGGTTGCGTTAATCAAAACCAACCCTCCGCAGCCTCCACTCCGACCCCTTCAGGCCGTTTTGACAAACGCTTTACTAACTAAAAAAATCTACCTGGACCGGTCATACTCGGCAAAGTGGGGAACGCCTTCTGTATATGTGACCACCAATTAAATAATCAAAATTCACAACAAAATCATAACTAAATAAGAAAACTCACGGAATAATTATTATTGACAAAACTTTATTTCGTTATTCTCATTTTTTAGTGTTTTTTTTTTGTCAAGGTTCTGTTATTTCAGTGTTCTCTTTTGTCAATGTTCTGTTTTTTCATTGTTCTGTTTTATCCTTGTTCTGTTTTGACCTCTTATTTACATCTTTGAAAATACATTATATATGTTTATTAGCAAAAATTAACTTGATATTTCTGTTTTTCATTTGAAGTTGTTTAAACTTTTAAAATCTATTCTTTGATTGTACGTCATTGTGACAAAAATGTCACGTAACCATGGCAACGAATAATAATAATAAGCTAAGATTAACCTGTAAACAAATCAGGGATGGGGGGATCCCATATCCTCTAATAACATTTGAGTTGTATTACTTAAAACTGACTTTTTAAATTTTAAATACCAAGTGCAGTTACACCATGCAAGATTTGCCGTACTTCGCTGATTGTGTCACTTCTGTTAGATAGCAAATCATTTTAATTCACTTCTTTTTTTCAGCTTTAAATTTCAACAGATCACGACTATCACACATGAAAAGCCGCCAATGGCCCAATCGACAATAGCAGTTCGGGGCCTAAAGATACAACAACCCTACGGCGCCTCCTCAAACACTAAAAAAAAAGTTCTCTGAACCTGAATGAATTACTTAAACAATCTTGCCAATTATAGTATGGCCCCGAGTTAATGCCAAGGTCTTCACTATCAGAAGCTCTCAAAGCAAGGCTCTGCATACTAGGGGGTCCAGGCCCAGGCGAATTTCCGGGTATTACCCGGTTTCCAAAGAGCTCTTTTTTACTTTTGAGAATTTTTTGTTTGGATTGTCCTTATCGCCGCCTCCGCGAAGACCATAATAAAATCTGTTAGAGCAAATAAAAATTCGAATTTGTGCGATAATATAAATTTTGGCGAATTAATGAAGGTGCAAATTTAATTGCACATTAAAAATTTCTATTTCTATCAAACGCTTTGTGTTTTCTTCACAATACCCGACCTAGATGTGCACTTGCACGTTTTACCACATTTTATATTATCAAAAAATTATGATGAGAAAGTTCTAGTTGCGTTTCCCAAAAATGTATTATAATTTCGATTGATTATCAGTGGCGGCGCGGCGTTGCGAAAGGGGAGTGCATAATAGAAAGCGATTGAAATTGGAACGAATAGTTTTTGCGTAATGGTAGAAAATAGAGATGAGTTAAGAAATTTTATCTCTTCTAGTTTTATGCTTTTTAATTGTTATAATGTGTTTATAATGATGTGCGTTTTCAAACAAAGTCATTATTGAGCACAAACGGATGTTTTTCAAGTACGTTTGTTTGTGTATTTACTTTCAGAAAATACAAATAAAATAGGTATAAATTAAAAATAAACGAGCTGGGATCACCCGATAAGAAAATCGATCTTCACACTTTTAAAAAAACAACAATGCCAATGTTTCGAAAAAGTCTAAAAATAATTGCGCGAGCGCAAATTTTTATGTAATTAAAGAGTATTGACTCTTTTAATAATATTACTTAGCCCTGACTGTTGTAGCTCATAGAAAAATGTTCAGGGTCGTACCTGCCCACCAATTAATTGTTCGCCATTGAATCGACAACAAAGTTCATTTTTTCGGTTCGAAATCTCGCATTTTCGCCTTAATTTTGCCGCAACAAATTCGGGGTGAAATTTTCAAATCGCGCGACTTTTTCGTGTATTCCGGTCCTGACCACCACCAAACTAGGAAATGATTTCGTGCAGCTGTATTATGTATTTATTTATTACCAGGGACTCAATTACAAACAATTTGATGTAATGAGTTTCGCAATTATTTTTTCAATCGTTCTAACCGAGGGGAGAGTTCAACTATTGAACGAAAAGCGGAGGCCCTTTTTTCAAATTCACCGGTAAATACAATCTCGACAACACAAATTTGTTTAGCAACGTAAACATGCCCCCTATCGAAACCGACGAGATAAGTAATATAAAAAAAATCGAGATTACATTTTTTAGTCATGCCGGTGGAGGGTTTTTATTTATAAATAAAACTGTTTTTATTACCATCATTTCCGTTATCAACTGCTCCTCATCCGTGATCATGGCTAGAGATCATTTTATAAAATCACATCCCAATTGCGACACTGTTTTTTTTTAATTAAAATAAAGTTAGGTAAATAAATATTACACGTAGTAGATCACAACACAATAATAAATACACAAACACTCGCAACGGAGGAACTCGGTATCATGTGGATTTTATGGTTTTCAATGCACAATTTGATAAGATTAGTTGTTACAAAACGCGCTGATAGGACAAAATTAATTATTTAATGAGTTTTACTTTCAATGTTTAGCGCGCTCGTCGGCAGCGACCTCTGTTGATCCTCGCGGGAGTTACACTTTCAAATGTTTTTTTCGTGAATTCTGATAAAAACGCGGTGTTTTGAATGACCGTCACGTGATTTGCATAACAATAATTATTATTAATAAGACCGGAAACTCGTGAAGGCGGATACACTCATTATATCGTTACGAGCCAATCAATTACCGTAGGTGTCGATAAAATCATATCTGCCGTAAATGAGCAAAAAATTAATTTCAAATGTTTTCGAAGCAAATCGACAGTTTAATTACTATAATATTGGAGCTGAGCATTTTTCGAAATAATATTTTTGCCCTGCATTCAAACTTCCGGCCACGCATTCGAGCGTTGCTTTTTGCAGCACATAGTGCATATTTTGTATCTGCAAGGTTAACATCAGCTATGAAGCGAATAAAGCGGAAAGATCATTCCGTTATTTTATTCTGTGCTCTAATCGCCTGGTAGTTTTTTTTCTGAGGGGAAAGGCAGATGTAATTAAGTCAATATATTGGAAAGGAACTGAATAAACCAATTTACTCTTTTAAACTTTGTAACCTGACCTTGCTTCACCCTCTGTGCCAATAGTAGGTGACTAAATAAGAGGATAGCAGGAATTTTTTACCCTAAAGGCACTTAAAACGGCTAAAGCCTCAGACAGGGCAGTCGCTAGCTTTTATTTATCTAGAGAATATTTTTGAGTGCATGGGAACAGAACCGGCTCTTGTTCTTGATTACAGGTGACAGGAGAGAAGACGTGTTAAGAGGGCGTGGTTTAAATGGTGGTAGAAAAAAGGCGTTGGTAGAGAGGCAAAGGAATCTTTGGGATACTAGGCGTCGCTGAAATACTGAAAGTATGGGCGAATATAGGAGAATACAAAAGGATCCTTTGGACACTTTTCTGCCAAATTTTTTAACTTTTTTGCAATACTCAGAATTCGATCAATTATTATTGGTTTTTGACAAATGTCAAACTGTTAGATGTCGACTTGACAACTTTATTAAAATCAACAAATTGTTGAATTTAATCGGAACATTTATTATTACAGATAGAACCGATGCAGGTATTAATAACTAGAGGGCGTGGCTAAAATACTGAAAGTAAGAAGGCGTGTCAAGAGGCGTGGCATTCACAGTAGAAAGGCAAAGGGATCTCTTGGACACCTTTGTGCAAAATATTCCTTTTTCTGCAATACTCTGTTCATATTTTCTTTCATCAATACACTTCTGAGAAAATGAGTGCCATTGATATATTTGAAGGTTTGAATACGCAGGGTTGCCTCGATTTTGAGAGTATGGAATCGTACGAGATGAATTATTTTGATTGTTTTTTGAAATCAGAAAGAAATAATTTTGAGATGATCCTGGATTTTAGTGAAACATATTTCCCAACATCGTCACTCCACGAATTATTTCTGTAAGTTAATTTTACCTATGTTGGCTTCGGTCCGCCATTTTGTCTCCCGCATTGTTACCAAAAAGGGCAATGCGGCAATTTCTATCGAATAATATGAAAGTTCACCAACTCATACGAGTTTTCCCGTTATATTTGTTTCCTGTTTCGCGTGCGTCATTGATCTGGAATCGCTATAGTAAATGTTTGATTACATTCATTTGGCGGCATTTAATCTCGGGATGAGTAAGCTAATTTTGAAGAGTAACAAAAGATTTTGATAAGTCAATAAAAATCATGTGATTGATGTGATGCACAGTAAAAATAAAATTTCGGTAAAACGGTTTTTTCCCGATCAAGATTCATTGCGAGGGTCAGCAAATGACCACAATAATTGCAAAATGCTGATATAATGCATAAATTCCAGTATTTTCCTAGAACACTGGTTTAACCACAACTGCTCACTTCGAAGAAGATTATCTCAGCATTAAGTTATGAGTTATTAAAATCCATTAGGCATTAAATTAAACGATCCAAATCCAAACTGTAAACATTTTGGTGAAGCTGAAGATGAAGTTATTCAATACTGAGTTGTTCTTTATTTGTGTGGGAGGAACAGTGGTCGGCTCCCATGCAAGAAAACCACACGTGTTTACGTTATTAACAATGCGCAGACAACGGATCCACACATCTTGCCAAACTTTAACATAACCTCCGAATCCTAAAAGAAACAGGATTACTCCTCTGAAAAGAGAATCGTTTCCCCAAGGCTTCCGTAGAAATTTTAGTTAGAAATTTAAAAAAAAACTAAATAAACTGATGGTATATGTATTTCACCTTTATATCGAGTGAGGACATACTACGTACCCCCAACCCTTCCACTTTCAATTGATTTTGAAATCAACTCATGGAATATTAGATATCTTTATCTTCTCCCCAGAAAGTAAAGAAGTAAACCTCGAGACAAACAGCCTGGATACGACACTGAGCTTGGGGATCCATAACCCCAGGGGTGACGGTAAACTGGGCCAAATTTAGAAAATGGTAAACTGAGCCAAAGGTACTTTCAACGAAAATTAAAAAATTGGATAAACTGGACCAATGGTAAATTTCAAGTAAACAAAAAACTATAATACGTTTCTATGATAGGCTAAATTCGAACCTCAAGTCCGGCCCATTTTGAATTTTTTTTGTAATTTTACTTAAAATTATGTATTTTATAACTGTTTTGGCATAGCCGTTACGTATGTGTACTGTTATTTGAATAAAACAAAATCATTTTTAGAGTGAAATCGAGATTGGCCGTGGATGCGTTTGTCAAAACCGATCCTCCACACCTTCCGCTTCGGTCCCCTCCGCCAGACCGCTTTATCAAACGCTTTACAAACTAAAAATATCCCCTAGATTGGCAGATCGGACCTAAACGGTCGAAAGTTAAAGTTTTCCAGAATTGAAACCGATACCTTACCATTAGGAGTTCTTCGTGCTAACTATCAGGTCATGATTGTCGTCTCGATAGCGTATACCCGAAATAATTCATTTGGGACCCCATTCCCCCTTGGGACCCTAAGCGGTACTTTATACTTCATATAGCCCCCCTCCGGTCACCGCTCACTATCTTACATTTTATGTCTTAAAAATATTCTCCATTAATCACTTAATACTAAAAGCCATAAATTCGAAAATTTTTCTTTTACAGTTTCAGTATGCCTCCCCCCTTAGCAACACTCAAATTGTAAAAGAAAAATTTAAGAGCTTATGACTTCTAGTGATTAATAGAAATTATTAAAACAATACAAAATGTAAGATAGTGATCTATGACCTGGGGCGAGGAGGAGGAAGTTCTGGATAATTTGTAAACATTGGTTTTGCCTTTACGATCTATACCCACACTCAAATGGCATAACCCCCCCCCCGGTCTATGTTGTTTTATTTTCTATTTTATTTTCAGAAATGAATAGGAGTTTGATTATGATGACAGAATTTTTTAGAATAATAGAACATTTTTCCAAAGTCTGAGTGGTCCGGTCCCCAAGCCGCGTTCATTTGAGTGAAGAATTTTCCAGACCCCGGTCAGTCCAGTTTATTTTTATCCAAAGCGAATTGAAGATATCCGCGTATCCGCTTGGTCGCTGCTATGGTGATCAATTTCCAATAGCTCAAACTAGAAAACATAGTTCTAGGAACCGAGGGTGTGAAATACCTTCCAGGCAAACTCATAAGTTCTAGGAGGGGGTCCGGTTCATTGAGCCTTACTCAAATTGTATACCCCACTCTAAGCAGCTTATGTTTCATCAGAAGTGAATTGAAAATTTACTGCGACAATAGAGTTTTTAGAATAATAGAAAATCTTTCAAAAGTTCGGGTGGTCCAGTCCCCTCCCAGCCACACCCAAATTGCAGTTTATTTTTATCAGAAGCGATTTCAAAATTTCAGCATATCCTCCTGACCGTTGCTATGGTGAACAATTCCCTATAGCTCATACTAACAAACATAGTTCTCCCCCCTCCAGCCACACTCAGATAAAAAAACGTTTCTAACAGAAAAATTTGAGAACTTCTAGATTAGTGACCTAGGGTTTGCGGAGGTATGAATTGACCCTCAGTATATGGCACCATTATAAAGCTTTTGCATAATATATAAACATTTGTTGTTCTGGTTCCCGACACTGGTGCACTGGGGGTATTTCCCCTGATCCATACAATTTTTATCAAAAACAAATTGAAGATTTCAGCATATCCGCTTGGTCGTTGCCAAGGTGATTACTTTTCAATAGCTCCAACTAGAAAACGTAGTTTAAGAAATCTAGAGGAATGGGGGATCTGGGTGGTATGGAATACCTCCGAGCCCCACTCTAATTATAAAAGAAAAATTTACGAATTTATAACCTGCAAGTGATTAAGTGATCAATAATAGAGAAACAATTTAATACAACATGAAATGCAAGGTATAATGACCGGGAATTTGTGGGGAGGAATGAATTACTCCCCCCCCCCCCACCCATCTATATATTATCGTTACCAAGAGAACTGAAGCGGTATCCCGCATAATTTGTAAATGTTTCGATATTGTGACACTAGGGAAACGTAGTTGTCTATGTAAATTTCTTCCTGATGGTTCTATAATCTGTTGTAAGACTTAAAAAAATTGTAATCTGAAAATTTCAAACAAATCTGATTTGTAGCGTTTCCTATTGGTTATGTGAAATATTAAATATTCTTGTTTTAAATATGGTTATGATTTTTTTGCTAAGTGTAAGTTTTTTTATCATAATAAGGACCTCGCCCTGATATCACTGCCAAAGGGAGCAATACATTATTTTGAGAATTTTAACTGAGCAGATTATACGTTCTTGGTTTTTACTACGAGGGAAATGAGTCAGCATAAATCTATGACTTGCTCGGAATTGAAACACGTATTTTAGTATTTTGCATAAATACCGGGGGAACATTTTGTCTAAACAGCAACCGAACTAGTTTCGATCGCTATATATTAATTTTATTGCACATTGTAAAGAATGGAAGTTCAAATGAAAGCAAGATATTGTTTATTAACAAGGGGATACGGATTAGGTCCTTTATATAAAGTGTAAATGTAAGAATTAAGCCAGATCGCCACTTTAGTTCGAATCCTTAGATTCTTAGAATGGAAACCGGAAAAAATAAAGGTTAAACAAGCGTGAGTTGATCCAATTGCCAAGCGGTAGCAATAATTAATTTTGCTTGCACTTTTTGTGTAATGACGGTAAGTTATTCTCTTCTTTTTGAGATTTTTAAAAAGAAAGGACCCAAAAAAAATACGGGGACTCAAAATGCTTTTTGGACCTTATCGATTAAATTGATAAGTACGGTACTGCGTCAGATCTTGTGGTTATATGCAATTCCGGCGACATTTTAGCAAAACAACAAAAGCAAACCGCAAGTGTTGTAAGAGAAGCGAAAATAAATCAATTTAATAACTTGTAAATAAGAATGGAAACTTAAAAATATGAAATCACAGAAAAATTGTTTCAAACACAGGAAACGCGCCACTTAAGGAAACCACAGAAAAGTGGTCAAGAAATGTAAATAGAAATTTAAAAACGAGAGACTCCACTTTCGTAAAAGTGCGAATCCTTAATTTTAAAAACAGGAGCCGACCACGAGGAGTAAACAAAACATGTGGAGGTTGATTTACAAAGTGGACCAATGAACGCGCTCAATTGCCCAAGTAGTAAATTAAGTTTCTTGCAATGCAATAAAATGTCAACTAAAGTTATAAAATGTAAACCCCCTGTATATAGAGAATCGATACAAGGTCATACACAATTTGAGTAATTTATCATTTAATTGCGCAATTAATATAATATAAAAATTGCGCACCTTTATCGCATACATGACAATGTAACCGCAGTTTTAGCAACAATTAAAATTTCATAATTATCGGTGGTTCTAATAATTAAAAATTGCAAGGTGAAATATTTCCGTAATTTTTTAAACAAAACAATGGAAAATTTAAAATTCACATATCGAGCGCAAACAAAGTTTTGTTTTTGCAGGTCCGGCTCTGGGGGGTCAAAGTCGCTTACCTGAATTTCGTCTTCTTCGCTGCAATATTCGTACATAAGATCGGTTTTCCACTGCAAGATACTGGTCGGAATTGTCAAATCGATTTTGGTAAGGACGATCGGATCGACGCACAATTCCTGAACCGATTCGTCAAACTCGATGGAAATTCGACACACGTGACCGCGCTTTAGGTCATTTTCTTCGATAAGATTCGTCGTACAATTCCAAATGTTTTCATACGAACCGCTTAATCTTTTCAAAATTTCCATGTCACCACTATGTTCACTGTCGGATTTGAAATCGTCGCACATTTCATGTTGCACCTCACCACCGTCGTCGCTCATATTTTCAAAATCGTCCGCACTGTTTTGGAGAACGTCGGTCGTCGGTAGGCCGTGATCATAATTTTCGGTAGTTTTTCTCAAAATTTCTAACCAATTTTGCACACTTTGATAATCGCACATTACGCCGTTGTTATAATTTTAGACTAAAACAATGTCATCATCGGTTTTCATCTCCGGAAGCTCGCAAGCCGCATCCGGTGTGTTTTCCTCTTAATTTTGATAAATTAAATTTCGCGTTGACTAAAAACGTTTGCGATCGTCAAATGTATTTCGTCTTGTGTGTAACGAACAGGCAATTGCTTGTTCATTGATAAGACACTCCCTATTAGTCATTCCACTACTTTAAGTGCCCTTAAATTGTTTAATTAATGAAATTAATTGTATTAAACGCGCCAATGCTTTACGCTCATTAACTCTTCATCTGCCGAGCGGTTCGCTTTCCAATACTCTGTATCTGCCAGACATGGTAGTATGTACGTACCTCGGTTAATTATTGATAACCGAGTGCAAAAGAAAGTGTCCCTCTATCAATGAATGACCCAATAAAGCATAAAATTTTATTACTTCCAACTTAACTTTTGACATCGCATTATTTATCGGAGCGATTAACGAACATAATTTAAATATGTAAACGACTGTGACTGCTTATTCATTCATGAATAAATAATCTATGTAGGTTTGTTAAGTCGTTCCAATTAAAAACGAAAGATAACTTCAAGTATACACATGAGTGTTTGTTTCCTCACTTTTTTAAATTTCAAGCGCCATGGCAGTTGTTCCCCATTCCGAAATTTAAAAAATCGATCACCGCACTTTAAATTGCAATCAAATCGATGGGTGGAATAAATATTCTCGCCCGCATTGTTACCCGCATGCATAATTAGGTGGACGCTCGAAACAACCCTTTGATATTTTAGTTATTTGGCTTTCCTAACACATTTAATTGGAGCAATGGACTTCAAAAGGTAACTTACTTTTTATAATCATTTACAGCGGCAGATATGCGATAACCCCCCCGCCGCTCATGGCTTGCAAGGTGTTGAATTTATAACTCAAATTAGTAGTCAAATCTGTTTTGAGAGCCCAAAAATTTCGCACCAATATTAACTGAAGATCGGTTGGCAATATATGTAGCTAATCAGTATTGGTGCAATATTAGTAATCAATATTGGACCAATATTAGCAGGATTATATAAGCAGGATAAATTCATGTTCACTGACTTTCTTAGATCCCATCATCAATCTCAATATTTTCTCTCAAACACTCTCAGTTGTTTCTCCTCTTTCTTAGTCAAGTGTCACATGTCTTGTATATTCGCATTTTCGTTCTTATTGACATGGTTTTAGATTTCAGAATTTTCTTATTAGCAGCGAATCGAAAAGCAGGGGAAGAACGAGAGCAGGATGGATGGATGAAGTGCTGAGTAATCTCGAAAGAATGGGAGTTACGGACTGGAAGAATAAATGTACGAATAGAGAGCTATGGAGAACAATAGTGAGAGAGGCGAAACCGTCATAGCAGAAAAGAGTAACAGAAAGAAAGGAAAAAAGAGGACTGATCCACCTCATAAAAAGGATCTATGAAACTTCAAAAGAAGTAAGCATATTCCACAAGGAATGTAAAGCTTTATTGATTGATTGATTGATAGGTTGTCAATATTGACACAATATTGCACCATGCTAAAACCAATATTGGTGTAATATTGAGTTTCTATTTTGCCTGAAGATTGTCAGGCATTATTAATCGTCAATATTGGGGCAATATTACACCTAGTTTAAAACAATATTGGCACAATATTGGCTATCAATATTGCCTGAAGATCGGCAGACCATATAATGTTCTATTTCTTCACTCATAGTTATCTTCGAGTTAAATTGACGAAATAACCAATCAGATGATCGATTTCTTTGTTTTGTTGCCCTTGATTGGTTATTTAATCAATTTAACCTGAAGTTCGTTAACTTGAAGATAACTATGAATAAAGAAATAAGACATAAGTCGTCAATATTGGCTCAGAATTGGACCTATGTAGCTTAAACCAATATTGGTGCAATATTTAGTTTCTATATTAGCTGAAGATCGTCAGGCAATATTAATCATCAATATTGACTCATTATTGCACTTAGCTTAAATCAATATTGACTCAATATTGGTAATCAATATTAGACCATTATTAGCTGAAGATCGGCAGAGCATATAAGTCATCAATATTGGCTTAAAATTGCACCTATGTAGCTTAAACCAATATTGGTGGATTATTTAGTTCCTATATTGGCTGAACATCGACGATTGTGTCATAAATATTGACACAATATTGGACCAATATTAGCTGAAGATCGTCGGGCAATATTAATCATCAATATTGACTCATTATTGCACTTAGCTGAAATCAATATTAGCTGAAGATGGGTAGACCACATAAGTCATCAATATTGGTTCAATATTGCACCTATGGAGCTTAAAACAATATTGGTCCCATATTTAGTTCCTATATTGACTGAAGATCGGCAAGCAATATTTGTCATAAATCTCCTTCTTAGTCAGCCTTTTCCGCCCACCACTAGGTATCAGCTTCTTTCTCTAAGAGAAAGATTTAAGCATTAAGACCCCACGGCTGCTTAGTTCGGGCTGGGAAATATGCCTGTAACCCTTTTTATTGTTGATGCTGGCAGTCATCAACTCAGGGGGATCGCCGGCTTTACGTGCCCTCCAAAACACAGGAGACAGTCATAGAGAGAAAGAGAATCTGAAAGAAAATTTTCCTTTCTAGACTTCTCTCGGGACCAAACCGGGTGCCTCTGCATCAGCAGTTGATCGCTCTACTACTAGGCCAAGACCGTCTTTTTGTCATAAATATTCACCCAATACTCCTTCTCGGTCCTTTTACCCTAAAGAGGGTTTGGTGACGTATATGATGCCTTCACACAGTGATGCCGTTTACGGTGTTTTTCCATGCGTCTCGGTCAGACACCAGACGGATTGTTTCATGTAACCCACGATTTATAAGTTCTTTCGTCTGATCGATCCATCTTTTTTGATTGTTTTCCCTCGATTTTGTCCTCCACGATTAAATTCTCCATCGTGCCGTTTTTCCGGGATATGTGCCCAACATATCGGAGGTACATACGATTGACGTCTCTAAGCAAGTGGCATCTGGTGTCGAGCTGCTCTAGCACGGATTTATTTGTACGATGTTCTGCCAAGATATTCTTAGGACCCTCCTATATACCCACATTTCAAATGCCTGTATTTTCTTTTTGTCTGCCTTTTCAGCCTTTTTCAGAAGCGTACGTAGCAATCGGGAACACAAGCGCATTGACCAATCTGAGTTTTGTGGCTCGATTAACTGAACTGGCCCAATATTGAACCAATATTATCTGAAGATTGTCAGGTAATACTAATCATTAATATTGGCGTAATATTGGTAATCAATATTGGACCAATATTGGCTGAAGATCGGCAAACAATATAGATCATCAATACTGGCACAATATTGCACCTATGTAACCTAAATCCATATTGGTGCAATATTGAGTTCCTATATTGGCTGAATTTTTCATAAATATTGGCGTAATATTGGACTATTATTGGCTGAAGATTATCAGGCAATATTGGTTATCAATATTGACACAATATTGCTTCAAGCTAGCAAACCAATATTGGTGCAATATTGAGTTTCTATATTCGCGCAATTTTGGCTGAAGATCGTCAGGTAATATTGGTCATCAATATTGGCGCAATAGTGCACCAAGATTAAACTAATATTGGTGCAATATTAAGTTTCTATATTGTCGCAATATTTATTAAACCTGCAGTATAGCGTGAAGTATATATGGGTCGAATAAGAAGCGCAAGCTTGCGGTTGAAACCCTGCTTGCGTTGGATACACTGCTGCCATCAAAAAGTCAAATATCGCTCTGCGAACTATGGGAAAGGCAACGGGAAATCACCCCACGAATTATACTCCTTAGAAAATTCATCTAGGCTTCTCCCAAGTTTATGATCGCTAACATCCGGTAACGAATAGGCAAATGAAGAAGAAGATTTATTAAATATCGGCAGACAATATTTATCATTAATATTGGCGCAATAACGGTGATGAATATTGAACAACTATTGGCTAAAGACTGTCAGGGAATATTGGTCATCAATATTGCATCAAGTTAAAACCAATATTGGTGCAATTTTGAGTTTCTATTTTAGCTAAAAATCAGAAAGCAATATTTGTCATAAATATTGACGCAATATTGCACCTAGCTTAAATCAATATTGGCGCAATATTGATCATCAATATTGGCCGAAAATCAGCAGACTATATAAGTCATCAATATTGACTCATTAGTCATCAATCAATATTAACAATATTGGTCATCAATTTTGGAACAATATTGCAACTAATATTGGTGCAATATTGAGTTACTATTAGATTGGCGCAATATTGGAAATCAAGCCCTGAATAATGAAAATAGCCCTGAAATATTGCCCTGAATACTGTGCTAGATGGGTAGCGCAAATCTCACGATTTACACTTGATTAAACGCCTTGATAAAAGATAAAACATTAATTACAGAAGTGCTGAGTTTGTTGCTAGGTCTGATTTCAATAAAAACACACTTTTTAACAACAAATACACTTCTATACCGAGTTTCGTTCATTTTCTGATTTGTTCTCTTACATTATCAATTTTATTATGTTGTGTTATAGAGAGGGGCGTGTCAAGAAGGCGTGGTTTAAATTGTGTAAGTAAAAACATGTTTTGTCATAGGGCGTGGTTAATAAATTACATTTTTCAGCGAATTGTAGAATACTGTCACGGATCGTGGAAACGTTTATTGTTTTAAAATATGGCGTCTTGCGCAGGTGACAGGTACCGTTATAGGCGTAATTTAAATGGCCAGATAGGATATCGCAGGAAGGGCGTGATTTAAATGGTGAGAGTAAAAGGGTGTGACAGCTGTTAATTAATTTGACATTTTAATGCAGATTTTTTAATTCATATTTTGATTTATCAAATTAATTAATTAAATTGAAATTGTGATATTTAAAAAGGCGCTTAGGCCAACTCAAAATTTTTAATGGTAAAAAATGTTTTTTCAATCAATTTTTTTCGTAATTGATTAATTTTGTAATAGATAATTTCAAGAATCGATTATTTATACAGTCGATCTATCGATCTAAGTCAACAAAATTGCTGTTTTTTGGTGTTATTAATCGATTAATCGATATAATCGATTAATTTTATAATAGATTAATCGATTATATGCACAGAACTACCTGTAAATCTATAGTTTTCTTTTCTTTTTTTTCTATTATTAAAAATGCCAGGTCACCATAGCAACCAAATCACCAAATCTTCAATTCCGAGGACACAACGTTGATGTTCGAAAAGTATGCAGAAATCTATTTTTGCAATTTGAGTATTGCTGTAGGGGTATTCCCCCCCTTCTTTTGCCCCGTCACTATTTTACATTTTGTGTTGATTTAAAAAGTTTTTCCAGCAAATCCTTTTAATTCGCATTTTAAGTATTTTCGATTTTGTAAAAAAATTTTCGGCATACATAGAAAACCGCTAGTGTTCTAGAGCTTCGTTTGTTTATTTCAAGAGGGGGGATTATATCACGGTTTATGAATGCCTTTTCTGGTCCTCGCGATTTTTTACGGGGTGCGCAATTTTATTATATATAAAAATTTCAAAAAATCTCCTGCGGATTAAACGGAACAGTCGTACCTTTCAACTTGAACGCTTAATTTTCTAAGGGATAGTTAACCCCTACCCCTCTAGCGCTCCTGCTACTATCTTAGTCAACAGTTTTTTAATATTAAATATTGAAGTTTATAATGTAAATTAAAACTCTAATAGTTTGGGTGAACGAATTAACAAGTTGATAAAATGTTAATTACCTAATTAGCGATCCGTCTGTCTCGTGTGGGTTCTTTAATAAGTAACTTTTCGTGGGTGTGCAAAATGTGATTTTTAAGTGATTAAATTTTTCAATACTTTAAATTTTAAAGAAATTTAAATTTTAAACCCGGTTTTATGTTAGCCACGCCTTTAAAATAAAACTTGATAATTGTCTTCATTGGTTGATTTATATAAGTTTTAAAGGTGGTTAAATTTTAATTAAATTAATATTTAAGCGGAGCTAAAGTAAAACTGCAGATTTTTATTACATAGTTTCAATTACTTAAATCTGTAGGTTAACTAGCGCTGATTACTCAACAATATTGAGTAATGAATTTTAACTCAACTTAATGGCTAATGCAAGTGTACAACATTTATTAACTTGTAACTGTGTATGGGACCACCAGGCAAATATTTCGTAAAAATAAAATCTTTTAATTTACTACGTAGATCATAACGTGGATATTTAATAGCACCAAAATATATTAAGATCAAAAGGTTAAGTTAACTGATAATTATTATTCATTTATTAATTACTTGTTTACTGACTTTTAAAATATTTCATTTTTGTTGTAGTAAAATTTAAATTGTCGTTGTTTAGTCTTTTAGATTTAGGTTATCTATTTGGAATCATATTTATGAATACCATCCACGCCAAACGTAGTTTTAATGGATTTTGCAATCATAGACAATACAACAAAGGAAGATAATGAAAACAATAAACATGCAATCACTTACATTGGAATTTTTCCTATGCTTCATCTGCAGCTCCTTGATGACATTGTTGAATTCAAAGTTACTGTCACTTATATTTTGAATTTCACAGTCGGAAGTACTCAATTGAAACTTAACACTTTTTTCGATGCTTCTACCACTCTTGTCGGACCCTTTTGGCCGGAGCGGTTCGTTGAAAAATCTGGTTTGAAAAATGACATCGTCCAATGAAACCGACTTCCGCTTTTCCAAAGTATTCGAGCGTGCAGATTTGCGGAACTGCAAGTTTCTCCACAAACTCTCCCTAAAACTTTCTTGTTTTGAATTGTCAAAATTGACAGGTGCAATTGTGCCTGTGCGGCTTAGGTGAGACGACTCCGGAAGTGGAAGCTCTTCATTCTTTCTCGTTCGCGTATTAAAACTTTTCGCACGCCGAACTTTATTGCTAAACATATTATAAACGGTTAATTTGGATGAAATATGTCACCATTTTTGACAAACTTGAATTGCACCATTTTATCTTATCGCTTTCCTTATCTCAGTTACCTGCGATAACAACGATTTCTTTTTGTTATTTGCAATAATAATGTAGTAGGTAGGTTGACATATTATTGGAATTTTTTTTTCATTGGGAAGACGCATTGTGGACTTGTCATGGGAAAAATTCAATATTTGTTAATCTAGCGTACAAAACTGTGAATACGCTCATAACACTCTGGAGGTGATGGTGTCCACGGAGGTTGCTACTTTCTGGTACTTGCTCGGAGGGAATTTATTTTCAAATCGGAGAGATTTTAAGGAAGCAGGGGGAAGCGTCAAGCGTTCCTGTTTTTTTTTTTATTTATTACCCTTCATTGCTGGTATCGAATTTTTTTAACATTTTTTTGATTAACAGCTCTTTCTTCCCCCCTGGTGATGCAGTGCAATGTTTTTTCCGCTGGGGCGTAACGCTCTTTTAATTTAAAAGTAATGAAGTTATTGCTCCCCTACTAACAATATTGGCGCCAAGTCGCCCTTATACGATTGCGCCCCGGGTACCTTATAATTACGTAATTAAAACGTAGCGTAATTTGTGGGAATCACGAAATTATTTCGACTCTTCATTTGCATAATTCCATTGTATTCTAATTTAACGTTCGCAAGTTGAAGTAAACATCGATTATAGCGCTCTCCTCGACGCCTAATTATTCTGACGCACCCTGTCGATAGCAAATCGGCGCATTAAAAAATTAATCTTATTTCTACTATATTTGGAAATTAATTTGTAATTTATAAACGCACGTGTATTTAAATGAGACAGTTATCTGCTTTATCTAACTGATTATTGGAATTTGGAGGACATTATTAGTGGATTCGTTACGTCACTCGAACATAAAAATGACGTGATGGTGGGGCAGGGTGTTGCCTTTTATCGTCGAGAATTAAACATTTTCAATTTTCGTTCAATTTTAGACTGGAAGTGCATTACATAAGTTGAAAATTATGTTTTAAGTGTCGAAAGTTTAATTGCTTCACGTTTTATTGCATCTTGTGTCCACCAGCGCACAATCAGTAGTTAAAAATGACCGGTGTTTTGCAGTGGGTTTCGGACAGTTTTTGGCACGAGGATGTGTGGTTACCCCCTAATACGACATGGCAAGACATCGCCCCATCGTCAGATTCGCCGATACAATACACAAACTCAAAACATTTATATCTGCCAATTCCGTTGGCATTTTTAATGTTGGGTTTACGTTATTTATTAGAGAAGTGAGTCAACTTTGAGGTTAGATTCGTTCCATTATACAAAAATTTTATGTTATTTTAGATATTGGTTTGCTCCCCTCGGCATTACTATAGGTATTAAAAATTTTAGGTCTAAAAAGGCTCCGGCCAATCCGATTTTGGATAAGGCTTACTCTTTCACCAAGAAAATGCATCACAAACAGGTACCTACTTACCCATCTTCTATCGTTTATCCCTTCGTTATGCTATTCTTATTCTTTTTAGATTCAAGGCTTAGCTAAACAATTGGATTGGTCGGAACGAAAGGTGGAACGCTGGCTACGATTACGTAGGAGTCAAGATAAACCGTCGACTTTAGTTAAATTTTGCGAAAATGCCTGGCGTTGTTTGTATTACTTATGTAGTTTTATTTTCGGTTTGGTTATCTTATGGGATAAGCCGTGGTTATGGGATATTAACGAGTGCTGGTAAGTCTTGCCTAATATCTACATTATTACTCTTTAATTTTCATTAATTGATTTTTTAACAATCACGTGGTTGAATAAGTTAAGGGAGGAAGTTAAAAAATTTAATTTCTATTTGACTCCCCTCGTTCTTTGAAGGCTGAGAGCGGTATTCTGTAACTAATTCCTTACGAAAGCATCCTTTCACGAAAGGTAAAGGTTTCCACGTAAAATTTTGAATGTAAACTAAGTTTTAACATTTTTTAAAGGATCTTTACGGAAAAGACGACTTAGAGAATGCCGGCCTAAATAAAGTTCTAACCATGCCGTTTGTGTTTTAGAATAATGCTTTTTTATTTACGCTGTAACGGCAACTGAAGGAAGCATTTCAAAATATTAACAAAACTTACCAATGTTGATGTCGTGAAAATTACATTTAAAAATAAAATTCATGTTTTTATGGGATTGGCGCTCTCGAAGGTCAAAATTCTAGCAACTAGAATTTTTATTATTGTTTACTTTTCACTTGGTCTCCCCCTCCCTCCACTTACCAATATTATAACGGCCAATGGTACAATAAAACTAGAATTTGAATATTGCAATATAGAGGGCCAATTATGCGATACGAGATAAAATTCAAACTTAATTTTTTTATTTTACACTAAGATTGCTCTTCCTAGAAAACGCTACTATTTATTTAGAAAGTTAAAGTGTGATACTAAGACGTTTTTTATCGTAAATCATATTATAGAACAACAAATATTGCGGCTTCATTTAATAAATAAAAAGAGAAATTCAGTTTTAATTATTCGTAATTGCTATTGGCTGGGGACAAAAGAATTTTTGTGAAATAGGGGAACTCATATTGAATAATTCCTAATTGCTATTTAATAGACTGGTCATGTGGAGAATGCGACTCAATGTTCCATTGAGAACTTCTGTTTTGATAACAAATGTTTAGAAAAAAATTATTTCTGTTATCTACTGACCCACTAATACTTTTTTTTATCATTTTTAATCTGGGTCGACTCGAATCGGTGGTATCCAATTTACTTCTTGATAGTCCCTTGAGCTTTGAATTAAACAAGTTTTACTGTAATTAAAAATTAAATTTGAAAACCCGAAGATATTGAAACAAAAAAAATACAAATTTCATTTTCTGAACACCCCAAATAAAAATTTAAAACATTCATGAAAGACACGGAAAAAACAGTAATTTCTACTTTAATTTATTTTACTATATTTTTATTCAATATAATTCTTAATTTAAAATCTGATTTGAAACGACAAACAAATTGAAGATTTTAATTCAAACTCTTAGTTTTTGCATAATAATTATTGCTATTTTTGCGCCAAGCAGTTCACATTGAATTTGTAAACAATAAAAATTTCGTGTAAACGGAGAACTTCGCCTTACCAAAGGTAATAATTCAAATTTTACCTGCTGTAAAATGCTTCATTACTAAATTTTTATATATTTTGTTATAAAAAACCTCTTATCAATTTCAAAATGTTTTATCTCTGAATAGAAGGATTTATCATTTTTTTTTTACAAAAGTTCATAATTCATGTTTTTAAAAACGCAAGGTTACATAATACACAATTAATTATTAGGAAATCTTGGCAACCTTTAACTAATTGTAATTATATATTTGACATAATTACCTGTAGTACTTCTTCTAAGGCCTAATCTTTTTTTTCTATTTCCTGTTAGTTTCCTTCTCAAAATGGGTGACTCATTCATTTGCTTGTTTTATAATTTGAAAACAATAATGTCAAGTACCTTGCCAGTATTTCAAGAATTATTACCAATTTATCATTCTTATCAACTTTTGAGTAGATTAGTGTACACTTACGTTGTACAAGTCTTTTGTCTATTTACATGTTTTGTCCCTATAAGATATTTATTTCTATCCTTGTTGGTTTTGTAAAAAATGTAATTGTATTTATTAAAAATAGTATATTATATACCTAGGAAATGAAGTGCCACTATTAGTGGAGGTACAATTCACACGAAAAAGTGAGTAATTTGAAATTCTATCTGACCTGAATGGATTTACTCAAAAGCTATTCCGATGGCTTTCTATAATCATAAATAAAAAAGATCCTCACTTTTTTGTACCTACGCTAATATTTTTTTCTGTGTTATACCTACCCAAAAAGAGAGAGATTATTTTGAAACCAATTATTCTGGAATAAACCTCAAAATAATTACCTAGCAGCTTTGTAAGTCACTGGAGATAATAAAAGTACAAAATGGCGGCTTTAATATGGTCAAATGTAGGATAAAATTTGTGCAAATTTCAATATACCAAGAAATATATAACTTAAATATAGCACTGAAGTTTTTGTGGTCCACAATTATTATTCTTACGTTAAAAATTAAAAATACAAAATGGTCGCTTTAAAATTGCTGAATTTAAGATAAACAGAATGCAACTAACAAATATTTAGTAGTAATTACAGTGGAATTCGATTAGTGTGCAACTCGATTGACTGTTCATAATTTAAAGTTAGCCGAAAAGCTCAACTTTTAATTTTAATTAAATTTTATAATTTATTACCAACCTAGCAATATTCGGTCACACATTTCGGTTGTGTACTCGGTCGTACATTTCGTTTACATTGTACAATCCTAAGGAACAGTTCTATGCAAAAATTTAGATTGAATGAGATTTGAAGCGAAAATCTAATTGCCCAATAGTTTAGGGATTGGGGAAGGGGGTATGGGATATCTCGAGCGATACTTAATTTTAAAAAGGGGGGATTATTTCTAAAGTAATCCAAATATATGCTGGGTATGTGTCTACAACATAAAATAAAAAATAGAGAAAATTCGACACCTTCGAGAGTCAAGTGTCCATTTACTTACATTGCTAACTTAATGTAACTTTAATTGGCGCCGAGAGTTAATATAATTTTGTTTAAAAATTTACATTATACAAACTAATATGTAGTATATCATTTACACTTTCGAATCAGTCTAGACAAGTCGACGCGTCTATTACGATATAACAAAAGTTCATTATAGTAAAAAAATATAGGAGATATATTTTTATTTTGTCATAATATTTTATATTATCTTAATTTTTATTCAACTAATATAACAACTTAGCATGAGTAATTCTTGCTTACTCCTGCAAATTTCTAGATCGGCGCAACTGTTTTTATATTTAATTTTGGTTATCGACGGATATTTGCGAAGTTTTTCTTCATAAATAAAAAGATTTAGGATCAAAACCAAGTGGTTTTCAATTGCTTTACCGGGACAGTTCAAATTCGTGTTGGTTTGAGGAATCTTTAAATTTTTAAGTTTCCTATTACAGTAGATTAAAGAAAGTTTCTTTTGTAATTTCAGGCACAGTTACCCTCACCAGTCGGTTCCCAGCGGAGTGTGGTGGCACTACATGATCTCGTTAACGTTTTATTGGTCTTTGTGTGTTAGTCAATTTTTCGATGTCAAGCGCAAAGACTTTTGGCAAATGTTCATACATCACATTGCAACAATCGTCCTCATGTCGTTCTCGTGGGTCACAAATCTCTATCGCATTGGTAGTTTAGTTCTAGTCGTGCACGACTGCGCCGATATATTTTTGGAGGGTGCAAAAATGGCGAAGTATTCTGGATACCAAAAAGTTTGCGACGTAATTTTTGCAATATTTACCGTCTTGTGGATAATCACTCGACTGGGCGTTTATCCATTTTGGATCATCTACAGGTAGGTGTCGCTTGGTGTTCCAAGAACAAGCAAACTGAACTTTTGTTTATTTCAGCACCTCCGTAGAAGCGCCCACAATTGTCCCCATGTTTCCAGCTTACTACATCTTCAACGGACTTCTATGTTTGTTACTTGTACTTCACATATTTTGGACTTATTTAATTTTAAAAATAGCTTACAAGGCTTTAAGTGCTGGACAAATGGAAGGCGACATTCGTTCGAGCAGCTCTAATTACAGCGAAGATTCCAAGTCACAATAACGACAAATTTGCGATTAATTCTTAACAAAAGTCAACTTGTTTTTTTTTTAAATTAATTATTTAAGTTTTTTGCTAGCACTTAACATATCTCGTTACTATCGATTTCTGTTGACTGACACAAATACGAAACGTTTTCGTTAGATGTGTTTTTATCCATGTACAATTTTTGACATGCGTATAAAAACTTTTAAGTTGTTTTGATGCATTTTTTGAACCAAAGTCTATTCCACTAAATTCTAAGTACAATTTTATTGATAAGAAAATAAATTCTAAGATTTTTGCTTTATTCACTATTTATATACTTATTGTATAATGTAAACATAGTTCAATTTATAGCAAAATTTGTAATAATTGTAACCGAATGGTTGTTGTCTTATGTCTATAATGCTGTTGTATTGTACCAACAAAGGAATCGGCGAATTTATTGTTGGTTTTAAACGTCACACATACTCCTAGTTAGAATTCTTGCGCCTCATTCGCTTGTTGGTTAAATATATCGGATGCGGAAATATTTTCTACATGGATTTTATTACAAGATGTGTCGCAATTCGATGCATTTTCAATTTAATAAACTCGTTTAAAAGAAAACGAAACGTTTTTGCTCAAACCCTCCTCTCCTGTCTGATCCATAAAAGGGTAGTAAGTACCAGGACTTTAGCTCACACCTTGGTTGTCGCGCAAAATTATTGATTAGGTCAGAAGGTGTACGAAGTATGGTTGTACATGAACCGGACGCAGTATCAGAAAGTCTAACCGTTGATTGCACACAATGCCGACAGCATAGGAATAAAAACTCAAAAATTGTTATAATTAAAAATATTGAAAGAGTGATTCGTCTACAAAAAGCAAAGACGGACTGAATTTTTGCACCCTCATGCCCCGGACCTGTTTCTTCCTCTCCAGAAGATATCAACATTTTTTTTCAGGTCCACTACTGTCGACATACTTTGTATAAATTCAAAATATAGTTACAGGTCCCTGTAATAACGGATATGACGTTTGTGATTGTGTTGCGTATGTAATTTTAGAAATACGATACCTGACGGCCATTTTGTAATAAGTGTGTTTAAAAATCCAATATATCAAGAAAAATATAATTTAGTGTTCGTTTAAGTGCTTAAATAATAAAAAATGTCGATAGAATATTTACAAGTGGCGGAGGATGAAGGCGAAGAACCCATCGAATTACCCACAGAAGACGACGGCACTCTACTTCTCAGCACCCTTGCAGCACAATTTCCTGGTTCCTGCGGCTTAAAATATAGAAATCCCGATTCGCGAGCAATGCGTGGTGTTAGGTTAAGTGACGGTCGACTTCATCCTCCACCCGAAATCGGTTGGGGTTCGCAAGTTTTTTATTGCGTGTTTCCTAAAGGTAGTTCGATGTCTGTGTGACTATATCGTGACTAACTCTTTTTTTATTTTCCAGAAAATAAACGTAAATCTGACGATGCACTAGAAAATTCGACCGCAAAAACTAAACGAATCGAAACAAAGTTACGATGCACCGATTTAATTGTATTAGGTTTGCCATGGAAAACGACTGAACAAAATTTACGGAATATTTCGAAAGTTATGGTGAAGTTCTTATGGCACAGGTGAGAAGAACTTTTATCTTAATCAACAGAATTTTTACACTTATAACTGCATGACCTAATTTCAGGAACTAAATTATAACCAATAATCGTGTTGCATTTGAATGCCCTGTCAAGTTAAAAATATTTTCGTTTCAGGTAAAAAAAGATGCAAAAACAGGGCAATCTAAAGGTTTTGGATTTATACGATTTGCATCATACGAATCACAAATGCGAGTTTTGGCTCAAAGGCATATGATCGATGGACGGTGGTGTGACGTAAAAGTACCGAATTCAAAAGAGGGTTTAATACAACAAGTGCCATGTAAAGTTTTCATTGGGAGATGTACAGAAGATTTGGCCGTGGAGGATCTCCGCGAATATTTTGGAAAATACGGTGAAGTTACCGACGTGTTCATCCCCAAACCATTCCGTGCGTTTAGTTTTGTTACGATTTTGGATCCAGAGGTTGCGCAAAGTTTATGTGGAGAAGATCATATAATTAAAGGTTTCTTGTACTTTTCTTCATAATTTTGTTTTTTAATATTTTTGTTGTGTGAAATTAGGTGTGTCTGTGCACGTTTCGAATGCGGCGCCCAAGTCAGAAAATCGTGGTGGATATGGAAGTGGAAGTACAAGAAATTCGGGTGGCCATGGTTCTAATAGGACGTCAAATGGGCCAGGATGGACCTGGAATGTATCAGCAACGTTATGGTCCCGGACCAAATCAAGGAAATTGGGGCAACCAAGGTCATAGAGGGAATATCGACATGCCCAACCTTCAGGCTTTAGGTAAATTTGCTTTTTTGTGACGATGTGATTTTGATGTTCCAAAAATTTTATTCAAGGGCAAAGTTATTTCCACATACATCTAATCTTTTTGTGACTGTAGTTTTGGGCTTGGCACGGTTCATTTGTTTTTCATTTTCTGCTTCTGCTCTACAATTACAAATTTTTTATTTAAGAGTGAACTGTACCGAAAATTTAATCCAGTCATTGCTGGAATAGCTCTTTGGAGGTTGTCTGCTAGGGGGAGAATATCTGGGGCCTTTTTAATGTTTGGTTTTAGAATTATTCTTATGGTATAAGAGTAATAGCCACCAGCAGAGTGGCGTATTGGAAGATTACGAATAAGTAATTGCAGGTTCAAATTCACACGCTCCTGTTGAGTAGAGTAAAACAAAGAGTAATCCACCTCGTAAAACGAATTGTGGGATTTTCAGAATGGAAGTGATTATATTCCAATAGGAATGGAAAACCAGTGATCGATTGAAGAGTAATAATTGTCGAAGCTACAGATTCCATTTCTTGAGGAAATTTTAATTTGAATTTTGCATGTTAAACTGGCAGAAAAAGAGATTGACTTATGTTTGTTTTTCTTGTCTGGGAATTTAGAATTTTACTAATCCTGTCGTGGAAAATCAGGGAATTTTCGACTTTTTAAGCAGGAATCAAGGAATGACCTAATTAAAATTGCAACTACTTAGTAATTTGATTGCTTTTGGTTTCATAATTCAAAAGGTTTTGGTTCAACAATGAAACTGTTTTTTCAAAATGCAACTGATGTTTTTCTCAATAATTCAATTATTTTTTGATTAATGACTTAATTAATGTTTTTGGGTGAACGTCAATCTCAAAACCAAAGCCAGGTTCTTATAAATCATTCAAATAACAATAAGTTCTACAAAAGTTCATCAATTTGAAGTTTTTCTTGCCACTTTAAGACATCAGTAGAAGGCCACTATTGTTACTCGAACTAGTTAGTATATTGTGAAGGTACTGGGGCTTTTATTAGCCCCAAGTACTACCCCAAGGTATTTACTTCACTACAAGACCAAACTCAACTTGGAAATTATAACCTAGTGGTACTCCACCTCTTTAAAGTCATCATCATAGATCACAGCGGAGAATCGAGGATGCGCATGAATAGATTAACAAGATATGACTGCAATTTTAATTATGGAAATGTCGGGGAGGGGTCTTATTGCTCGGGCGTCACTTTCCCTGAGAAAGAATGTTGTGGACTTAACTAAAATCTCCTCTCAGTGCGACTGCTCTTGGAGATTGTCAAGGACGGATAACGAACATGAATATCTGCAAAAGCTAATTGGAGACCTTTGCAGTAAAATCTTCAAGTTGGTCTACTGAACACGGCACGCAAAGATTCCCTCTAGGAGTCTACTTGAAAATGCGTGAAGGATTTCTGTTTATAAAAATATTTTAGGTTGCGATCTCTTCCTTAAAAATTTGTCTTGGTTGAGAGTAATCGGAGATGTGGTAGTTTAAAAGTAGCAAAAAAGTGACGTACAGTTTACTCTTAATCACAGAGAACTTGCATGAACCTTTTGGCCCTAATGTGATGTAATTGTTTGTAGGTGTGTATTCTGGGCAGCATTATAAATAAATGGATGATGTGCTAGTGACTGACTGCCTTGAACTAATATACGAGAAGATTTGTTTGTGTGTTGGAAGTATTATGCAATAACTTACAAATAATTTTTCCTTTCTCATTTGGTTTTGTGTTTTGTATTTTTTCATTTAATAATAAAAAAATATTCCATTGTTGAGTGCGTACCTTTTTATTTAATTAAAAATTATTAACTTGAATAAGAAATTTATTTTTCACTTGCAAATTAATAACCGTAATGTCCTATAATGGACAGGTATTACTGGTCAAGGTCAACAGGGAGCACACAACCAAATTGTAATCCACTGGGAGGTCTGGGATTGAATCTAGGAGCACTACCCATGAATCCTGCACTGGTGGCAGCCGCACTCAATCAAGCCGGATGGGGCCTCATTGGAAATCTACAAAACCAAGCCGAGCCAAATTTCAATCAAGGATTTAACAACGCGCCCAATAACAACAGCGGTAAGCTTCTTTTTTTTTTATTTACAAGCACATCCTTGACTTCGACAGCAATAATTGTTTGTTTTTGCGAAAAGTTCACATTGCAAATAAAAGGTGTAAAACCGTAATCCCATTTTTAGGCAACAACACAAATGGCGGCAATCCTGGTGGCGGTAACAACCAAGGTTTTCTCAATTGGATGAACCAGGGTCAAGGACAGGACGGACAGTGGCCACGTCCTCCACCACAACAGCAACAGGATAAAGGTTTCTTAAAGTATGACTAAATTTTTCTGCTTGGCTCTAAGTCTCGTATAGTCAAATGAGGGAAATTGTTTTAATTATTTTAAATTATTGAGAACCGACCCTATTTTTTTAGTGACAAGTGAACAAGGGTTACTGATAAACTTTTTCCGAATGTTTGTTGATCATTTGATGAGCACTTAGTGTGGTTTTCTGGTTTTTCAACCACTTGGGTTTGTGTTTTTCAATCGAATCATTTAAAATTGTACAAAATTATTGAGCAATGCAAACTTGCAGTGGTGATTTGTTAAAATGGTAGTGCTGCATTTGTTATTAAAAATAATTTGGCGGGGTCATGACGTGGACGACCAGTCAGAAATTAATTACATAGTGTGCATATATTTTTTGGTGCTATGGCCTATTTGTTCTCCACGTCAAGACTTCCCTCGACTAGAAATATCTCAAACTATTAAAAAAAATATTGTTTTATGCGTCGATTGATAATTTTCTGCATTTTATTGTGTAAATGTACGTGAGTAGTGAATAATTCTTTTAAATTTAAGCAATTTAGATAGATTTTACACATGAATTATAAGTTGGGGACTCGAAAAAGTTGCAATGGGAACACGTATATATATATATTATATTAATTATTGCAAATTAATTGATTTTTATATTGGAATAGCTTTTTAACTCATCTTGAATGAAATTTAGGATCATATCAGATTCACTTAGTATGATTGCAGCAGTCATCTCGCTGCAAGTTTGGACAACCTCGGATATTTTTTTTAAATTCTGATTTTACAATTTGATTCTGATCAACAAGGGGTCCCAACTGATCACAAGGATCCAAATATCCAGGTAGAGTCTAGAAACCCGAACTCAAAAGTACACCTTTTCCTATAAAAATGGCTTGACCAAACGAAAGAGCACTAAAATAAAAGACTATTAAGGTGAGGTAGGTTTCGGTAGGTCCTTTAATAAGCCCACAATTTAAATTTGAAATTAACATATTCTCATAAGAAATACATGTAAATGTATTATTGCACAATATTACGTAATAATTTTATGCATTGTATTTACGGTGCGTGTACTGTAGATGGGTTAATACTGACTTACTTAACATTGACAATGACAGCCGATTGTGCATTTTTAAAGCCGTTTTTTTCCAAAATTTGTGGGCCGATCCCAAATTTTTTTTTTTTAATGTGTAGAGAACAATGTCCTCTTTCATATTCACTTCAAAAATCATGAAAATCCGAATTTAGGTTTCTTGACCGTCCCCAAATATCCCACGTATATATAAGCTTAAAGAACTAAACAGGAGTCTTCACTCGTCGAGAATGCCTGGAATATTTTATAAAACTTAAAAAGAATATATAAGTTTTTAAGCTGTTTTACATATTATAATTGTAGTATGTATTTCTTTTAATTGATTACTATTAATTGTTTTATTTAAAAGTTAGGGAAAATTTTCAATTTTAATTAGCAAAAATTCGTTGTGGAAAACTCGGGATTTAGCATTCATATTAATTACCACTTTATACCCGAGTTTGTTTCCAGGTAACTACTTTTTTTTAATTCGTTTATATAGGTACATAAGTATTTTTTTTTTTTTTAGCTTAAAATCAACTGATGTTTATAAACTTAACGAACATCAATTTAAATAAGTAAATGTGAAATAATTCACTAATTTGATTAAAAATTCACTGAACTTGTAATTATTAAATTCATAAAATATATTTTCACAAACAAGCTTAGAGATGGTCATTGGCCTGGTTGTTAGCGCGATTAACTGCTAATGTAAGGCAGCCCGGTTCGAATCCGGGTAGAGCTTGATTTGCAATACCGTCTCTCTGCTTCGAAGCCACGTAAAGACGGTGGTCCTCTTGCAAGGTGCTGGCAATATCTTTGAGGTATTAATTGCTAGAGTGTCCTCTTGAGGGAACGGGTAAACGACGTAAAATGTATCCTTGCAAAAAGAAAGCCCGAAATATATATATAAGTTTTAATTGAAAAGATTTATAAAAAGTTGGAGTAGTTGGAATCTGGTTACAACCTTTGATATTTAAATGCCTTTAAATTTTACTTTTATTTGAAGTGACCAATGAAAATGTACATATCTATTTTGAAGGCAAGGTTAAAGTAATATTCTTAATTTTTATTAATTGTTAATTGAACTAGCTTAAATTATCACTGGAACATAGATATTCTAAAATATTAAATAACTTTATGTTGAATTTGTAACTCAAGTCCCATCGCTCCTTAATTTGAAATGATTTTTAGCTTTTTGTTGTATTTAGACTAAAAAGCGGATGGATAATCGCGGTATAAAAGATGGTGCAGATGGTTTGCTCTGGTGGTAGCGATTTTGGACTTTGTATCTGAAGGTTTCAGGTTTGAATCCCCGTCACCGGTCAAATTGACTCTACGTATATTATATTATGAAGATTATAATTAACAGCAATTTATTGATGAATTTATACAAAATTACAAAGTAATCTATCACATTTGGAGTTGAAAAAGGTTCAAAGTGATCTAGTAGCTCCACAGCCTATCTACTAGTCAGTTTCTTCAATTATAACTAGATTGTGATTTAAAACTAACGTAAAACAAGTTAACTGCAATAACTCAAATCATCTACCTCCCTTGACGATTTATAAATTTCGTCTAAATTTCATTCAAGTATTTGTTGCGCGTGCTTTTCTTGTGATTTTTAAAAATAAATTAATTGCGCAAAATGATGCCCTTATTTTATTACGATTGATTTTTAGCAAATGGCAACTTTTTGGGGGCCGAATTGAAGTATAAATGATTTTTTTTTAGTTCTGGGCGTGTGAAAATCCATATTAGCAATTATTAATAATAATGATGAGATGATTTAATTTTTGAACAAATTAATTTACCAGTTGATTTTGGTATGATTTTGGAAGAAAAATTGGACAATGACTGATTTTTTAAATTATTTATCATGTGTTTGTTTATTTTTATCGTTCATTTGAATGACTTGTTCATGTGTAAAGTTGTTAATGAAATGAGAATGTAGTTTCTCGAATGTTATCACTTTATGTACGTACATTTTTAATTAGGTTTTGTTATAAATAAGTCACATCTTAAGAAAATAATAATTAATAATAATGATGATTATGATAATAAAAGAACAAGTTAGATAATTAATTTTGTAGAATTTTAATTGTGTTCCTTACGTTGGTTGGTGAAATGAATGAAGTGGATCAAGAGAACGCGTTCTGAGAAGATCTAACAGCAAAAACTCGCTTTTGAGTTGATCCAATTTCATGAGTGTACAAATTCATGCAGTGGATGCTTTTGTATTTTAATTGTCTGACAAGTGTGTGTTTGCAGCAGAATGTTTGTTTTTATTAATCTGTTGTGAAGGAAAAATTTTGACTGTTTAGTAGAGTCACTTAAGTGAGATTGAATATTCCGCACTAAATCTGGTTTGGAAGCTCGTTGAGTGGAAAGTATTTTCGATTTTATTGTGAAGAGACTATTTTGGATTTGCTTGATATAAGAGTAAGTTTGTTTGTTTATCTATAATCTGATTGTTGCAAAGTGAAACTCGGATTTTATTTTCTTTTTAATTAATCCCAGTTTCGCTTTCGATCATTATTAAGTCTCAACAATTATTGTTTATGCGAATTGAACAATTTTTGTTCGATTTGTGTACTCGTTGTTTTGAAAGCGAAGGTGTAATTAAAAGGTTTGTACTTTTAGATGTAGCCGTTCTGCAATCCCAGATGCAAAATGCTCACCTGTAGCGAAACTCGTCTCCAAATTACCCTTACAAGAGCAAGATTTCAAGATAGGAATTAGTGTGATATGCAAATTTATTTTTCGTGTTATTATGTCGACATTATTTATATTAATAACAAAGCTTATTAGATTATTTGGTTTGTTAACAAAACTAACACATTTTTATGCATGCTGGCCATGCAGATGAACTGGAGAGTGTTCAAGTGTTTGAATTTCATTTATTTTATGAATGTACATCAGAAAATTAGGTACATGCGAGATTAATGAGCGGCAACTTGACGGGTTTTCGGGTTATGAAGTGTTACGAAGGTTCAAAATGAAGGTATATACATATTTACGATTGTTAAATTTAATAAAGTTGAACAATAAATAAGTTTTTTTTATTACTTTTCCTTTCACCACTTATTTTATAAATTGCACTAATTTTATGAATTTTCATCACAAAATATTTACGGTAGGCATCGCACATTCAGGGCTGTAGGTTTCATCGTCCCGTCCTTTGCTAAACGTAAACGTACAAATCATAAAAAAAATATTGCTAAAACAGTTAATTCGTAATAATGGTTTACTTTTCAAACATAGACATAATAAATATACCTCAAAGTTGCATTCGTCGGAGCACAATACATTTGACCAATCTTCAAGAGAGAAATTTTAAGGTTAAATTCGCCTTTTTATTTTTATCTGATGGTCGGCTTCTTTCTGGCTTTGCGTTCTTTCAGTCCAGCTTGATTAACCTCCCTACCATGCTTGGATGCACACGTTTTCTTTTATTTTTCGCTAGGGTAGTAGTGAACTCGGTCTAGGTTGTTTTTAAAGATGTACGAGGGTGTTTTGGTGGTTTGGGATTTTCCTTCTTCGTGTTATATCTGTTTATGTAGGGGTTTTGGTTTAATAAGCCATTTTTGGCTCTACAATGCAACTGTTTTGTTCAATAATTCAACTAACTGCCTTGTTTAATAAATTCAGTTGTTTGGTGCAATAATTCAACTGCCTAGTTCAACGTTTTGATTATTTTTAGTTTAATAATTCAACTGTTTTATGCAAAAAATCAACTTCTCTGTTAAATAAATTTAGCTGTTAATAAATAATTTAATTGCTTTCTTTAGCATTTTAATTATATTTAGTTTAAGAATTCAATTGTTTTTGGTTTAAAAATTGAGAAGATTTTTCAATAATGCTACTGCTTGTCACAAAATTCAACTGTTTTGTTGAATAAATCAACTCTTTTGTTTAATAATTCTGCTGTTTTGTTCAATAATTGAGCTTCCACTGATTGATCAATGTTTGATTTTTGTTTACCAAGATTCGAAAATTTAGGGAAAATTATCAATTTTAATTAGGAGGGAAACCCGAAAAAGTCGAGTCATTTTTTTTAGAAAATTTGGTGGGAAACCATCATCATCCAGTCGTTTTTTACCCACTGCTGGACACAAGCCTTCTTTTCTTATCGGAGAAGGGTTTTCTGTACCATATCGCGGTGTTCTCATATCTCCACTCCAGATAAAATTGTTTTTCAAACAACTTCCAATTTATGACCTGAAGAAAGCGTACTTTTATTTGAACTTAAAATTTATTAAAAAATCGCTTCCGTTCTATTGAAACTTTTTTTTAGATCAGCGTTTGCTGCTGTCTGTATAGATGGTACCCCGACAAAACAGCTTTGACAAAATAACCTGGTAATAATTCTAATTTTTCAATTCAAATTAAAATACGTTTTGGTTACAGTTAAGATACCCGAATCTAGATTTTTAAAATTAATCATGAAAGGTGAGGGTCTAATCCACACTTACAAAAATAAAATTTGTAGTCGCTCCACAAATTTTGGAAAAAATACATTTAGGGTGAATCTGAGAATTGCCGTGGTTGCATTTGTCAAAACCGATTCTCCGCTTCGGTCCTCTATGGGAACTTCTTCTTGAGGTTAGTAAATTACCTACCAATATGACCTGTGAGGGTTTATGACTGCTTGCAAACTCGCACTAAGTAACGAATGCGTTTATATTATGTTCTGATAGATCACACTACTCGGCTTGTGCAGTGGCAGAATAATGTTGAGGAGGTCCCTAGATCAGACGAATCAGGGTTAGCTCACCTTTTATCCAACCAGAATTTCCCAAGACTGAGTTAAGTCTGACCCGAGGTATACCTACTAAGGGAAAATGTTCACAAATGCACGATTCAAGAATCGATATCAAAGTTGCTATAGAGGTGAGACTGCCAAGGTCTTATAATTCATTTTAAGGTATTTCATAATGACGACGGTCATGATCTAGTGGTTACTAAGTTTAAATCTGCAGAAAGTTCAACCTTTCCTAAAATTTTGACCATAGCTGGCAGCCCTCCTGTGTTGTTGATTACCACCACTAAGAGGGGGAATTTTTCCAAAATGAAAAATGTTGTTGACAGGTGGCACGGCAATAGAAAACAAAATTCAAACCAACAAGTTTTGCGGATGAAAATCTTGTCAAGATAAAATTCAATAACTTATTTACAGAATGAGATTGTTTAAGCCTTTAATCATGATTATTTTCGAAAATTTCTGATAAAAGTAATTAACAGATTTTATCAAAACCTGTTCTTCGTCAAAGTCATTCCATACTTTACTGAAGATAAAGTTTAATTCTAGAATTATTGGTTTCTTTGTAGTTTTCAGTTTATCTATTGTCGCGTCATGTATTGACGACATTTTTCTCTTTGAAAAATATCCTCCACTTAAGAATAAACGCAGGGTGACAGTCACATTTCCCAACCTGGAATTAGCAGTCGTGGGGTTTTAATAGACCAGCGTTTCTCAAACTGTCGCCTCAAGACCTTAAATGCATATATTTTTAAGATTTAAAATTAGATATAGCGAAGGCAACAAAAAAATTCAATGCCCCGAGGATGAAGTGGGTCGCAATGTTTAAAAGTTTGGGAAACATTTGCTCTAGAAAAGAGGCATACGTCCAGCAATGGATAAAATCCACAAATAAAAATGTTTTTTTACTATTACAAACATAATTTTATATTAAACTCTTTAACAAAATGTACAATTCCAATTCGTCTACAACTTTAAAATTTTTTTAGCAAAATTGGGTAAAACAAAAGCCGCGGAGTGAACCTGGTCGTCGTAATACCGAACACCTAAATTCGAAATTTCTTCCTCACTGAACTTAAAATCCGGAACGTTCAATTTAGCGTTCTTCTCCAAACTGGCAATAACGAAACCGATTTGTCCGGTGGGATAAGTTGGGACGCTTGCGATTGCGTAACTCGCAACTTCGAAATTTTTCTTACAATTATTAATGGTATCCTTGACGTGATCTAGTTGCGACCACAACGTTCCCCCCTGCGAACAAATGATTCCGTTCGGCCTGAGAGCTTGTTTGAGTAGTTTAAAGTAGGTTTCGGTGAAGAGGTTCACGGCTGGTCCGATTGGATCTCCCGAATCGGTGATGATGACGTCGAACTCGTGCTGGTGATTTTTCATGTAATCGAAACCGTCTCCAACAATTAACGTTAGTTTGGGAGACGAAAAACCCACCGACATTCCGGGGAGAAACTTTTTGCTCACTTCGATCACCCGAGCGTCAATTTCCACCTGAACTATTTCTTTTACTTTTGGATGTTTGTCAACCTCGCGCGCGACTCCACCATCACCGCCACCGACAATTAAGACACGTTCTGGATTTTTGTGAGCACAGAGAGGCAGGAAGGAAATCATCTCCTGGTAGGAAAATTCGTCGTGTTCTGTACATTGGATGATGCCGTCCAAAATTAATGCCACTCCGTGCGATTTTCTAAAAAAAAAAAGAATGTTAAAATTTGTAGATTATAAAACTGTGAAACGGGTTTCGATTTGCTAGCTAAACTGATATGAATCAACTGAACATTGACCCTTTTACATTGATTAACGTTGGAATGGAATGTGGATGTTATTGCCAATGAAAACTACTTACGTTTTAATTACCAAGACGTCTTGAAAATCCGATTTTTCGTGATGAAGTACTTCTTCTACTTGGAGAGCGAAATGCTCACCTGACCACAATTCGTTTATTTCGCGAAACCAACCGTCTTTGATTAATTCCATGTTTTCTGGTAGCACTTTTTGACGACGACGATGTTTTAAACAGACTAAAGCGGTATTGAAATATTAATACGGGTTGAATGAATGATAGCCAACGTGGAAATTACATTTATGTAAAAGTGTCCAATTAGACCCCCAATTCTGGTTATTGAAGTTTAAATTAAATTGTTATCACTTTTCTGCGTTATCAATAGGTATAACTGTTTTGTTTATCTTGTCATATTTATTTATCGCGTAATTTCTGAAGTTCTTCATTGTATTTATGTAATTTAAATTTGTTTACCACATTTTAATGATAATTTGCGACAGGGTCGGACTCAGTGAAAATTATTTTAGAAATAAAAAAATTAGCTTCCCAAAATATTAGTTCTTGTAATTGGTCGAATAAACAATTTTCTTTATCAAAATTGGGTAGTATAAAAATCGAATGTTCTTATTAATTTAAAGTTGTTACCATCGATGCTCATATACTGAAGTGTTAACTCCTGTACCGAGTCTGGTACTGAAACCAGGGGGGCAAGTTTTTAATAAAGTTCATATTTACCCCCCTCCCTCTGATGTTTGTTAATACCCATTGTTGGTTTTTGAAACACCTAGGTCACACGATCATCAACAGAGGAGGTACCATTAAAAACGCTAGAACATTACAAAATAAAAATCAAGAAATACAATAATACGGCAATTTATTGTAGCTTTCAATTTAGTAGAGCCCATAATCGGTTGACAATCTTTTACATTGGGTGTTTCCAAAAGCAACAATGGATTTGCCTATCTGACATTATATAATCAAAGCTATAATACCTTCCCTTGTTTAGAGAGAAGCTTTGGACGATAAGAACCAGGAGGAAGAAGACTGTCGAAAAGGCAACCATGCGAGAACTGCGAAGAAGCGACTCAGGTCATCAAGAAAATACCGCAGGATTAATTTAGGTAAATCTAGTGACAACAACACATGTCCGATTTTTGATTGGCAGCGATTCTTTCTTGTTTATAATATAGTCAAGTTTGGCGTCGCCAAACTGTCTGCACAGTTGCATATTATGTTTTTGCAGCGGAAATAACGCGTCTAAAAAATGCATAACATCTTTTGTTATGCAAACTGCGGGGAAGGGGTAAATGGAGCAAGCAATCAATCAGATTGGTTATTTGGCATAGCAGACTTCCCTAGGTTGCATCTAATTGGTTATTTATTTATTTGACTCCCCCTTTGAAGAGTAAATATACTCTTACGTAAGACATATCGGTTAGATCCTAGTGCAAAGACAATTTTAATCGAGACATATTATTGAAAAATCATACTTTTGATCTCTTCTAGATACACGAGAAGATTACTGTATATAAATATGGCCGGATACATCATCGCGACCTTTTTACAATAATTTCAGAACGAATCCCATTCGGATTTTTACAATAAACCGTTCGATATCAATTTGACATTGTTTTTAGGTTACAACGCACTTCTGATTGGTTAGTAACAAATGAATACACCAATGAGAGGTGCGTTGCAGAAAGAATGCTCAAGGCGCAGTTTAGCCATAGCCCAAAATTCGCAGAACTCAGTTTTGTTCCAGAAAAATCGAAAGAGGTTGTGGTCAGGATCACCCTGGGCGTAGTAGAAGGAAAACTCCTGAACTATGGCGCCCACATATGGGCAAAGCACCAGCTGTGGCAATATCTATCGAAGACCACCAAGAAGATAATTCTCGACGTGGTCGCGAAATCGATCGTGCTATAATTGGCTCCAACGTGCATGACAATTACTTATCGCACTGTCTCTCGAAACGCCATTTTTATGATGGTATCCATGTTACCCACCAATCTGCTAGTCTATGAAGGGACAAGAAGGCACAAAGGACCATCGCAGAGTGGGCAACGCAATTGACAGGCATCCGGTAGATCAGCAGGTTCATCCGATACATCAAGCTACCACCTCACTGGTCATGGGTCAAACGGTATCCTCAACTGGCTCGGTTAGAGGACGGAACCAACATGCGGCCACTGTGAAGATTCCCGTATAATGTAAAGCACATCTTTTTGCACAGCTGGAGGTGGGAATACAGAGAGTTCACGCCTCCTTGGCTATCATGCTCCCCAACAAAGAGAATTGAAAGATAATAACAGACCTGATCACCAAGGGGAGGAGGCGGAAAGATTACAACAAACCGTCGCCCACCAGTATTTTCTGTGCCCACCAGCAAGAAAAAGATGGAAGCACCAATACCTAAAGCAAACTCTGCAGGCGAGCCAACTGCATAGAAAAGAGCTAAGGTAAGAAACAGTCGC
Source organism: Lycocerus yunnanus (assembly GCA_036346125.1). Classification (NCBI taxonomy): domain Eukaryota; kingdom Metazoa; phylum Arthropoda; class Insecta; order Coleoptera; family Cantharidae; genus Lycocerus; species Lycocerus yunnanus. Next base: position 385,108 of record JARFIX010000140.1, read on the forward strand.
CACCGAGAAGATCGGAAGGAATGTCTAGAGGCAAATACCTCCTCCCCGGGTTGGGAGTGAGGTTTTAGCGATAACAAAATTTCCTAAAAGTTAAATTTAGGCATCATACAATAGCTTGTGGTCATTTAAAATCTTCTGATGATTCCAGTGGGATTTCAATATTTTTCCTTTTATTGCACGATCCGCTTTAATCTGCAATTTAGCTAGATCTATGCCGATGAGTTTCACCTGATGACTTTGCTTCCTTATCTTTCCTAAAATAAACCCAGATCTTGTACTTCCTTGTTTGTTCTTAATTTCACACTTGGTGTTGACTTTGGTTCTATCCGTGGCTCACTTGCGGCTTAATTGAAGTTAGTTAGCTAGGAGAGGGGGTATGAATATTCCTCAGTATATTAAAGCTTCTGCAGAATTTGTGAACAATTAATGTTCTGCCTTCCGACACGAGCAAAAAAATCATTAAGATTTAATTTATTTTAATTAAACTTTTTTTACATTTTCTTATTTTGCGGTCACTCTCCAACTGTAAAATTCCACGAGCCGCCATTACCTTTTTTCATCATCAGCCATTTAGAAGTTTCCAAACTTTTCTTCTACTATTTTAAGGGGGGTATCCCCGGCTGGCCATCAAACTATTTAAAAAATTTTCTTCGGACGAATGCCAAGTGGAAATAGTAATTAGAGCTGTAGCGGTGAGACTTTTTAAGACTACGCACCCTCCGAGGTTAATACGAAGCGTCTTAACACTAAGTTCTAATTTGCACAACAAATTTGTAATAAATTAAAATAGTTTCAATGCCAAAAGTTTGATGAACGAGAAAATTTTTAAAATAAATGATTTAATTTTATGGCTTCAGTTAAAAGTTGTGATGGCAGTGGCCGTACAACGCCGCCGCCGACCGCAGCAGTGTAATAATTTCCGGTTATATTTTTTAATTTATTCAATTATTTACATTATTGCTTACACAAAAAGCGTATGTTTTTTAATGCATTAAAACATTAGGCCATGTGTGATTCATTGCAAAAAACACAAGTTCCAACTCGACATAAAATGAACAAAAATTGACTCACTTTCATTTTTTTTTATTAATTCAAATTACCACCACTGTCAAATCGTTCGCTCAGTTGCAGTACAGCCTTAGTGCCGTTCGGTTTTAATTCGCGTTTTCATTAACAAATTTGTGTCTAATTAAGTCATCAAAGTGAAATTAACGGTTTTTCGAATTATAACCACGGTTTGTTAGTTTGACTGTAACATTTTGCTTTAATTAACACAACAATTAACTTTTAAAATTTTGATTTGCCGCGTCACTTGCAAACAATCGTAATGTCAAATTCGAATTTTTGTTCTTTTGTGTTAATTTTTAATCAACTTTTAAATGCAGGTAAAATTGTAAACCGCGCGTGATTCAACGTACAAAAGAATTAATTTTAGTAATTTGTGATTGTGAAGTGAAATGTGCACTGTGGCTGTGATTTCCCTACTTCCAGGAATATGGCAATCAGGGGGCAACTTTCTTGGTAAGTTATCGCAAATTTCTACGTCAACACTTGGCTTAATTTTGCTTTTGTTTCAGACAAGGTAGGTTCAGATTCAGGAAAGTTGGCAACGTTGGATCAACTCGGTGAGTCGTTTTAAAAATTAAAACTACCAAATCCAGTTCACTCACTTTATTCGTATTATTGGAAGAAATTAAAGTTTAAAAATATTTACAACAGAAATGTAATTATTTCCTAAGGTTAATTAATGCCCCTATTAAAATTAAAGAAATAATTTACTTTTTGTTAACAAAATCTTCTCCCTTTTGGATGCTCTTTTTTAGTTCTGGAATTGCATCTTTTAGTAGTTGTTGTTCGAAGTCATTTAGTTTTCCCAATCCTAAATTCTTCTCAAGACCGTTCTTGCCCAATACCAATGGAGTGGAGAAATATTTCGCTTCGGTTACGTCGGATAAAACGTAAGCACACTCAATTACGTTGGCCTCACCTCTTAAACCACGAATCAAAGCTATTGCGAATCTTGCGCCGGCATACGCCATAGACAGAGTGGCAGAACCTGTTCCAGCTTTGGCTTTTACAACCTAAAATATAAAAGATAACATCAGCAATATATGTTAGTTTGGGGGGGGGACGTTGAAAATTGGGGAATCAGATATATTGTGCTGGTTGTTTATTAAAATTTACAAATGGGAACGGATTTTTTTTCTTTGTCTTTATGATTTGCCATGAATGCACGAGAAGTTGAGTGTGACATAATTCTATTTTTCTCTAAACCGTGAATGATACTCAAAATGTTAAACGAGGTGAAAGTGTACAGTGTAAAGAGCCGATCATTTTTTATTTGTATCTGATAAAATCGGGCGGAGTTGGATTGAAAATCAAACGTAAGACGTGGTTTGAATTTCACGTTAACTACGTATAACTCTTTGTTTACGTTTACTGTTGTGAATTTCTTACATATTATGAAACACGATAACAAAACTCTTAGATTAAATTGTAAATCGCAGGTAAAAGAAAATTTCGTTACACATGATTAAGTAATTCGGTACGTTCAGTGGGGTATATCCGTATATTAGTTTAATTTGCAAGAAAAAACCAAATAAACATTTTCACGCGCGATTTATCTTTACGTAGCGCTCCCATTTGTTCATATTCAAGACGAAATCGAATGTTCTCATTGTTGTCACCAAAAACTGTATTCAAATTGCGTTTCTCAGCCGTTGCAGGTTTCTGTAGTTTTCAAGTTTTGGCTTGGGTTAGCTATTATTATATTGGGGCCAAAAGTTTATTTGTATAAAATTTGCAATTTTCTACCTCAAAATCACGACGTCATACAATCATACTATAGATCTCGATAGGTGTATGCAGGACCTTGGCTTTTGAGTAAATCTGCCAATTGAATTTTCATAAGGGTGAATTTTCCACCTTTCTATGAGCAAATTATTACAATTCTAAGGGTACATGCGCACTATATGGTTGGCCGCAGTGTCAAGTTGATTCTGCGGGTTACAACATGCTGCCAACCGTGTAAGAAACCGCAGTATACGATTGAATCTGCAGACCCTGGCAAATTACTGCAGTATACACCTCCGTGTTGTGCTGTCAAATATATTAGTTTGGGGAATTAACAAAAGAGTATCGAGTCAGTGCGGCCTTCAGGCCGCACAGCTTAGGCAACCGATTATATTATACTACATTTTGATTAATTCTTGTTTTACATTATTTATTTCCAAATTTTTATAAAAATTTAAATAATAATAACCTACTTGTTGAAAGTTTACGAGATAATTTTAATTTTTATTGTTTACTTTTGCTTGTTTGCTTTAAAATTTGAATTAAATGTTAATTAAATGAATTAAATGTTCACAAGTTCATAATTTAGCATATTTTTAGGTACATATTCTAATAAATAAATAAATAAATACTTTTTTTGCTAGTAATTATTTTGGAATAATTCTGGAAGTAAATGATATCGAACAAGAGTTGTTGGTATAGCACTGGAAATGCTGTTAATTTTAATGGTTTTTCTGAAAACTATGCCGAGTTACTTATGCTTTAATATGATTTATTTTCAGAATATACAAAACTAATTCCAGAATTACATAGTTGAGCAATAGGTCATTACAATCTCCTAAATAGATATGTTTTTGACATATTTGACAAAAACAACAAAATGGCATGCATTTAAAAACACATCAACAAGGGGCCGTCTTTAAAATCAGCATAAAAGAAAAACAAGCAAGAAAAAATCTTCTTGCTCAAGTTGATAAGAAAAACTTTGAATATTTTCCAATTATGTTTAAAAATTACCGATTTAGCATTTGATATAATTGTTAACTCTAAGCAATGTCGAATCTAACAATTTTATTAGTCCTGACTTTTTATTGCAGTTTTAATGGGCTTTCAAATATGCATTAGTTACAATATTTTGAATATTCCTAATTGCTCATCAATTTTTCTAAATTTTATTAATTCAACATTTGCTGCTGTATTACTTCACTTGTGTACGCTAAATATTTTTGTGAAGGACCCAAAACACCCAGTATAATAATTTGTTTATGTAGATTTGTAAATGTGATAACTCAATCCAAGTGTTAATTAAACAAACTTAACAATGATGTAAACAGTTTTATCAGTTCAATTAACAGAATGTAATCGTTGGGGGGTCCTAATCTCTGAACAAACTTTGTGTTGCACAAAACAATATCGGAGGGTCACACAAAGCTTTGGTTCAACTCACCTCAGTGCCAGCTTCTTGTATCCGTTGGGTTATCTGTTTTAGTTGGTCTGCTGGAAAACTAACAGACGGGGTCGCTTGAGATAAAAGAGGCATGATTGTTACACCAGCATGACCACCAATCACGGGTATATTCACTTTTGCTGGGTCCAATCCTTTGGCTTCAGCGATAAATGTATTGGCACGTACCACATCCAAAGTTGTGATACCAAAAATGCGTTTTGGGTCCAATTTACCTGCCTATAAAACTTTTGTATAAAAATAAAACACGAGAATTTTCAAAATGTACCTTCCTGAATACTTCACAAGCAATTGGCACGGTGGAATTGACAGGATTTGAAATAATTCCAATTAGAGCTTTGGGGCTAGCTTCCGCCGCTGCCTGAGCTAAATCTCTCACAATGCCAGCATTGGTATTGAACAAATCATCTCGCGACATACCTGAAACGTAAAATTTAAAAAATCAACATTATTCTTATGAAATGAGACCTACCAGGCTTCCTGGGAACCCCGGCGGGAATTATAATGACATCGCACCCTTTGAAAGCTTCCTTGGCAGCGTCGGCTCCTACGTAACTAAAAAAAAAGATTTAAAATGATAAACCCACAAGTTAAAAAACTTACGCCTTGACTTGTGCGGGAGTTTCAATATGAGATAAGTCGGCCGCAACACCGGGAGTGTTAACTATATCGACAAGCGAAAGCTCCTTAATTAAAGGACACTGCTTTAACAGAAGAGATAGAGGCTGTCCAATGCCTCCACTGGCTCCGGCTACTCCGACCTTAACATTTCGCTAAAAAATAATAAAAATAGCGACAATTTTACGGCGTAAAAACGAAAAGTATTTACCTGGTTTGTTGTGGAAAAGTTTTTTGCTAGAACTGCAAATGTAGAAGGTCTGACTGCACGAGATAACATTTTTGTGAAATTTAAAACTTAAAATTCGTACAACGTAACCGGTAACCTGGACGACCTTTCTGAATGTGACAGTGTCAAATCTCGTAATCGAATCCTTACATCACCAATGACGGAAATGTCAGCCCCCTGAATTGAAAAATCTTAACTATTGGGAAAATTTGGAAATCTGCATAGGCGTAACTCACGGTTTATATAGTTGTAATTGTTAAACTTGAGATGAAGTGACATAGAATAGGATATTATGACAGTCATTTGAAATTTGCCGCTTTCGGGCTTTCTTGAATGGGTAAAAATGCACAAGGTCCGTCCCCCCCAAATAATCTGATTACGACACTGTTTTATAGTCACTATAATTTTATTGAATTCCTCTTTACTCAATTGAAAGCCAATGGAAATTTATTCAAATAGCGCGTTTCTGACTTTTAATCACCGGTTTTACACTAATCTTCTAAATACAACCCGTACACCACTGTTAAAATTGAAATCCGTTATTTAAATGACAGTTGACAATTACGTATAACCTCAAAACATTTCAAAACAACCGAGAATGTCATCCTCTGAGGACGACGAATATTCTGAAGCTTTGCGAGATGCTATCGACACACAATTCATAAACGACGACATGTTTAAGGAAAAACCTAAAGGTAGGTTCGTTTTCGTCCCAACATTTCCTCAACTGCCTTTTTTAGAGCAAAAGACTCCGGCTTCAGAGGATCTCAAACTAAAAACTCAGCCTTCATTGAGGCATAAATTTAACGACGACGAACAATTTGAAACGTTTGGCACGACGTCCGAATTTCGAAACTTCATAGCAAATAAATTGTCGGATATTTTAGACAAAAAACTAAAGAAACGGTTAAAAGAACCACAGGAATCAACCAACGAAATAAAACCACGTAAACGGAAATCAAAAGGAATTAAGCTTTTTAAGAATTCCACAGTTTACATAAAAAAGTTAAAAGGGGATTTTGATAATGCAAATGAGCACAATGCAAAATGTCGGGCTAAAAAGTGCGAGAATCTTGTCAGCAATAACGAAAGAAAATGTAGGGAAGTTGCTGTAAATCCAACCGACATTTTAAATAAAACTTCAGTTCAACATTGGTCTAATAGAAGCAAAGCACCTGTGTTTCGATACAAACAGCAAAAAAATGGAACATTAAGCTTAATAGGATAAAAACTTTATTTGTAGATTGTGTAGGGTAAAAAAAATTTGTACATTAATAAATATTAGTTCGCAACACTGTCTTGCTGATAATTTCTATGAACGTTCTTTCAGTCAACTTTGTCAGTTCTAAGGTTTCTTCGAGGTTAACCACGCTTGGCCACGGTGTGTGGTGATCAAAATAGGAAGAAAGGGATGATTCTGTCTTACAAATTCGTCCAAACTGAATCAGTAGCTGAATTATTTCGTCGATTAGCGAGGGGAATGCTTCGCTGATCTTAACCAAAGATGGTAACACTTGCCTGAACAGCTTGTTGCGTTGCGTGCCCGAAATAGCTGAAAAAAAAAAAAAATTTTAATTTTGTCTTAGAATCAATTATGTCTTTTCCCGATTTATTTTCTGAAGAGGAGCCTTCTCGACCCGATTTATAAATCCCCTTGAGCATTTCATTTATTAATTTTTCTCCAATATTTAAAAACGGATATCGCCAACGGGAGGCACGACAATACAAAAATAAACAATTGAAGTTGTTACTTACCTCCCATTAGGGCGTAGAGCAAATTTAGGGCAGTTATGCACAGATTCATGTTCTTGGGAAGTGCATACTGTACAGACAGATGCGACAGAAGTTGAATTGCAAAAATTTGTTTGTTGATGCTCGGTTGTTGCATCAATTCCAAAATAAAATCGGAACAAATGTGCATGGATGGAACTCCTTTAACGGTGACTTCTAACAGTTCGCTTTGATAGCTCTGAAAATGTACCAACTTTGCGAGGTTCGTGTCGACCATAAAAACTTGATGAATGTAACAGCAAACCAATGAGCGCACTTCTTGTAGAGCCAACCTTTGACCTGCCAATTCGCGATCCTCTTTTGTTTCCAAGCACGTCTCCAGCAGCATTTGAACCGCTGCACTATCCTAAATTTACAAGAGTCATAAAATTATAGCTAAACTAAAAATGTAAACACAGCTGTTGCTCTGATATTTGAAAAACTAAATTGTACGAAATTAGGTTAACTAGAGGAACATGAACGTTTATGTTTTAGAATATCAACTGGGGTTAAAATAAGAGTTTTCTGACACTTTTCGCAGTGGAAGCTCCTCGAATTTGGTTTAACCACCTCTAAAACGCTTTCACTTGCAACTTCTTCCACTACATCTTTCTTTTTGCACGTCGCTTCATGCTGCATGATTTGAAATACAGACATATTTTCCACACTAATCAAACAACGGGGGCAATCGAACGGAGTACCGTAAATTTGATCTTCAATATCGTTTGCCCACTCTTCTTGCACCAAACAACCGTACACCACATTTTCGGTCACTTGCAAGCCACCATAACGTGAATTTACGTAAGTATGGTAATTTAAATCGAATGGATTTATGTCATCGCAAGGAAAATTGTCGTTGTGCGTATAAATCACTTTCAAATCGGCAGGTAACAGTCGCTTGATGTTGTAACTAACGTCGGCAGACATAAATTTGATCAAATCTTCGATGAAATAGAAAACTTCTTTTTGGTCGGTTTGGGAATCGCCGCGCGACGGATCCGCAAGCTTCTCCTCTAATTTATTCTTCCAACGTTGTCGTAACGCGATGGCACGAGACAGTAAGCTTTTACCATTGCCAAAATAAGGCACGTCCACCATTAAAAATTCGTCAAAAACGAACTTGGTGAGTGTTACATTTGTCGCTATTGTTTTGGAGAACATCATCAGGGCCTGAAGTGCCGGCATGCGCATCACATTCATCAAGTACACCTGATTATAAAAAAACATTTATTTAGAATTGATAATTGTGTAAATGAAAGAACCAAATAAATCGGAAATAAAAAATAGTGCTCTTTGTTGGTGATACAGTGACTACGTACCCATATTATGAAAAAATTCCTCACTAATCGCCAATTACATTAAATTCAATTAAAAACGACTGAATAGTCGAAAATTGAATTTTGGATAAAAAGACTAAATGACGTTGGTGCAATTGTTCCATTGACGAGGATAACAAAAAACTGATCGCGATGTTTTCAATTTATTTAAATCATCGTCTAAACTTACCTTTTTAGTCTCCAAAATGGATTGATAAATCAATACTTGATGTTTACGACTGATGGGCCGTTTACTGAAATATCCAGGTGGAGGAACTTCAATATCGTCTGCGTGTATTTCTAAAATTTCAGGATTCGACGTAAAACAACTCAACGGTCGCAAAAACACAAAATTTTTGTTTTTCGTGTGGTATAGCCGCTCGGACACGCTTTTAGCGTGATTAAATTCGTCTTCAATGGCGACTTGTGGATACAATCCGCTGGTGACAATCAATTTCAACATCATAAGATCCTTGTAACTCTCGGGCGAAGATTCGTCTAGTAACTTCTGCAACTTTTTAAAATCATTCGTGATACGAAATTCGATATCCCTGAGGTCGAGTTTTTGCGTTCTTTCTTCCGAATCGTCGTTAAAAGGGTTGTACTTCAATTGTTTACGATTAACCGAACGAGATTCTTCTTTCAGCGTGCGTCTCAAAGTTCGTAATTGCTTGAGCTCCCCGTGACGTATCGAACGTTCGCCGCTTGAAAGTTCTCGTTCTGGACCTTTCCTCATTAACTGAGCATCTTCCAAAATATCTCTAAACTGTTGAATGAGTTTCGTTACTTCGTAAAAGCGTTGTTCTTCGAGCCCACGCTTTTTAGCCCAAACTTTCGAATTCTCAACTGTTTTAGATGAACGCGAAGCAGGTGCGGTTTCTTGTTTGATGCACAACCATTCCTTGTACATGTTGAGAATCGAAATCGGGTCACCATGATTCGATTCGAGTGGCTTTCTTGCCGTCTCCATGTCTAAGCTTCTGTAAGCTTGCTGGGTTAACGGGCTTTGAATGCTTAAAATTGCCGCCATGGCAAGTATCGAATTTACATTGCCAAAAACTGTCGACAAAATCAACATTTTCCCAATTGTTAATTCAACAGGTAGCCGACTTAGTGCTTCCCCCAACGAGGTCAACATTAAACATTCTTCGTTTAACTTCAAAGCTCCGCAAAATTTAAGTTTTTCGATACTTTCCTCGATTGCCTTCGAGCTAGGTTTTTCTAAAAACGGAAAACTTTGTATATTTCCCAGTCCTAAAGATATCATATGCAAAAGTAACGATTCCAGTGGTACCAAATGTATTTCGGCTGTGGTGAAGGCATCAAAACTGTTGAACGTGTCTTCCGAGTACATACGGTAACAAATTCCGGGACCTGTTCTTCCCGCACGCCCGGAACGTTGTTTTGCACTATCTTGCGAGATGTTACTTTCCGTGAGTTTACTGATACCGCCAGAAGTGTGATACATCATTTTGTTTACTTTTCCCGAATCAATTACGAAGCGAACGCCATCGATTGTGACGGATGTTTCGGCTATGTTGGTCGAAATGATACATTTGCGCATTCCTTCGGGCGCGTAATCAAACACTTTGTCTTGTTCTTCCAATGAAAGTGTACTATGAAGTTGCAGCACTATCCAATTCTTTTTTATACTGCTGTATTCGGTGATCGTTTCTGATAGCGCAGTAATCTCAGAAATACCATTGAGAAAAATTAGCAAGTCGCCTAGAAAACAAAAGAAAGATTAAATTTGGGTTTTCGAAGTAAAGAAAGAAGTTGAAGTGCCTATGGGGTGATTCTGGGCGTTCCTTTAAAACTTCAAAATTATCTTAATCAATGAAAACTAAGAATTTTATTTTGGTTCTGGCTTTTTAATAAAACTGTAAGTTTTCATTGTTTAAAGTTTAAATTTTAAGGGTTGTGACCAGAATTTATTGACACATAAAAGTGGATTTTCTGTCAGAGCTGGGCAGCAGCTAGTTATTTTTTAATCAAGTTAGAAAACGCACCAAAATTTAAATTTTCTACCTCAATCTGATCAATAGCTATCAAAGTATAATTTATACTTTTGGTCCGCTCTGTAGAATTACCACCGAGATCAAAATTAAAAATATGTAGGTTAGTTTTACAAGTAATTTGTAACCAGTTATTTGCCCAGCTCTGTTTTTGGGTAAATTCGCTTACCTTTATGATTGGGTGGATACTTTTCGTCGATCATTTGAACAATTTGTAGGTACGGAGTGCTATCAAATTTTGTGTTTTTCTTTCGTATGGATCCTTCACGATAGGTTTGTAATTCATCTCAATGGGATACAACCGTCCAGGAACTTGAATGACTTTGACGCCTTCGTCAGAAAAGTAATTTTCAAACAATTTGATGTTGATGGTAGCCGACATGAGAATCAGCTTGAAATTGTCACGTTTGTGCAACAGACACTTCATGATTCCGATTAAAAAATCTCCAAATAAGTGCCTTTCGTGAATTTCATCCAAAATTATAACGTCGTAAGCATTTATTGTTTCCTCTTCTGCTGCTTGTCTCAACAAGAGTCCCTCGGTCATGAAAATAACGCTGGTGTCGGCACGTTTGGTTTTTTCAAAACGAATTTGGTATCCCACAGTCGATTTAAAATCGGTGAGGGTTTCATATGCTACGCGCTTAGCCAACGAAACGCAGGCGATTCGACGGGGCTGCGTGCACACCACTTTGTTATAACCGGCTTCGATAACATACTGAGGCACCTGGGTGGATTTTCCACACCCCGTGTCGCCCGCAATCAAAACTACGCGCGAATCTTTCAATGTCTCCACAATAGTTTGTTTATATTGAGCAATAGGAAGGTCGTTTTGGGCAGCACGTAGTTTTTTAAGCTTATTAAATTTGAGTTTTTGTTGGAAATCTTGATAGATTAAAATGACGTTCAAAAATTGTCGAAAAACTTCCCGGTTTATGTGCATCGGTAGTTGATCATACAGGGTATCTATTTTTGAAGCAAACGCTACGTTGAGTAACTGGGTTTTGTCGAAGTCGCTCGTTTTGCTTTGACGTGCTTGGTACTTATTGAAAAACTTCCAAAAATCATCAGTATCGTTCAGGTTTAAACGATCTTTGCAAAAAGAAGTTAATTCATGTTTAAACTTCTTGGTCACTTCGGCAATGTTCAATTCTTTTGAAGATTTTGGACAATCATCTCGGTTGTCGTATTTTCTTCGTTGGGAAGAAGGGCCTTCATCATGTTTTTCTCGCACTCGTTTTCGGGAATGGTGATAATCATAACTTCGTTTCATATTTTCGATACACAAATGTACGAGTTGTCACAAAATGTTAGGTTATGCTGAATGTTTTTCAAATTTTAAGGTTAAGTATTGACAGTAATGACTGTTTATATACAGAATGTGACATAAGTTCGGCACTTGATACAGAGTGGTCGAGTCGAGTTATGTCCTGATTCGGAATGCTAGGGCTTAGCCCCATACTCCCTGTCCTCTGCGAGTTAGCGAGTAAAAGAGTCTTATTACACAATAATATTATATAAATAGGCATTTAAAAATGCCTAATCTTGGCTGCGGCTCTAACCAACCCGGTAGACTATTCGTACAATTTTTTCAAAGCAACAGATGTGCAGTTAATTTTTTTAAGTAGCAAATCAACTTACCTGTACCGCAACCAGCGCGCGACACATTTCCTCTCGCTCGGTATCCCCTGCAATTTGTCCATTGTGATCCAATTTTGGGTTCGATTGTAAGTGTTGAAATAGCTGGCTACGAGAAGAGGCTAAACTTGCACGTAAAACCCGCAAAATGATGGAATAAATTGGTGCACATCGAAAGACCCTCTCGTCACAACGCATGATCTAAAACATAAAAAAGGTTCCAAAACATCGAACTTGAAATGTTTTTTGACTTACCTGTAAGGGATCGTCAGCTACGTCGCTTCGTGTGCCCATTCAAATCCCCAACGATATTTTTGACCGTCAAAACCCACAACCGTCTCGGTAAAACGGTGTTCAGTCGTAACCACACTTCTTTATATAAATCTTGCACATATCTAGGAACGTTTTTATCCAAAACTTTAATAGCGAATTGCATGAAAATTTCTGCAAACGGCCAAATGTTGATCGCTTCTTGTTTTAGTAGCTGTTGCATCATTCGTGCACATTTCGAAGGATTACTTTCCATGGAATTAAACGCGCTGACAACTGCGATTTCGCTAATGTAGGTGTTTCTGTGATCAGCTTTAAAAGACATATCGTCGAGCCAATCTTCCACAAGCGTCAAGTGCAAAAAGTGTGTTGCTAAGAGCTTTAACAGCGGTCCAAACAGTCCCGAATAGGAACCTTGATCCTTTTGTGCGTGATGCAATAAATACTTAATAGGCAATTCGGACATGAATTCTGCACTGTAGATTTTTATTTTTCGTCTTGATGCGGTTAAATTTTGTGCATTTGTTAGCCTACAGTCTTCGTACAAAAGCAAATAGTAAAGAAGTAGCAGTTGAGGAGTCAAACTAGTTTCGTTTATAAAAACGTTTTCGTAATCCATCGACACGTCAAAGTCCATGTTGAAAATTGAACGCTTCGTATCGAAATATTGTCCAAAAATTGAACTCTGAAAAACGCGTCTGATTTCGTTTTCGCTCAAAGGTTTATTAATTGCTTCTACATTTTTTGTGTTTGAAAGAATACTGGTAACGTAAACTTCGACAAGGGATGGTAAAACGGGATGGAGTGGATTTGTGCTCGCGCAAATTTGCTTATAAATCCAACTTTTGATGTTGACGTTGTGTTTGGAAAAAGCACGCGATTTTAAAAGTTGATGAATGCAGTGTACCGGTAAAAATCCCATCATGTTTGCGTTTAAGTTTAAGGTGACGGGAACCTTTACGGCGTGCGATGTGACAACTTGTTCAGTAAAAATTTCTTGAGTAAAAATTTGCTTCATTCGCGTCATATTGTTGTGCCTTATTGGTATTTTCATGCCGAGCGTGGCACAAACGAGGTCGCAAATCGCGCTCAACTGATTACTATGGAAATGAATGGCCATTAGGAGCAACATTTCACCAAACGACGCGGACACGCCGCTAGCAGACTCAAAGTAAGCTTCTTCTCTTACCAACCATTGCACCTAAATGAAAGAAAATGATGAATTTGAATTGAAACTGAAATTATTGTAACTTACCCAATCTATGCTGCGCTTTTCGTGTTCAGGCTGGGCTACCAAAAGAGGACATGCGATGATCATGCAAAGACCTAATGATGCGAATCTTACACCAGCCGGAGTTGGACTTGGATGAGATGTTAAAAGTTGTACAATTGCGTTTACTTCCTCATCTTGAAACCTATATTTTAAAATAATTAAGGTGAAACTTACATGGAGAGACGATGCTGGTGCTTCTGATGGTTTTACAAAAACAAGCACTAGCACCAACTCTAAATATTTCAATAGTGGAACTCACTTTATGGCTGCTATACCACGCAGTGCGCAGTACAAACGCAATAACGATGACGCTTGAACGACGTGAGTATCTAACAATTGACCATCTGGACATGAGCGAATGATATTTTGCAGTCTTGACAGTAAATTATCCCGCAGTAACTGCAAGGAGGTGCTCGAAACTTCCCCTTTGCGTTTCTGTCCCGTACGAATGAAAAGAGCAAACCAATTCCTAAAAATTCTATAGTAGTACAATCTTAATTACATGTACATTTTTGTGATTATAGCCCTCGTCTATTGGCTCATGCAAAAAGTATTACTTAAGAATACACCCCACGGGCTTCGTATTGGAAGGCAAAACATTAAATGTTCACAAATTATACAGAAGCTCATTTATTTTGAAGAAGAAACTTAAAAAAAGTTCTCACCTTATGGCTTGATCATTTCCTAAGAGCAAACCAGACACGAAAGGAACCATATCGCTATCCTGATCAAAATTTGGTGAATTGTCCAAGGACAACGTGATTGCCAAGGCTGGCATACGACAAAACTCAACACATTTACTTCGAATTGCTAAAGCTTGCGAGGGATTCATCTTGCAAAGCATTGAGAGAGCGGTACAACGAATTGTACTCTGCAAATTTTCCTCTTGTTTTTCACCTCTTTGAATTAAATTTGTAGAAACTAGAAATTAACACTTAAAGATATCTACATAAAGCGCGGAGGCGTACTCACCTTCACGAAAAGAGTCTGGAAAATTGGCAACCATCCGACAAATAATTGAAGGGCCGTTATGAACGTGCAAGAGTATTTCCGACATGGTCTGTACGTTCAAGAGCATTGGTAATTCGGCCAAAGCGATACAAATAATGTCGGATATTTCTTCCACGTAAATATCGTTATCAAATAATTCGGACGACTTGGTATGAAAGTCTTGATCGACATTTTCGACTCCGTCTTGTAACTGAGCCTGGATAAACAAGAGCTCGCTTAAAACTAATCTCAAACGTCTCGTCATATCAGATCTCTCGTATTCGAGCGCCAAACCGTTGATTATACTACTAATCAATACCGAATCGCTTTGCAAATTGCTACTCTTCATTCTCAACAGCTGTTCCTTTCGTACATCCGATTCCAAAGCATGAAAATCGATAGAGAGGAGTGCGACAATCGAGTTCACATACTCGATGCCGGATATCAACGTCAGAATTTCTATCTTTTGACGAGAACACTTGTTGGACGTGTCCAGCGGCGAAATAAGACTCATTCGCACCAGACACGGCAAAATCGGACGTATCTCTTCGTCCCGGCATTTTGATAAACTTTCAATATCTACAGTTTGGATGGCGCTGAAAACCTTCGGGGATACTACCTTCTTAAAACTCATTTTCTATAATACCAGACACATTTGCAATAACTAAAAATAAAAAAATATTAGCTTTCTGGTGCTTGCCTCATTTTGAGGTTATGTCGTACGTTCTGTGTTGTTGCGGTAGCAACGAATGTTTGACATTTGCGCGATATGAGCAAAGATTGAACACAGTGTCAAATTTGAACCTTCGTCGGTATCGTCTAATTATACAGTATTTTTATTATGTTTTAATTTGTAGTAAGTATTAATTATACGGCTTAATTTGGCCAATGACAATACGATTTTGTTAAATAACCTTGAGTGAGTCACGCTAGACCGCAAATGTACTTCAGGAAATTCTTGACCACATTAAGTGTGGTATTAGAAAGTGGATGTATGAGACGGCCGATATTAAACCATCGCATTTTGACTAAAAACCGCATAATGGGATGTCCGTTTTCAAAACACACGGGGGTTGTTAACGTGAGCGAAAGTAGGTTTTTTTGACAAAGTGTGACGTTACTTATTTACCTGTCTATTGCATAACAGTCCTGTATTGATTAAAAATAGAACAACGTTTCGAAAATGTTGTCGCTTATTCATTTGTTAGAATACTCCTATAATTTTTTAATGAATGTTGTTTTAGATAAAAATAACATGGCTACATCCGACGAAGATACGGAATTTATAGAAGAAGTGGTTTGTAAAAATTCGGATGTCGGTGAGAAGGAAATGAAGGTATTTGATTTGGGCGATGTTGGCAAAGTGTTGTTGGTACGTCAGAACGGCACATTGAGTGCTGTGGGCACAAAGTGCACTCACTACGGTGCTCCTCTCGTTAGTTCCGCCCTCGGCGATGGTCGCGTTCGTTGTCAGTGGCACGGAGCTTGTTTTAATCTTCAAAATGGAGATATCGAAGATTTTCCAGGTTTTAATACTATTCTGTCAAGTTAAAATTTAGTGAACCGGAAGTATTTTAGGTTTGGATTCGTTACCGTGTTATCAAGTAACTGTCGAAGACGATAACGTTAAGGTTCGGGCCAAAGTGTCTGAATTGAAAGCAAACAAGCGAATAAAAACCATGGCCAAAGTAAATAAGAGTAACGAGGAACACTTTGTTGTATTGGGTGGCGGTCCATCGGGGGGAGTGTGTGTGGAAACTTTGAGGCAAGGTGGTTTTACAGGCAAAATTACTCTCGTCACAAAGGACAACTACTTGCCGTATGATCGTATCAAAATCGATAAGGTCATGGATATTCCAATTTCGTCCATACAATTTCGTGAAGCCGACTTTTATGTCAATAATGGCATTGACATATTGACGAGTTGTGAAGCTACAGGAATTGATGTCGGCACCAAGCAAGTTACATTGTCCAATGGAACGGAGTTAAAATACAGTTCCCTATACATAGCCACAGGGTGTAGTGCTAGGAAGCCGGACATACCAGGTACTTGATGTAGGGTTCCTATTTTTTAGAAATACTGGAAATGTTTGGGAGTGAAGTTCTCTTTAATGATTCAATAATTTCGTATAAAATCAAATAATTATAAGAAAAACTGACTGAAACAAAAAAAAATACTAAAAACTCAAATTTTTAGGTTGCAATCTCAAAAATGTCGTGACTATCCGTGAATACGACGATGCTACGTACATAAATTCGCAGTTAGGACCCGACAAACATGTGGTTGTTTTGGGTTCGAGCTTTATTGGCATGGAAGCAGCCGCTTTTTGCGTCGATAAGGTGAAAAGCGTTACGGTGATCAGTAAAGATCTTGTGCCATTTGAAAACTCTTTTGGTAAAGAAGTGGGTAGTGCCGTCTTGAAGCTATTCACCGAAAAAGGCGTTAATTTTATTCCCAACAGTGGAATCGCTTCGTGTAAAGAGAATGATAACGGTGAACTCGAATCTGTTGTATTATTAAATGAAGAGGTTTTACAAGCTGACGTTTGTATCATGGGAGTAGGTACTACATATAATACCAACTTTTTAAAGGATTCTGGTATTAATATGCAAAACGGTGCTGTTGTGGTGAGCGAATATCTCGAAACCAATGTTCCTAACGTTTTTGCTGGTGGCGATATTGCATGTGCTCCAGTTTTTGCTCACAGTGATGAAAAATACAGTATAGGTCACTATGGTTTAGCTCAGTACCATGGAAAAAAGGCGGCCCTTAATATGCTCAACAAGGAACACCCCATCAAGTCGGTTCCCTTCTTCTGGACGATGCTGTTTGGAAAAAGTTTGCGGTATGCAGGTCACGGAAGGTTTGACGATATTATTTTTAGCGGAAACGTAGAGGAACTCAAATTTGTTGCCTTCTATTTGAAAAATAACGTTGTTGTCGCTATCTGCGCGTCTCAGATGGATCCAATTGTCTCGAAATATGCGAATTCGTTTATCAGGGCAAAAAGTTGCACAGGGAGGATTTAAAGGACGATCCTTTGGCATGGTCACATTAATAATACCATTATTGGTTAGACAATATTTACGTACTTCAGGTTTAGCATTTATTAACCAATTGTAGGTGTATTGCCGACAGTATTTTATTTTTTATCGAATTATTTTAAGTTTTAAGTTTCCGTAACTTATATATTTTATATAAAATTTTATAATGTTTATACACAAACGCCTCATTGGTATTTTTACCAAATGCAAATGTATTATTTTTCTTAAATACAAATAACAATTAGATTTTTTTAATTTACTGGAAGGTAGTACCGTTAAAAGTTACATGTTCTAAATCCCGGCTGTAAAATATACAAATCTACTGGCGGAATTTATGGAAATTCTCTAGATTTTTTTAATTTCTCTAGATAACAATTGAAAGAAACTACTTTTCCTCGTTAATAACTGAAATTTAGTAAAAATTCCCTGCACCTGACAACCCTGCTTGACTGCTAATCCTGAGTACCCGATTCGACTCCGAGTGTAGTAAGAATTTTATTTATGGAGGCAAAGCAAACCTTCTTTGAGTGCCATACACTTTAGGGAATATAATAAATGGGGTGGTTTCCCGTTGCTTTCCCCACAGTCCAAAGATTTCCTAGTCGGCCGGTGTATAATTTACGCTATACTGCTAGTCTGGCAAACCACGGAGTTGTAATCTGCCAAGTTAACCACGTTGTTTCTTATGTGTTTGATAACATTTACAGAACAGTTTTTTCTCCCTCGCGGTTAATGCTAAACTTGACTCTCTTGTAAAGCAACATACTATTAGTCGACAGCCAATTATATTCTTCTATTTTAAAATGTCAGAAAAACATAACATAACCTCGCAAGAAAGTGTGAAACCGAATAATTTTTAGTTTTTAAATAATTATTACAACTTATAAACAATTAAAAAATGGCATCTTACTTAAGGAAATTAAGCATCAGTGTTTGCAACTCGTGCAAAAGTGTTGCACCGAAATTTAATGTACAAAATGTTGGGTGGTTGCTTAGAAAGCCTGCTTTCAGTAATCAAGTAAACTTTTTGAACCAAGCTGTGAAAAAAAGTGCGTCGATGGACCACAGAAAGATGCCGAAACGTATAACAAGGAAGATTGAAAATAAGCTTGTTCAGCCGGGTTTGTACAACATCGTTGCACTGTCAACTGCAAAGGAGTACGATTTGGAAAGTCTTGATGAGGGTTTAAAGATACAAAAATTGTACGACGTTACCCTGATCGACAACAACAAGGACGTTCTGCATGCAGTAGCCAAGTATAAGGTCGAGACGGAACCCAGAGAGATTTTCTTCTTCCGAGAAGGAAGTATAGTGTTTTGGAACTTTCTCGAAGCGGAGACAAATAATTTGTTGAAGTTTTTGAAACAGTACGAACAGGATAGTTACGAAGAGAGTTTGGTTTTCAGCGAAACAGAATTCATGAATTACGGTCACCAAGAGAAAGGGTAATTGATATGTTTGCTTTTAATTAAAGAAAAACAAATTCAAACGATTAAAGTTAATTAGTTCTAACCTACCGATAAAAATCAACAGTTTTATTTTAACCCTTTTTTTAAAGTGAAATGGTTAATTTTTATTGGCTAATTTGCGGAAATTGAAACATCTCGGCACTTGTTTATTTTAAAAAAATTTTGAAAAAACATGATAATATTACGAAATGACTCAGTATTTTTTGTAGTAAATCAAGTACATTAGAGTTAGATGCAAACTTTAACGTTTCGATAAAACCAATGGACAACCTGTTGGAAAAGTACACGTTCTCGAACGCGATGGCTTTGTCTGTAAAACTAGGAGTTTCAGAAGCCTACTTGGACAAATACATCAACTCGATTAAACACATAGCCGACGATTTATCTTCGGGAAAAAAGATACCGATGAATCAAGCAAATCTTTTGCAAAAACTAGGCGACGTATTGAGAATGAAGATTTTGATTAATTTAAAATCAGATCTATTAAATATGCCTGATTTTTACTGGGACCACGAACAGTTTGAACCGTTGTATTTAAACATGGCGTCCTATTTTAGTCTGCGTCAACGCACACAGGTGAGATTTTATAATTTACTCTTCTAAGTTAAATTGTTACTCTTGCAGGCTATTAACCTCAAGTTTGACATCTGCAATGAGTTGGTTGAAGTTTTATCAAGGAACTTGAATGAAAAATATAACACAAAACTGGAATGGTTGATTATAGTTTTGATTGCAATCGAAGTTGTGTTTGAAACTCTTCATTATAGTGAGAGGCACTATAGTTCCAAGGTTTCGGAAATGAAGGAAATGGTATTACCTAAAACTACACCACTTATATCTTGAGATGCAATAGGCTGGAAGGGCTAAGTAAGCTTTGAGGCAGAGTTTCTTGTTTAATTATTTGTACATGTTTTCATCAGAAGCCAAGAACTGATATTTAATTGTTTTTAATTCTTGGAGTGTGATAAATGTAGAAATATAAGATTTAAATTTTGTGTTTTTGGGAGGAAAATATGCGTGCTTCATTTGTGTATATATTTTTATTTTGCCCAAATGGATAAATAATAAGCATCAAATGGCTCATTTTGATTCGTCCGAAACCTTATTTTGTGTACTTATTACATAAACTACTATTTAACCCAAACCATAATATTATAATAGCAAACATTTTAAACAAACATAATTAATTATTAATAACTTCCTCTTTTGATTAATAGTTTACCAGTGTTGATGTTTACACCTGTATATTATAAATTAAATTTATATTTTACTGTAGTATTCATTTTATGAATTCAATACCTGAAGTGTGAGATTTTTACTTGGTAGACATCTATGGGGGCGGGCAGTTTAGCTGTACAAATTACTGGTATCACGGGTATGAGAAACCTCGATGAGGTGTGCCGTCTCATCAGGTATAGAATTCGTGGTACTTTGGAGAGGTGTGCGATGTGTAAGTTGCATTACAACTTTTGTACCAGTTTGTAGAATCAGGTAAAATTTTGGAAAGTAGCTTGCCTACTTTTTAATATATCGTGGTTACTGATTTGAAAATGTCATATCGAGAATATTGCGTTTCAATATTTCGGTTACTACTAACAAAGAATTAAATATTATTTAATCCTAAACCAGAAAGGTAGCTGTATAGAAGCCTAAAAACTGTGATCATCAGAGTTCCACCCTGTTTTATTATATACCAACAAGGGGAGGGCGGCATCTTCCTCTCACTGAATTAATCCATTTTTATTGTAGATCTCGCATAGGTTTTCAACAGGTGCAATTATAAAGGCGCGCCTCTTGATCAATGTAACTAAAAATAATAAAAAGAAAAAGGGAATAAAGTATTATTTAAAAGTTCCCGCTCACCTATCTGGCCAATTACAAACTACAATTTTAAAATGTCAGAAATACATAACCTCAACAAAAATGCTATAATTCAAACCAATTTTCTTTTTAACCGATTATATGATTGTGTTGTGTAATATTTATAATTTAACTTGAAATATGGCATTCTATTTAACGAAATTAAGTGTTAACGTTTTTAATGCTTTTAAAGGTACCACAAAATTTCAAGTACATAGCGTTACCGGTCCTCTTACAAAGCCAGCTCTAAACAATCAGTTTAGATGTTTAAATCAAGTTGTTCAGAAAACTTCCTCGATGGAACAGAGAAAGATGCCAAAACATAAATCTAGGAAGGTTGAAAGTCAAGCAAACGAGCCAGGTTTGTTCAACATTGTTGCACTGTCGACTGCACGAGAGTACGATTTGAGAAGTTTAGACGAAGGGTTAAAGGAACAAAAACTGTACGACGTTAAGTGGGTTGAAGGTTCAGGCAACGTTCTACATGCAGTCGCAAAATATAAAGTTGAAAAAGAACCGAGAGAGATATTTTTCTTCAAAGAAGGTAGCTTGGTGTTCTGGAACGTACAAGTGGCTGAAAGCAACAACGTTTTGCAATTTTTAAAACAATACGAACGAGATGGTTATGCGGAGGAGTTGGTAGTTAAAGAAACGGAATTCATGAACTACAGTCATCAGGAGAATGGGTAATTTTTTAAAATTTGAATTGAATCTTGAAAATGTATTTAAAAAGTTCGGAAAGGAAGTAGATAACACTCTAAATTGAAAAAATTATTTCAGTAAACCAAAGGCGTTACAATTAGATTTAAACTTCAACGTTTTAATAAAACAAGAGGAAAATATGTTGGAGAAGTACACCTTTTCGAATGCAATTGCTCTTTCTGTAAAATTGGGAATTTGGGAGGCCTACTTGGACAAACTCATCAATTCCATTAAACATTTGGCTGACGATTTATATTTTGGCAAGAAAATAACGATGAGTAACGCAGAAATTCTTCAGAAGCAAGGAGAATTGCTGAAAATAAAAGTTTTAATTAACTTGGAAACGGATTTGTTAAACATGCCCGATTTTTACTGGGATCGTGAACAACTTGAACCTCTTTATTTGGACATGGCAGCGTACTTTAGTCTTGATGAACGTACACAGGTGCGATTTCCACATGGTGACGAACTTTTCTGAATTGTCTTTTGCAGGTTATCAACCAAAAGTTAAATGAGTGCAATGATATGGTCCAACTCCTAAGTGCTCTGTTAAGCAACAACCACAGCATTAAACTCACCTGGATGATTATTGTTTTGATTGCGATTAGTGTCGTCTTTGGGTTCTTCAATCTTATCGATCGACATGAAGATGCAAACGTTTTGGAAAAAAATACAATAAGAGTCGAAAGAAATGCCTCAGGATAATAATTTTGTTGTCTCAACGCCCCTCAGGTTATAAATTTAAATGTAAGCTAAAATTGTGATATTTCTAATTATAAATCTTTACGAATGTATTATTCCATTTCTGAAATTTTAATCGAGTTGTGGTAGCGGCATCAGAATTCTTTAAAGGAATTTCAAGTTTTCCTGGCTAAAAGTTTGATAAATTAATTTTATGGTTATATGATTTGATAAGTTCACAGAGACGGACTCCTGCAGACATAATTTTTTGAAAAAGCTGCCACTTACCTTTAGTTGCACGCTCGCAGCTCACTTTGGTGTGTTAAATGCTACTTTATCTACTGTCAACTATGTTGACAATCAAAAATTTCCTCAAAGCTTATTTCCATTACTTAAAAAACGTTCAATGTGATTTTGTTTCCATATAAACAAAATTTGCAAGTCCTTTTGACCTCAATTCAAGGTCACATAGGCGGTGCCGGCGCTCCTCAACAAAAAGAGAAAATAAATGTTTGTCACAAAAAGGCATTTTAAGATTGGGTAGAATTAATAAAAAGAAAAATCCAGATTATCAAAACGGTGAATGAAACAGGTCAACGGCCTAACCCATGAAAGAAGTAATGATGAAAAATATAGTTAGACAAGGATTTTTTGTATTTTAGGATAAATAAAATTTTATTTTTTATATAGGATGATACAAAAATCTTAAAATTAAATATTTTTTGGAACTTATTTGGCGAAATAAAATTATAAATTTTCTTTCTTTGACTAAAACAGTAGACAATATAATATTATAAATACAATTTCCCTTCAGGCGCCACTTGAATTTTACATTCAACTCACTGCATAATTAAAAATTATCACATAAAATCAGAATAATTTAATTTCTTTATTTACTTATTTTATCGTCCTCGATGTTCATAATATTTTTTAAAAAGGAATCTCCGTTGATCAGTTGTGTGGTTGCAATCACAAACTCAACGTTTGGTTCTTCTTGTTGTGATAAAAACCTCAGTGCCGATATTTCTGCAAAAGTGCACCCCCCTATGAAAAATACCAAAACAACGCTAGGCACATTCGTGTTACTTTCGCCATCGTTTCCTATTTCGGGCGTTTCGTCCAATGTTGGACCTAGAGGCAAAACTTTTACAAAAAATTCAACGTTAAAGTATGACTCACCTGGCAATAAACCTAAAACGTCTTGCAACTGCTTCCAACCACCGCTTTTTAAAAGTTGTTCCGTCAATCGGATACTCAACGGTGCGTAAACGCTGTGAACATAGCTGATATCGTTTGGATTTATTTCCGACGTATTCTCCACTGTTAAACGAAGTGCTTTTCGCAGAACATTGTACTGCCTGGAGCTTGACATTGTTTTGAGTAGACCTGCTTTTTCCAAATTTGACATAGCTAAGAGAGAACGAAGTCCATAAACCTAAAATGACAGTAAAACCTCAAAAATGATACTTCACTTTCTCCGAATTAAAACTACCTGAACAATTTCCCTCTTATAATATTCCAAAACCTTGGGCTTCAGTCCTGAGCTTGCCAGCGACTGCAGACAAATCAAACGTAAAACTTTAACGAGCGGCTTCTTTTGGGCGATCATGTCCTCTATGAAAAGACTCACCCGATCAACTTCTATGCAATTTAAAAATTCTTGTTCAGTCTAGAAAAAAAATTTCATGTGATAAAAAATATTTTTAATAAAAAAATCAGATTTACCTGTAAGCAATCCAAAAAGTCGTAGCCGTCTGTAATTTCTTTGATGCACTCAGCGATTGCGGTGTGCCTGGCTAGGGCTTCTTTGCTTGCTAAAATTGTAGGCAAACGTTGCACAAAAACTTTCATTTCTTGCACAGTTTTATCGTGTCGGTCTTCCAGCTGAGAGGTAATCAATTTTGCCTGTTTGGAAAGATAAGCGCCAACTGCGTTAAAGTTTTTGTCGCGTATTTCAGAGTATAACTTGTCGCCTGAATTTAAAATAATTTGTTTTTTATCTTCCGCCAATGACTTGGGGCTCCGTTCGTCATTGCTCATAAATTTTTCGGCGGGTAAATTCACCGTCGTATTGCTTATACCGAACAATTCGTCGATTAAACCTTCGTAGGTTAATTGGGTGGCTAGGGGCGAAACTAAATCCAACGAGCGGTCGATCAATATGAGCTGATCGATGCAACGGGTTTGGTGTTCCTTACTTTCACCGTTGATGTTTTCGCGTTGCAGGCGGTTCACCAAGTTCCAAACTTGTTTCGCCGCCATGCCACGTCCCCAGACTTTAGGTATGGGGCCGTAGAAGTCTTGTAGGAGGATTATTCCTTGAGCAACTTGATACAAGCAAGTCGGGTCGTTATCCAAATGAAAATCTCTAAAATGAATATAAAGAAGAAAAGTAAGAAAAACATGAATGCTTCACCTGTAAACTTCGCCCAGTTCCATTGAGATCAAGTCTGAATCGATTGGAAAAAAGTTACATTTGAATTCTTCAATGTCACTTAAACTTCCAAACATTCCGCTGTGTTCCAGACGTTTAATGCACAATAAACTCTTTCTCGGTACGAACAACAAGTGGTATTGTTTCTTGGAGCCTGCTCGTTTTGAATCGCTGTGTACGTTCTGGGCAATCAAATCCATCAAGTGTAGTTTTGGTCGCGTTATGAAAATTACGTGTTTGACGTCGGTTTCGGGCAGTTGGCCTGCACGTAGAGGATACATTTTTACAACGGAGTGCTCGCGTAGAACTCTGTACTGGGCTACCAAACCGACAGGGCCCTCCAACGAGTTGTCCCATACTAATGCTTTAGGGCCAGGATGTTTCTCCAGAAGGCTGATTAGGCTATTTCGTGCTGCCGTTTGTAATAACGAAATGTCAACTTTACCCCCCTTGTAAATGTGACATTCTGGTTTTGAAAAATTTGTGATCCTCCTATAATTTAAACTTAACCTAAAAGTTTGGAAAAACTGAGAAACGTCATATTTTAGATCAAATGAGATATACACAGTAGTGGTTCCAAAACGGTTTAGCTGTGCGATTTAAAACCACCTCAGAAGGGGGGGGGGGTTACAAAACTAAAAACTCAAATTTTATTGTATAAAAATTTGCTGGTTTTTGTAGGGGGGATTTTATTAAGTTAGAAATTTAATATTTTATAATTTGATGATTGATTTGAAGTGAATTTGATTTTCTACATTTTTTAACTATGGATCGGAGGGAGTTCTGTCTCCTCCACCGTGTTTCCTGGTCGTGGATGGCTTCCCATGGGAACTTGATTGAACAAGCCCCAATATTTTTATTTAACATTCTAGTTTAAGACTTTTGGCCAGCTAACAGTCGAATCTGCCCCAATAGTTGCTTGGATCTTCTAAAATACGCATCGGAATGTTTTGTAAAATTTTCACATCGCTAATGTTTGCATGTTTTTTAGTGGAACCAAAGAGTTTATAGGTGGAACCAACAAATGTACGGAAGGACATACTTTGAAAATTATAATAAATTATTTATTTTCATCTTTTGCCTCAAACACATAGACAAAAGTTAGATTATCATGTTCAGATTTATAAATTTCTGTTCCGTTTTTTTGTAGTTTAAGATAAAATGAATTTTCGCAATTATTTAATTAAAAATATTGGAAGAATATTACACAGCTCTTATTCGTCGTGTTCCATAAATAAATAAAAATTAGCTGATTACGAAAAGAAACGTTTGTGCTATTGTGAAGAAATCCTTCAAGTGCAGGAAAATTGAAAACAGAGTAACGCGGAAAGTTTACCTGCAATTTTTATGGTTTCACTTAAAGATTGTTTGGCTCATGTTTTCTATTAAGCTCCACATTCTAAATCAAAACATCGATTTAATTTTTATTCCAACACTGCAACACTACCATGTAATTGTGAAAAAATTTGTTTCGGATGAGTGGAAAATAAAAAATGGATTTGAAATTGAATCTGGAAGACCAATTAAAAAATAATAACGCTAGCATGAATTTATACACGATTAACGACCTATTGACGAGTGTAACGCACGGTAGTGCTTTAATGGAAGAGGGTTGCTCTCAGCCAACATACAGTGGTGAGCCCACGACACATAAATTTAATTAGAAATATTAGATTACAAGCACTTAATTTAATTTCGAACTTGAAAGTTAATTAAAATTTTAACGTTTTGCAGATTACAGTGAAACATTGCAAAAATGTAAGAGTAAAAGCGAGACGACGAAACGCAAGCAACGAAGATACAGGTGAAGGAAACAATTCGAAAGATAATAAAGCTGAAGTATACATTTTTAGAACCACGTTCTCGAATTATCAGTTGGAGGAATTGGAAAGAGCCTTTCACAAGACACACTACCCGGATGTTTTCTTTCGGGAAGAGCTTGCGATGCAAATTGAACTGACCGAAGCGAGAGTGCAGGTATGGTTTCAAAACAGACGTGCCAAGTGGAGAAAACAAGAAAAGAGTGTAACCAACATCAACATTCCTATCGGCATTCACGGTAAGAACGTAAAAGTTCTACGCCTAAATTTTATTACGTGCGCCTCTTCCGTAGGGCAAGGCGATAATCACATTGTGAACTACGAAGGTAATGAAGCAACTTCGTCAAATTTACTGTTGGGACTGGAGTGGCCCACGTTGATATCGCCGATTGCGTTTCAAGGCGAAGATTTGAGCAATAAGACGGACGAAGCCGTGTTAATAACGAGCCACTTAACGGGGAACGATTCGATTTTACTTGCGGAGGATATAACAGAAAGATTAGTAAACAATTTAGATTTAATTAACGTATCTCACGACGACATAGCCATAGACCCAGAACTGTTAACCCTAAAGCCTGCAAAAAATAATTTAAATAATGAAAACTAAGAACTTCAAAACCTCAACGGCGAACAACTTTATTATTGTAAATTGTAATTTAATAAATAATCAAACATAACAATAAAAAAAATCCTTTTAAATGAATTTAATTAGTGAAAGGTTGAAAAGATCATTTAACTAACAATCGTAAAGATTCTTAAATTTATTCACATTCGCTCACTCCAAAACCAATGCTGAATTATTAAGCAAACTAAACTCACAAAATTTTAATTTAAAAATGGAACAATAAAAAAATGTTTTTACATATTACAATAATTAATTCTACGCAATATAATTATATTCATCACTGCTGGTTGTGGACCTCTCCATGTATTGCTTTTCCATTAATGATTCTATGCATTTTTTGATCATTTGTATGCTGGGGGCAAAGGAACCTTTTGACTGTTGACAAATCTGTAACAATAAATTTATTGAACTAGGTTCTACTACAAGTGGCAAAATTGTCGTAAACCATTTTTCAACCTGAACTTTTAATTTTAATAATTTGCTTTATGGGCGGAGAGATGATGTTTATTCGCTTTTTCATAAAATGAATGTGAGAAGTAACAGGAAACTATAAATGAGTCTGCCAAATTATTTTGAAGATGAAAAACATTACTTTGGCATTCATGAAAATTTTCAATTTTATACTATTGGCAGACTCCTAGCTAGGGGATAATCGGCAAACCATGTCAAGGTCGCAGAAAATTTCAAAATATCATGGTTATTCCAGCCATGTTGAAATTTATTTCTCAGATTGCTTATACCCTACACTGTCGATATACAAAATGGTAGACGTAAAAACGTTAGAAGGGTGGGCAAACACAACCCAATTGCGTCACTTGATTACATTACGAATTTTGTACTTACCTCTTGAATTAGAGCATTATGTTTGATAACTTTCCTAGATTTCATAATTCTAACTATAGCCGCATGCAAATATAGCTTACGATCCTCTTCTACAGAATTTATAGTGTGCTCGGTCTCTTGTGGAGTTTCTTTTTGTATTGCCGCATTAATTTTAAACTTTGTGCGCTTATTACTGTAATCCAAATTGAGACTAAGAACTGTTTGTTGTTGTAACTCCTGAAAAGAATTTCGGATTAGCGTGGAGACAAACGAAAAACAATTTATGTACCTCGGTATCGGAATTAAGTAATTTACATTCAATTAAACTACAAGCATGTCGTTGAAACTGATCGAAGCTAAGCTTTAATGCTTCTTGTATTTCGGCACAAGATAAGTTATTTGTTTTTTCAAACATCAACATAATTGCCATCTGAAACGTTTGCATAGTAACATAGTACGTTTTTTTCAAGTAACCTAAACGTAACTCAGCTTGACTTAAGTTGTGTAACCAAGTTAATTTACGACCATTGAAGCCCTTGTGGTAAAATTCTTCAAACTGAAAAAAAATTGTATAGAAAAATCGAATCGTCAAAATAATTAATTTCTCACTCTTTGAAGAGCTTGTTCAAGTTGTTGAGGCACTGCAAATGGTGTTACATTCGACTGTCCTAGCGGCCAAGCGCCAGCTTGTAGAACATAAACGTTAAATGAAATTCCCAATTCTATATTAATTTGTTTCAAAAATGTGTTAAATTTGTTGTTTAAATCGTTACTGACGCTCATGTCTGTGAACATTCTGTGTAATTTGTTGGTGAACTCGTAACCGCAAGCCTGCTTCAATCTGAAACAAAATCATTAGGTACGTCTGACACCAACCTAATTACTGCTTACCTATTAATCATGGCTTCTTCAGCATCCATACTATATGTCTGCTGATGAATCAAACGTTTAGCCAACATGCGTGAGTAAAATTTCTGAAAGATGTCCTTGTCGTCAATGTATTTAAAAATCGTAATACTTTGATTTAATTTTTCGTCAACCTACAACAGCACAAAATAATGAAAGTGTAAATGCTGGAAAAATTCGTCATACTTCCGCCTCGTTTATTCCTTTACTTGATTTTTTCAGTAACGCATCGCAATATTTAGCCAAAAGTTCAGGACTCCTGCAATGCCCTCTGCCATCATTTGTTCTGTAATTAATCACGTAACTGCAAGCCTTATCAAGAGCACCCATAAAGTTTTGATCGCCTTTGAAGAATTCTTCAATCAACTGTTTTTGATGTTTGTAAACTTTAAGAAGATTTTCGACAAAATTTACATGCATGTTTTCTTGTGGTAAATTATTAATTGCCTAGAAAAAAAAAACAGTTTAGAAGCAAATTTTAATATTGCCACATGCAAATGATGCTTACGAGTAGTCCTTGACTCTTTATATGGTTCAGTACGTTTTCGATGAGAACCGCCATGCCGTTGGGCACACTTTTTAACAAAGTGTGCATGTTAGTTAGATCTTTCTTTGATTCGGAAACCACCATATTCATACAATCGCTGTACAAAAAGGCGAGATGTTCTGCAACCATGTGTGTCTCGCACCTTTGCGTTATTTTTTGTAACGAACTCGCGTGCAAAAACTTTCTCGCCCTCAGTAATTCTTCTTCAAGTTTCCCTAAAACTTTCTCCATGTAGAAACTGACATTTTTGTTTTCTAACAAACGAGCAGCTTCTCTTTTAAAATACTCGCCGCTGGCGTCCAGGAACGATTCTTCGAACAACTCCTGATAGAGTTGCAGTTCGCCCTTTTCTTGTAAGACTGCACCTGAAAATGGTTTAGTTTATTGCTACCGTTAAAGTGTGGAGAAAATTAAAACCTTACTTCGACAAAACTTAATATGGTTCCTCTGATGGCATCCATTGGATATGGAATGGACTGATACTGTCGGTCAACATCAATTGCATCCAGTAAAAGTTTAACCAACTTTGGACCTAATGGCTGGATCATGCCCGAACGCCATATCTCAAGAGTCAGTTCGCCAATTTCCATTTGCTCATCTGAATCAGGAGAATTATTGTAATTACCACCCAAGTACCGTTAGTGAATGCAGGGAAAATTGATGGCAATAAGCTAATAACAACATTCATATGAACAATATGATGACATGACTTATGAATAATAAGTCATCAGTCAACAATTGCAAACCCGTTGTAAAAAATATTTACAAAATTTAAAATATAGTAATTCGCACAACTGGCGGTTTTCACAAACAAATGCACAAAATTGCAAATTTAATTTTAGTACAGACATGGTCCACAAGGGCGTGCAAGCAAGATCTTAAACGGTGTTCATCAGGCTAGTTTTGACATTGCAGATCAAGCATTAACGTGGAACCCGTACCGCGGCACAGAAATCGGCGCGTTTTCATCGAAAATTGAAGCTCCACCAACAAAATTGAGGATTTTCCCCCCTCCAAAGAAATAACGAACTTGAATTTTATATAAAATTAATATTACCATTACTGCTGATAACAGGCGAGGCAACAGGTCTTCGGAGAAAACTACGAACCTGCATTGCTTTTGTATCAAAATATTTAAAAAAATTTACTTGGGTGTAGGACTAATGATCGGTCAGTTTTCCATTAGTTTGAATTTTAGAAGAATAGACTGAAACGTTGGTAATAGGAAACTAGAATGACCTTAGTTCCGCACCAACCAGCAGTGTAGCGTGAAGCATACATGGGTCGACTAAGAAGTGTAAACTCGTGGTTCAAACCCTGCTTGCACTAGATACATTGCTGCGAACAAAAGTTCAATATCAATCTGTGGACTGTGGGGAAGGCAACGAGAAACCACCCCATGAATTATACTCCCATGAAAATTCATTTAGAGTTCGGCCAGTTAGTCACAATGCTTCAAACAAGAAGCAACAATGAAGAAGAGTTCCGCACCCAAGTAAATTTTTCAAATAATTTTAAAACAAAAGCAGTATAGGCTTGAAGGTTTGCTATCCTACCTAAGGTTTGCTAGCTATCCTCATGGAATTGTTTGACTGGTTACATCATGACCAATCAGAGAACTCGCGTCTTCCAGTACCCTGCACTAGGAACCAGAACTAAATGTTTAAAAATTTTAAACTAGCGGACAAGAATGAATGCGCCTTCAGCACCCTAGGCAAAGTTGAAATTTTGCAAAAAAATAGATACCAACCTCAAACCCCTCGGAAAACTATTAAAATTGGAAAGTTTAAAATGGCGGCTCTAATATGGAGGTTTAAAGTTGCACCCAAAGCTTACTCCCTGAGAAAAATTGATTATATCTGCCCGGAGGGTATTTTATAACCTCAGTCCCACGCAAGTTTGAACTTCGTGCTTTCTCTAATTATTTTCTTTTTGGACTCATTCCAAGAGAGTACACAGGGGTGTAAGTTTGATTCCCACTTGCTGCCCCATGCTAAAAAGTGCAAAGCTATTGAACAAAATTTTTCAAAATTATGGAAGATTTGCCGTTGTTCATTGATTCTACTACAACAGTGATTCAAGATATCACGTCACCATAGTAACAATCAAGCTAATATGTTAAAATCTTCAATCCACTTCCGAAAAAATTAACTGGATATACCAGAAGGTGCGGAATACCCCCCAGTGCTTTAATATTGGAAAACAGAACAGTGAATGTTTATAAATCTAGAAAATTAGTTTTGACTTCGGCCAAGTTGGGTTACGACGCTTCCGACAAGAAGCAAACAATAAAGAAGAAGAAATCATGCAGAAGCTTTATGACACCGATTTAGTTTTCTTGGGTATACCTCTCCCTTTGTTCGGTATCTTGCATTTCCATTGTCGCATCAAGTTTCTCCATTGATCACTTGAAATTGAAAGCCATAAGCTTGCAAATTATATATGTGTCGTTCATTGTAAAGTGAAGTATCTCCATTTAAGTGAATTTTGAAATATCGAGCTTTTGCAAAAGTAATGTGTCAAAAAATACAAGAAAAACAATTAACGTCATCTGTGGTATTATAGTGCATATTATGGAGTTGCTTCATTTTATAATGAAAGATATGGCTAAATTTAATTCTATTAAGTAATAAAATGTAAAATTTTAAAAATGGAGTTGCACCACTTTTACAATGAGCGACATATATAGTACTGCATTCTCTTTGAATAAGTACAAAGTCAGAATAACAATTCGAGACGAAATTATAAAAAACAAAGTTACGTTTAAAATTTCTTTCTGGGACCCTTGCCTTTCGAGCAAATCGTGAGTTCAAATTTGGCTTTGACATGGAGGGGAAAAACACCCAACACTTACAAGAATCATGTTTGTTAAGTAAATTTGACCAAGTTTGAATTTTGTTCAAACAGAATCAAATTGAGTAAAACTTGCGATATCTGTGGGCTTTCCCACACCACAGAAGCTAGATCAAACCAGCCGGTTCATTCACTATCTGTTGTCACAAAAGCATGAATCGCAATGAGAAGGTTAGAAGCTTCAAGGTCAGCATAGGTCAAAATGTGTGAAAAGTGAAAGTTCAAAGTGAACGCAATATTGTAAAATTAAAAGAACTTACTTCCTGTATTATCAGCAGTCCCGTATATAATTTCAGCGTCGGTCATCTTTTGTGTTTTGATGTGCTGATGATTTAAGTAGAGATACAAATTGTGTAAATATTTAGCTCCCACGAATAATCTGTCCAGTATTTGTAATAATTTTTAATGAGAAACAAATCTCCTTCCGTTTGAACTTCCACTAATAATTTTGCAACGTGATTCATCAGGTACAATCTGGTTTCTGAGTAGAGACGATCCGCCATCGGCTCGGGATGAGCTACACATAACGAATATACGTCCCTAAAACATAGTAAATTGTAAGTCAACCAACCGTATTTTAGCGAAACCTACTGAGACTTACGAGAATCTGTCGTTCCATATATTTCGTGGCACGGGTGCTAAAGTGATGACACCGTATATGGTTTCTTGTATGGAACCCCAAACTTTGTTGAAATCCACTTGTCTAGGCTTGAGAGACATATTTATTCCAAGAGTGACAAGCAAAATCTAAAAATAGGCACAACACTGACTAAATTTGAATTTTCAACGTGCGAATGTACCTGTAACAAAAGGTACGCATTTTTAGACAACCTTGACTCGATTTTAAAGAAAAACTCACCTGAAATATTTTTCCACTTATTTACAAAGAATCTAATTAAAATATTAGTACGACGTAGACGAAGTCTTCTATATAAATAAATATTTTATTGTATTTTGTTAATGGCGCTTACGTTTACTTTCAACGATCGAATTATTTCACAAAATTGCAATTTGAAACACTGCGAGACATCGCAATTTTTTGTTGATTATGCTATCCAAAAGTGTATGTACGATTTGTGATCAAAAACAGATGTCAAAACAAAATTTGCATTGCACCAACGATTTCCAAAGCGTCAAATGCTATTGGTTCCAATTTTTGAAATCTTTGACGTTTACTGTTACGAGGTGCGCGCAGTAAGTTGTACGTTTATTTTGTTAGTATTTCGCACCGTCGACAATTTAAATTTCCAAGAGTCAAAATAATAGGTGCATTTTTTTGGAAAAAAGTGATCTGTCGGTGAACACTGTGGTCTTTATATAAATAAAAGATAACAGCATGTCAAACGATCTTTAATTTGAAGTGTCGCAGAGGCGCAGTACCGTTTAAGCTTTAGTGTTCGCTTTCTCCTTCCCTTCTATAC
This sequence comes from Lycocerus yunnanus, assembly GCA_036346125.1. Lineage (NCBI taxonomy): Eukaryota > Metazoa > Arthropoda > Insecta > Coleoptera > Cantharidae > Lycocerus > Lycocerus yunnanus. The sequence goes on from JARFIX010000140.1 coordinate 418,671, forward strand.
AATTGGCTGTATACATTTTATATTATAGTACAAATTAATAATTTGTATTATTTAATATTTTGGGGTTCTATTAATATTTTCTAATTTTGGTTTTGGCGGTTTATGAAAATAAATTAACATATTAACCTTTAATTGTCCCCTAAAACCATGGATTTTTGGTCATTTACATAAATCTCAAACTACAATACAAATATTATAATTCAACACCAAAGTAACAAATCAAAATTTAGATTAAATTGATATCAAAAGTGCGCTAGAATCTTCCTTATTTAACTACTTATTTTAGAACCAAATTTGATATTTCGTACCTTGGTTGAAATTGCTTCAGGAAACTCTTTTATTATTTTTTAATATTTTTCGTTTAAATTTTTCTTTCTTTAATATTTAAAAAATAATAGGAATTTCAGAACCAAATTTGGTATTTTATATCGTCAGATTGAACCAAATTTGGTATTTTGTTTTTTTATATTGAGATTTGAGCTGATTCGTTTGGTTGGAATTGGTTCTGGTAACTTTTTATATTTGCGGTTTACATTTTTTTTCTTTAATATTTAAAAAAATAAAAAGTATCTTAGAACCAAATTTTGTTTTTTCAAACAACATTGGTATTTATATTTAAACTTAGAATTGATTAGATTTTGATTGAAATTGGTTCATAAGAACCTTTTTTATATTTTTTATTTAATTTTTATTTTCTTCAATATTTCCAAAAAAGGTATTTCAGAACCAAATTTGGTATTTTAAATGTTTGTATGCAGAGAGCTGATTATTTTGATTGAAATTGCTTCATGGATTCTTTTTTTAAATATTTTTTACTTACATTTTTTTTATTTAATATTTCAAAAAATAAAAGTAATTTCAGAACCAAATTTGGTGTTTTATCTCTTTATATTAAGACTAGATCTGATTAGATTTTGGTTGAAATTGGTTCATGGAAACTTTTGTAATATTTTTTGATTTAAATTTTTATTTTTTAATAATTTCAAAATTGGAATTTTACAACCAAATTTGGTATTTTGTTTCTTTATATTCAGATTTAGAGCTGATTATTTTGGTTGGAATTGGTTCTGGAAACTTTTTAGTTTTTGGATTAATTTTTTTTTCTTTAATATTTCGAAAATAAAAAGAATCTCGGAACCAAATTTGGTATTTTCAAACAAAATGGATACCTATTTAGATTCAAATTTAGAATTGATTAGATTTTGATTGAAATTGGTTCATGGAAAACCTCTTTTATATTTTTTTTGAAATTGGTTCATGGAAACTTTTGTAATATTTTTTGATTTAAATTTTTATTCTTTAATAATTTCAAAAATAGGCATTTTACAACCAAATTTGGTATTTTATTATATTGAGATTTAGAGCTGATTAATTTGGTTGGAATTGGTTCTAAAAACTTTTTATTTTTGATTTAAATTCTTTGTTCTTTAATATTTCAAAGAAAAGAAGAATCTCGAAACCAAATTTGGTATTTTTAAACAAAATTGGTATTTATATTAAAATTTAGAATTAATTAGATTTTGATTGAAATTGGTTCATGGAAAACCTCTTTTATATTTTTAAATTGGTTCATGAAAACTTTTGTAATATTTGTATTCTTTAATAATTTCAAAATGGGCATTTCACAACCAAATTTGGTATTTTGTTTCTTTATATTGAGATTTAGAGCTGATTATTTTGTTTGGAATTGATTCTGGAACCTTTTTTTATTTTTGTTAAAATTTTTTTTTAATATCTCAAAAGTAAAAGAATCTCGAACCAAATTTTGTATTTTCAAACAAAATTGATATTTATATTCAAACTTAAAATTGTGTAGATTTTGATTAAATTGGCTTATGAAAATCTTTTTCTATTTTTTATTTAATTTTATTTTCTTTAATATTTCAAAAATAGGTATTTCAGAACCAAATTTGGTATTTTATATGTTTGTATGCAGAGAGCTGATTATTTTGATTGAAATTGCTTCATGAATTCTTTCTTCAATTTTTGCTTACATGTTTTTATTTAAAATTTCACAAAATAAAAGGAATTTCAGAACCAAATTTGGTATTTTATCTCTTTATATTAAGACTACATCTGATTCGATTTTGGTTGAAATTGGTTCATGGAAACTTTTGTAATATTTTTATTTAAATTTTTATTCTTTAGTGATTTGAAAAATGGGCATTTTACAACCAAATTTTGTATTTTGTTTCTTTATTTTGAGATTAAGAGCTGATTATTTTTGTTGGAATTGGTTTTGAAAACTTTTTGGTTTAATTTTTTTCTTAAATATTTCAAAAAATTAAAAGAATGTTGGAACCAAATTCGGTATTATCAAACAAAATTGGTATTTATTCAAACTTAGAATTGTGTAGATTTTGATTAAATTGGCTCATGAAGACCTTTTTTATATTTTTTTATTTAATTTTTATTTTCTTCAATATTTCAAAAAATAGATATTTCAGAACCAAATTTGGTATGAAGCCATGAAGAACCATATGTTTGTATGTAGAGAGCTGATTATTTTGAATGAAATTGCTTCATGGATTCTTTTCTAAATTTTTTGTTTACATGTTTTTATTTAATATTTTAAAAAATAAAAGCAGTTTCAGAACCAAATTTGGTATTTTATCTTTTTATATTAAGACTACATCTGATTCGATTTTGGTTGAAATTGATACATGGAAACTTTTGTAATGTTTTTGATTTAAATTTTTATTCTTAAATAATTTCAAAATTGGACACTTCACAACCAAATTTGGTATTTTATTTTTTTACATTGAGATTTAAAACTGATTATTTTGGTTGGAATTGGTTTTGGAACCTTTTTTTCATTTTTTGGTTTAAATTGTTTTTTCTTTAATATTTTAAAAAATAAAAAAAATCTCGGAACCAAATTTGGTATTTTCAAACAAAATTGGTATTTATATTCAAACTTAGAATTGATTAGATTATATTGAAATGGGTTCATGGAAACTTTTATAATATTTTTTGATTTAAATGTTTATTCTTTAATAATTTGAAAAATGGGCATTTCACAACCAAATTTGATATTTTGTTTCTTTATATGAAGATTTAGAGCTGATTGTGTTGGTTGGAATTGGCTCTGGAAACTTATTTAATTTTTTGGTTTAAATTGTTTTTTCTTTAATATTTTAAAAAGTTAAAAGAATTTCGAAACCAAATTTGGTATTTTCAAACAAAATTGGTATTTATATTCAAACTTAGAATTGATTAGATTTTAATTGAAATTGTCTTGCGAGAATCTTTTTATATTTTTTTATTTAATTTTTAATTTTTTCAATATTTCAAAAAATAGGTATTTTAGAACCAAATTTGATATTTTATATGTTTGATGCAGAGAGCAGCTGATTATTTTAATTGAAATTGCTTCATGGATAAGTTTATAAAATATTTTTTGGTTACATTTTTTATTTAATATTTCAAAAATAAAAGCAATTTCAGAACCAAATTTGGTATTTTATCTCTTTATATTAAGACTAGATCTGATTACATTTTGGTTGAAATTGGTACATGGAAACTTTTGTAATATTTTTTATTTAAATTTTTATTTTTTAGTAATTTGAAAATGGGCATTTTACAACCAAATTTGGTATTTTGTTTCTTTATATTGAGATTTAGAACTGATTATTTTGGTTGGAATTGCTTCTGGAACCTTTTTCCATTTTTTGGTTTAAACTTTTTTCTTTAATATTTCAAAAAGTAAAAAGAATCTCGGAACCAAATTCGGCATTTTCAATCAAAATTGGTATTTATTCAAACTTAGAATTGTGTAGATTTTGATTAAATTGGCCCATGAAAACCTTTTTTATATTTCTTTATTTAATTTTTATTTTCTTCAATATTTCAAAAAATAGGTATTTCAGAGCCAAATTTGGTATTTTATATGTTTATATGCAGAAAGCTGATTATTTTGACTGAAATTGCTTCATGGATTATTTTTAAAATTTTTTGTTTACATGTTTTTTATTTATTATTTCAAAAAATAAAAATAATTTCAGAACCAAATTTGGTATTTTATCTTTATATTAAAACTAGATCCTATTAGATTTTGATTGAAATTTGTTCATGGAAACTTTTTTAATATTTTTATTCTTTGATAATTTCAAAAATAGGCATTTACAACTAAATTTGGTGTTTTGTTACTTTATATTGAGATTTAGAACTGATTATTTTGGTTGGAATTGCTTCCGGAACTTTTTTTTGGTTTAAATTTTTTTCTTTAATACAGTGAAAGCTCCCATAAGCGGACACTCACGGTTCCACTAATTTTGTCCGCTTATAGGAGGTGTCCGTTTAAAGGAGAGTACAAGGACTAATAAGAAATATAAATAGGTATCATATGATGTACACATACCCAATATGTACATAAGTAATATACATAATACTCATGCTACACTCTGAAAAATACGATTTTTGTTATACGGCGAAAAAAAAACAGTTAAACGCCACCTTTTAAAGTACATATTTATTTTATTCAAATGCTTAGTATGACTATAAATACATATATGTACATAAGTAGTAGGTAAATTTTTAAAATGTTAGTCCTTGGGTTTTTGAAAAAAATCTAAAATGTTTGTCTATCACTAGCGGTCCTGATATTGGAACGTTCCGACTTCTAGCTTGCACAAACCATTCAAAACATCTTTTGTCTATATTAAAACCTTCCTTTTTCAAAAAATTCTTCTTTTGATTTATATTAATTCCAGATTGCCATTTACTTCTGATATCTTCCTTATTTTTAATTATTTCAGCTGCTTGCGTTTTCCCAATATTAAATCTTTTTGCTAAATCACGAACTGAAACTCCTTCTTTATCTAACAAATTTACAAATTCTTTTTTTTCCTTTAAGAATAGCATTCTTTTTTTTTATGCCATTTTACATTTACATTTACAAACTAACTTCGATAATGCTGTCTGAACTAAAGACAAAATACTAATGCATATGTATAAACACGAAAACCAAGCTCTCAAGCAAAATAAAGGGGAATCACTTAATATAACAGGAGAATTACCGAATTTAATGCACATTATAATAAGCAAACCTAAGATATCGTCCGGCTATTAGAGTTTCGCGTCCGCCTATGGGAGATTTTTAGTCACATTGGGGAATAATCTAGTGTCCGCGTCCGTTTATGAGAGCGTCCGCTTATCGGAAAGCATTTAACATTGAAATGATATGCCGAAATTTGGTTCCAGGCATTTTGTCCGGTTACGGAGATGTCCGTTTATTAGAGCTGTCCGCAAGGAGAGCTTTCACTGTATTTCAAAAATAATAAGAATCTCGAAACAAAATTTAGGATTTTCAAACCAAATTGGTATTTATAATATTTGGTATATTTACTGACTGGGAAAATAAAAAGGCACAATATTTTATTAATGTAAAATTTCGCGAGAAGGGGTAAGGTGAAAAAATTATTGAAAAATTTAAAATAGGGAAATTGTTAAAAATGAGAATTAAAATAATTTGCAATCCTAAATTTTGACTTGATTTATCCCCAAAGACCCCCGCATCATTTAAATTGTAATAGATATATTTTCTAACTTATGGATTTTGATAGTATTGAAGTAATTAATAGAGAAACTTTTTAAAATAACATAGAAAGCAAGATAGTGACCGGGGGTCTGACGGGGGGTATAAAGTAACCACCAGTATATTATGTCATCGATCTCAAGAAGATTGCAGTGGCATCATACAACTGCATACCTCCAATCTATACAGGTTAGTTTTGATCAGAAGTAAATTGAAGATTAATTTAATACATTCGCTTGGCCGTTGCTATGGTGACGTGATATTGTTAATAATAAAAAATCTTTTGAAAGTTTAAAACTTCACCCATCAATTTGTCAGCAAGCGGCAGCAAGTATAACTTCAAAATGATTGAATGCTTGACGGCAACGCTTCAATCTTCCAAAACCATCAGTTAGTAAGTAGTAATACTATGAGGTTTCAAACCACTTTGACCATTTTTTGGAATTTATTTGTAAATAAACACAGTAATCAAAAATTTTTCTTCCAGTTCTCCTTTGGTTAAATTAAATTAAAACAAATGGTTGCAATTAGATAATTTTATTTTAATAAATCAAAAAGTAGTACATACTTCATAATATAATACAATTTAAATTCTTTATACAAGTAGCAAAGTTAATACCTAAATCAATTAATGATACATTTGTAATAATAAGTACGTCAGTAGTTACAGAATTTTTACACACATTAGCTAATTAGCTACATGTAATAGGTACAATGAATTGTGAACACCTAAAACTTTGAATTTTGTTTCCATTCATAAATTACCTATTTTTATTTTCAAATTAAAGTTCACATACTCATCGTGCATAATACCTAAACGATCTATATGTTTATATTATACCTAACGAAATAATCTTCTTTTTTTAAATTTTATAGTTAAAGCTCTAAAAATCATAGATACCATATTTGCAGTCTATCAAGGATTTTTGGTGTTGAAGAGCCTAAAACAGCTCCGACACAAATATTCAACTAAATTTTCTAACTGTGTCGTTTTACGTTCACCCTTAACATTCAGTAAACTGCAAATTTTATATTAACAATTAACACGTTTTGTCGAAAATGCTCTCCCCGTTAGCAGGGAACGGCATTTTCGAGAGGTCTGAAAGCTTATGCACACAGTAAAACCAAATAGTACAAGTGCATAAATTATATTTTCGAGTTGATATTTTTTTGATATTCAAATTTTAAGGTCATTTCGAGTTTTTAACAGTTGTTGGTGTTTTTTTTTATTGTTTTGCGTGATCGTGATCAGAAAATGACCTTAAAAGTCATTAAATAATTTTTTTGCTAAACTGTGTGAAAATCAAAAATTTAATTGTTGTAGTGTAGTGTTGTTTAACCCGAAGGTGCAGCGGGTGCCGCAGTGACTCCTGCAACACCCTGCGGAGCAGGTGGAATAATTTGCCCTGCTCCAGGAGGAGGCAGTCCAACAGGGTATTGGGGTGCTGGAGCTTGTGGTGGACTTTCTGGCATAAATTTCACTAAAAGAATAGCAATGTTTTATTATTACAGTTTTTAAATTAATAGTGTAGTGCTTATAGTATTTTTTGTGTGGTCGAACAAACGGACAACATTTTGGCCACATTTGGTTTGCTTGCGGTTGAAAAAATCGGCAAGGGTGAATTTTACAATTTTCAGTTAGACTTTGGTATTATCCTACCATCATCTTCGTTTCTCGCTGGACAGACAGCTCCTTGGAGACCTACAACTGTTTAATGTTCGAGTATTCCATGGCTACCTAAACCGGTTGGTTGCAACATTTCAATAGAAATCAAATTTGGTAATTTTGATTCTTCAAAATTCTTTTGTAACTTTGCGTAAGTTGTAAAGGAAAGAAGCTGCGAAACTGTGCGGTTTCAACGATACATATGTACTTTTTTACAATACATATCCAAAGCTTAACGCGAAGCTGCGGTAGAGCTAGCCCTTTTAGTGTAATATAATTCAATGCAGATGGCGATAATCCACCGCTGATATTCTTAATTATATGGATTCAATCTCCTAGCAGTAAATATTAGCCCATCAAAAAAATTTAGCAACCATTTTGAGATTTGACAGGAATTCTTAGACAATGCGACTCATCTTTAAATTATTGTCATATCAAAGGTCTTGCGGGAAGCTTTTAAATTTTTCTGTGACCTTATCAGAGGTAATAATACAAATTTTACTTTATTCTTCATTTCGTTTGGGACTAAGGGAAGGATAATTTTTATGTTTAAACCCTTGCGGCTGCCTACAACAGTTTTGGAGATTCTGGGCGGATGCTCTTGCAGCATTAGATTTTTATTCTGCTACACAGTTTTATCTGGAAGCGAATCTTGACAGTCAAGCGGGCTAAAAAGGAAACCATAGTTTCTTGGTTCTCATCATCAAATCGCTTTCATTCTCGCTCTCGTTGACCAGAGACAAGATTTGGCCTATCATTCTGGTTTCTGTAGTTTATCTTAGCGACGAGAAAAATATGACAAAACAATCTGCTCGGCTTTCGTTTGCATCAAAATCTGTGTAGCCAACGCAATTTATTAGTGATCTCTATGAATTTATTCAGAATTTACATCAAAGGGGGGGTAATTAACTTCATTTGTATTCCTTTTGACGTCCATCCAGAGCGATAGGGTTATTAAAATTTTTAATGTTCCTGATTTGGGTTTCAAATTTCTGAAGTTTACGTTACATTTTTTAAATTAGGGAGGGGGTAACTTCTTTTTTGCAATCTTGAAGACTGCGAGAACGCCAATGCTTTTGCTGGCTTTTTATTTCACAGAGACTACCTCAATCCCGAAAGGGGGGAGACCCTCCGACGTTTGGTCTTCTAACTTCGGGCTAAATTTTTTCTGCAGATTTTCCCTCCAAAAGATAATTTACTTTTTTCTTCTTTCAGGTTGTACCAAACGGTTATTTTCAGTTTTCTAACCTCCAAATAAAAGCCTGGTCTTTCAAAAATGTAATTTAAGTGTGTTTTTCAAAAAACTACCACGACAGGCGCCATGGTAACGCAAGTGGGGTCTGCTTGCGCACTGAACAAAATCCCGTCTATGGCGCAGGGTAGTTGGTTGGAAAACGTACCTAAACGCACATCGTGCAAGTTACAACGTGGAGCAAATGTTGCTGAATTATAATATAGAACATAAACCAGACTGTAGTTTTTCCAAAAAAATGCATTGAAGACCCAAAAAAAAATTGGAAAACTGAGTTTATTTTTGTTTTGTTTTGTTCTGTCTGTCTGTCTTTCAAATGTAATGTTAATGAATGTCTGATGATGATCTTAAAATGTGTTAGAAGTAAATCATGCAGATACTGTAAAAATGAAGATATCATGTAATGAAATTGGCAATTTTCCGTAAAAAAATTCCAATTTCATTGTGTAAATCGGTAGAAATGTGCATGCTAAAATAAGTTTACGAGTTACCTGGTGAAGTGTACTAATAGATAAACTAAAATTAAAAATTTTCTCAAAGATCATCGAAAAATTTGGATTTTGACCACTTAAATATAAAGCCAATTACATTTCGTCACGTTTTTTCGTCACTTTATTGTAAGTAAATGCAACTTCTGCTATTTACAGCTAACAATTTTTTTGCTTAATTTAAATAAATTTAAACTTACGATTTACTAAGATCTACAGTTACGTATTATTAAAAAAAATTGTTTTTAACGTTTTTACGTTTCGTTCGTAGGAACATCGTCAGACTTAAAAACGTTAAAAATAAATTTAGTGAATTACCTTCCGCAATTTAAATTTATTCAATTAGTTTTTCCTACAATAATAATTGATTATTACAATTTTATTTATAGTAGTGTACATCTACAGTCGAACTCAAACACAGCAGCGTCATAGTTTCGTTATAACCGAGTTTGACTGTATTTTTGTTTAAACAAATTCTAATTTTTAATTCGTTACACAATTCTATAGTAATCAATTTTTTACACATCTAGCAGCTAAAATTTTCACAATTTTTTTATTATTATTGAATTTCATTGTTTAATTTTAAAAAATTAACAAATTAGCTAACTTCACACCAAATCTGAGATTATTTTTTTCTCATTAAACTAATTTTATCGTAATTATTGTATATTATATGAATTAATTGATATTTTGGTGTAGTGGTAATATTTTTTCTAACCATTTGCCAATATTGCGCTGTAAATAAATTTTTTTTTATTTAGGCTGGTTCAACAAACACTACCAAAAATTAAATCAGCAAACCATGCAATCTATTGATTATATATACAGAGTGATTGTAAATATTTATAGTGGTACCTGAGAAGTTTTATTCGATTTATCGCTCAGCCTTAGACGATCGTGGTTCATAATTAAAATCACATTATGTGGTAAAAGGCGTTAGGAGAGGGGGGGGGGGGTTCAACCCCCAGATTTGTTGTGCAACATGACATTATATGGTGACACAAAAATTTAACTGGCTTTACATTTATTTACAATCGCTTTGTATGTCATGCAGTTTCAAAAATACTGTATTAGGTACTGTAAACAATTATTATTTAAAAAAATGCATGCAATTCTGCTGTCGATGTTACACCTACATGCACAATATTTTGAAAATAAGGCCGCTTGCACACTAAAACGTGCGGACGTTCTGCACTGTTTTTAGCGTGCAAAATGCCAAGACGAAGTTAAAAAATTGCAAATTATTTATGCTATACCGGTGGTATTCAACAGTTTCTCGATTCGCGGTTTTTCAAAATCAATTTGCAATTTTTTAAGATGAAAAATTTAATGGATTTAATCTCCAACTAATATGCGCAAATGATTAAAGGATTCAATCGGGGTTTGATACAGAAAGACAGACAGAAGCCACTTGACATCAAATTTTACACAAAGACACCAATTTTGTTAATTACCAAAGTTATTACGTAGCTTAAGAAAATGGCAGACGGTTACATGAAGTTCACTAAGAAAAAAGAAAACATTTTAATTTTGATCATCGTGTGAATTTTGGAAATTTTTGTATGTTCGTGTGTTCGTTCGTTCGTTCGTTTGTTCGTGTTTTAAAACAAAGTTATTTAAAAAATTTACTTACTGACAATAATTATTAATATGACCAGACCGATTACGCCCATTATTATCATCATCTGAAAAAGAAAAGGTTGTCATCATCTTTCTGCTTTTGTGCGTTCTAAAACATCGAATGTATACGCACCTTTAAATTTTGTAACCAAAACTTTCTTTTCAATTTTCCCGCTTGTTGTTCAAATTGTGACGCGCCTTGTTGCAGAGCATCTAAGAAACAAAAACGTTTTGCAGATAAAAAAAATAATTTAATTTTGAATTTACCTGCTCTGTCATCTAATTCCGACAATTTTTGATCTCTTTCGAGTACTTTTTCTACATTCGTTTTCATAATATCAACAACTTCATCGACTTGCGCCTGGGTTTGCTGTAACCTTTTTTGTGCAGCAACTTGTTGAGGTGTCCTGGGACCTCCGACAATTCCATCGTCACCTCCTGAAGGCCCTAGGGAATCCCCTGCTGACCTAATTATTGTAAAATTTAATTTAGCGAGATTCGATTGCGCAAAAGAAATTTTAATTAAGTGCGACCCATTTACTATTATTGATATATCACTCGACGATAAGGCGTGGTAGTTTGTGCAGGCGTAATTAAAATTATTAAAACGAACGCGCAATTTTCTCTTTATTAACCATTAAATTTAGACGAGATGAAAAAATTAAGGTCGACTGTTTTACTACCAGCAAAAACTGCTTTTCAAATTGAAGTGGTGCGCTCAGCGATTCTTTGTTGTTTGGGTCACATGCATGTGGCCAATCTCACCCCCGATTATTTGATCGGTGATACAAGAACAACGAATTAATAGATAAATAAAATTCAGGCAATAAAATTTTCTCAGAGCAGTGCAATGGTGATATTGTAAGCTTAATTTTTCACAAACAGACATTCGGACGATTGGTCAAGCAATGACAGCTATACTCCATTTGCTCTAAGAATAAACCTTGACTTTTGAACTAAAATAAAATCTTGAAACGTGATTGGTTGGTTTACACAAATTTGTCAATATTTTAGTTCCAATGTCAGATAAACCTTGATTATGTCAGATAAACCTTGACTTTTGAACTTAAATAAAATTTTGAAACGTGATTGGTTGGTTTTCACAAATTTGTCAATATTTTAGTTCCAATGTCAGATAAACCAGAGATAAACCTTGACTTTTGAACTTAAATAAAATTTTGAAACGTGATTGGTTGGTTTTCACAAATTTGTCAATATTTTAGTTCCAATGTCAGATAAACCTTGATAATGTCAGATAAACCAGAGATAAACCTTGACTTTTGAACTAAAATAAAATCTTGAAACGTGATTGGTTGGTTTTCACAAATTTGTCAATATTTTAGTTCCAATGTCAGATAAACCAGAGATAAATACCTTGACTTTTGAACTAAAATAAAATCTTGAAACGTGATTGGTTGGTTTACACAAATTTGTCAATATTTTAGTTACAATGTCAGATAGACTTTGATAATGTCAAATAAACCAGAGATAAATACCTTGACTTTTGAACTAAAATAAAATTTTGTAACGTGATTGGTTGGTTTTCATAAATTTGTCAATATTTCAGTTTCAATGTCAGTTAAACCTTGATAATGTCAAATAAACCTTGACTTTTGAAATAACATAAAATTACGTGATTGATTGGTTTTCATAAATTTGTCATTATTTTAGTTCCAATGTCAGATAAACCTTGATAATGTCAGATAAACCAGAGATAAATACCTTGACTTTTGAACTAAAATAAAATCTTGAAACGTGATTGGTTGGTTTTCACAAATTTGTCAATATTTTAGTTCCAATGTCAGATAAACCAGAGATAAATACCTTGACTTTTGAACTAAAATAAAATCTTGAAACGTGATTGGTTGGTTTTCACAAATTTGTCAATATTTTAGTTCCAATGTCAGTTAAACCTTGATAATGTCAGATAAACCTTGACTTTTGAACTAAAATAAAATTTTGAAACGTGATTGGTTGGTTTTCACAAATTTGTCAATATTTTAGTTCCAATGTCAGTTAAACCTTGATAATGTCAGATAAACCTTGACTTTTGAACTAAAATAAAATTTTGAAACGTGATTGATTGGTTTTCATAAATTTGTCAATATTTCAGTTTCAATGTCAGTTAAACCTTGATAATGTCAAATAAACCAGAGATAAATACCTTGACTTTTGAACTAAAATAAAATCTTGAAACGTGAAATTGGGTTTGGGTTTTCACAAATTTGTCAATATTTTAGTTCCAATGTCAGTTAAACCTTGATAATGTCAGATAAACCTTGACTTTTGAAGTAAAATAAAATCTTGAAACGTGATTGGTTGGTTCTCACAAATTTGTCAATATTTTAGTTCCAATGTCAGATAAACTTTGATAATGTCAGATAAACCAGAGATAAATACTTGACTTTTGAACTAAAATAAAATCTTGAAACGTGATTGGTTGGTTTTCACCAATTTGTCAATATTTTAGTTCCAATGTCAGAAATTTGTGAAAATCAACCAATCACGTTTCAAGATTGTATTTTAGTTCGAAAGTCAAAATTTATTCTTGAAACGAATGGAGTATAGTATGGGACGATGGAGAGCCGCCCACCAAGACAAAATTTAAATTATATAGTAATATAATTTTTATTCTAGGTCGTTATTGTCTTATCTCCCATCGGTTGACAATTTAGGATCTGTATTTCCCAATCAGCAATTTTATGACGTCTCCCATGTGACGTCATGATAGAACATATACTTTATGATGCACAAAATCACAAGAAGGCTCGAAGGAGTTAAAGAATTTGTCATTATTTTAGTTCCAATGTCAGATAAACCTTGATAATGTAAGATAAACCTTGACTTTTGAACTAAAATAAAATCTTGAAACGTGATTGGTTGGTTTTCATAAATTTGTCAATATTTCAGTTTCAATGTCAGTTAAACCTTGATAATGTCAAATAAACCAGAGATAAATACCTTGACTTTTGAACTAAAATAAAATCTTGAAACGTGATTGGTTGGTTTTCACAAATTTGTCAATATTTTAGTTCCAATGTCAGATAAACCTTGATAATGTCAAATAAACCTTGACTTTTGAACTAAAATAAAATCTTGAAACGTGATTGTTGGTTCTCACAAATTTGTTAATATTTTAGTTCCAATGTCAGATAAACTTGATAATGTCAGATAAACCAGAGATAATACCTGATTTTGAATAAAATAAAATCTTGAAACGTGATTGGTTGGTTTTCACCAATTTGTCAATATTTTAGTTCCAATGTCAAAATTTGTGAAAATCAACCAATCACGTTTCAAGATTGTATTTTAGTTCGAAAGTCAAAATTTATTTTTGAAACGAATGGAGTATAGTATGCGGGTACGACGGAGCGCCGCCCATCCAAGACAAAATTTTAATTATATGGTAATATAATTTTTATTTTAGGTCGGCTATAGTCTTATCTCCCATCGGTTGACAATTTAGGGATCTGTATTTCCCAATCAAAAGCAATTTTATGACGTCTCCCATGTGACGTCATGATAGCACATATACTTTATGATGCACAAAAATCACAAGAAGGCGCAAAGGAGTTAAAGAAAAATAACGAAATAAACAATTGTGATTAATTTGAATTTTCACCGCCACCTTCATAAAAGGCAATATAAACAGCAGAAAAACGAAAGTTCCATAATTTTAGTAGCCGAATTGTTAAAACCAATCGATTATTTGTTAATCAATCACTGTGCATTTGTTGACTGAGTTGGCACAGCTGCCATGGCTGCCGGAGTTGAGCAATTTCTTTAAAAATTTAGTTTCTGAATTAAGGGTTATGCCTACTTAGAAATCGATTTTTCAAAAAGTACATTTTCTTAAAGTATATAATGTTAGAAATGTCCCCTACAAGTTTTGCGTCAATCTGTTGTTTTTTTACAAAGTTATATGACTTCGTGTAAGTAAAAAAATAACTTTTCTGCTTTAGTGTAAACTGCACATACAACTTTAAACGCGACTATCTCAGTACTACATGTTGAAAGTCGGTGATCAAGATATTTCAAAAACTAGTGAATAAATTTATTTAAAATTTTTTATACTTTCTTTAGACATCCAAATCTAGTACTTAACGGGGGGAATTTTTCTTTTAGTGCGTATTTTTCATTTTATGTACAAAAGATATCGCTTTTTTCTTACGAAAATCGATATTTTAACTTTGAACAGTTGCCATTTTGTCAAAATTCAATTTTTTGAAATATGGCTTCGTTAAGTACTAGATAAACTCGTATATTAACTAAATCTTTTGAATTTTAATTTCGGATAACTGGGCTCCGTATAGCACTGATCACCGCAAAACACTTATTAAAAATAGGGTTGTCGAACAACGACCGTAACTTGAGTATTGTTTAATATTTTGTACAAAAAAATTTTAAAGTGATTTCTAAATAAAGCTCTTTTGATTATATTAATTGTTGTGCAGAAATATGCAAACATTTTCCCAAAAAATTAATAAATGTTCGATTTTAATCGATCTTCTAAGTAGGCATAACCCTTAAATGGAGCCGTCCATTTTTTATGTTGGGATTAATCGGGCGAAGAAAATTGATTTGTTTAGGGGTAAACCTTTTTGCAATATTTTAATTTAATTACTAAGAAAGTACAACCAACTGTTATCCTTATCGTAATCGATCTAACCTCACTTTTGAGCCGTTCCTCACCTAACTGATAACCTGACAAACTGATCCCAGAGATAATGGTGTCGGAAGACACCTAAAAGAGAGTAGTTATTATTTATTCATTAATCGTCAGCAAGAATCTACTGATTAACGTGGAATACGAACCACGGCAGAAAATAAAAAATTTTTTACCTTCGGGTCCATAGCATATCTCCTAACAACTAACTACATGGTTGTAGATAGAGTTTAAGAGTTAAATATTTCTACGCAACTTGCTCGGAGAGGTTTAAACTTTGAATTCTTACTTTTTCCGATGGAAAACTGCCGTATACACCATTTATAACGGACACATTTTCAATTCTAATGGTTCGGTGCAGAAGTTATTGGGCTACAGAGCATGAATCTTGCACTGGAACCACCTGATGATTACTACTCCACGCGTAAGACTTAAGACCAACGAAATAAAAAAGGGAGTGACCCATCCGTTTCCTTTCTAACGAATAATTTAAATTCGGAGGGTTTTCAAAAATTTATTAGAACGTAAACACCATGATTCATGCGGAAACATTCTGTATCATAATAATCGGAACCCATTAAGCGCTTCCTGAAGCTAACAAGTGTGAATATTTAAAAAATGGAGGTTCATATAAAATTCCATTAAAACAAAAACGAAATGAAGCCCTACTTTTCAATACCCACGCATTTTCTTAAATTGTTCTGGCGCAGTCGTACACCCCTAAAGCTAATAAATAAAAATTTGTAAAAAAAACTAAAAATCAATTTTTCGAATTTTAAATTGAAAGCTAAACTCTTAAATTATAATATATCATCAGCTGATTTTAAAAAAATAAACCGAAATGGGTTTTTCAAATTTCTGTTTTAAAAAATGTATCTCCAGGGAAAAATATCATTTAATGTGTAATAATTTCGTGCCAGAATGGAAAAATGTCTTCTTATGTTTTTTCTTTATCTTTTCTCTGGAGAAAAACCAAAATGGCGATAATTTTCTTAATTTTCAACGTAAATCAAGCGGGGCCTAATCATCTTAGGGCGAAAATTAAAATTGCTAATTATAAGTAAGTTAATTGGAAATCGTAAAAATATGATGACATTTTTATATGGGGTTTAATTAAATAAATTTATAATGCATTATTCTGTGGGTGGAAACGCGTGCGCACAGAAAAAAATCAATTTTATGCTATCGCTTTAACATTAAACTTAAATTGACTATTTTTTGTATCGAAAAGCAATAGTAAAAGTAGCCAAAAGAATTCCAAGAACTCAAGAACCGAAAGGAAATTATACAGGATGCGAGATCAGCCAAGCGTTAATAACAAAAAATTATCAGTCCCCAACGTTAAGTACAACGCAAAATTACTTCCCTTTTACTTGCAACACATAAAAAGAAATCAAAACCTGGGCGAAAAAATTAAACTACCCCGATTCAAATAATCGAGGCAATTCTTCAGGGGGGGCGTCGAAAAATTAATTTTTTCGAACGAACCGGTTTTCGAGTTGATATTTAAAAATATGAGTACCACTTAAACGCACCACTCAATTTTCTATAATTTATCACTTTAATTGAATAGATAACAACAAATAGTAAATCCACTATTTTAAAAACACAACTTGTACTCACATATTTGTTTTCGATATAAATTCAAATTTAGGGTGAACACTCGATCCAAAATTGTATGCTACTGAAACCCATGTATTGATATTTGTTACGTCATACTGCCGACTTGCACAAGCGCACTTCACCCTTTTGAGTACATTAACGTAGGTCGTGAAAATTTTTCATTAATAATTTTTCCCTTTTTTTTTAATTAGATGAAAATATCCAAATCTATAAATATCCGATCATTTCGTCATTACTCACCTCGTCTCGTTTGGAAAATACCCGGAAGGTTTTTTATTTTTAACTCGGACGAATCCGTACAAATTTCCATTTTCTTGGAAATAAATTTTTTCCCATTTCCTGATATTAAAAGACGAAGCCAAACAATAATTAGGCCTTAAAAATAACTTGTGGTTAATTTAATTTACCCGCCCACAATCCCGCCCTCCGATTGGCCCATTTCAAAAATACAAATAATAAAAACTGTTTATTTTGGTTTATTGTAATAATTCGCTTTTACAAACGGCATTTTGGAAACTAGCGTTTCGTAAAATTTGTCTCTTATTTTCAAATTTAGCCTGGTTCCAATTTTGCTAAAATCCGTCGCGACGTATCCCATCGCCACGTTCTTGTTTATCGAAGGACCAGGACAACCCGATGTTACGATTCCAACTTGTTGAGTTGCGTCTTCATTAAAAATTAATGCGTCGTGGCGTGCCGGAGGACCTGTAGATAACAATCCAATTCGTTTACGACCCACGCCTTCTTTGATTTGTTTGACTATAACTTCGGCACCTGGAAAATCTTTTCGTTCCCGACGTGTTTTCGACACTAACCACGTGAGTCCTGCTTCTACGGGCGTCGTCGATTCCGTTATGTCGTTACCATATAAACACAATCCTGCTTCTAATCTGAAAAATTTAAATAATTAGTTTTGTTATTCTGTACATTTTTGATAATATAAGAAAATTGGGTTTCCAGAAATTAGGTTACTAAACCTTAGAGGGGAAGGGTTTTCCGCAACAATAACCGCAATCAAATTTAAATCAAGCGAGAAGTGGCACAATTTCCCGGTTTTATCACTGAAAACTTTTAAAATATTGATTTTAGTCAATGGCGACTCGCCCTGTTGTGTCAGTGTGCCAAAGCACTACTTCATTATGTGGAAGTAACCCCCCCCCTACTTTCCCACTTCTAGGTGCTCTAACTCAGCCAAGTAGATTAACGTGCAGAGTGATCGATAAACAACAGAATCGCAGCCAATCAAAATTTGGACTTTTGTTATAAGGGGGTCTCACAGTCGACTACACGCCGAATTCCGTTATTTTATTTTAATAAAAGTAAAAAGTGTGTTTCGGCATTGGTTCCTCCGGCAGTCAGCATCTAAAGTTCAAATTTTAATGACTCTGGTATGTTTGTGTTTTAAACAAGGTGGAACTCGGATGACCGCAGTTCTTAGGCTTCTATACAGCTACCTTTTGGTTTACAATTATATAATATTTTGTAATTATTTTTAATTTAAATTTATAATTTTTCTTTATCTGCACGATCATCAGATTATCTTAATTTTTTTAGTTGGTAACTAAAATTTTCTATATAAGAAATTGATTTGCATTTTGTAAGTGTTATTTTTACGTTTTACGTAATTTTTACTTTCACTCTTTCGCACCTTTAATTGGTTAGTTCATTTATTACCAACCCAAAAAAAAGTGTAAGATGAATAAAATAATCTCATAAACAATTGAAAAAGCGTCCACAACTCTGTGTGTTTGATCTCAATTAATTATTTTGAATCTTGTTAATCCATTCACGCGTTTGTCCATCCACCCACAAAAAAAGTAAAATTTAGTGACAAAAGGTTTTTTTGTCACTAATTTAGTGACTTTGAATTATGCGGACGGACGGACGGACGGACAGACGGACGGACGGACGGACGGACGGACGGACAGACGGACGGACAGACGGACAGACGGACGGACGGACACGAAGCCAGATCATAAGGCTTCTTTCTATACTATGTATAGAAGCCTAAAAGTCGTCTTACAAAATGAACCGCGTTTTGAACAAACGCCAAATATTTTCATATTAAATCAAATTTATCGAAATCGGCGGGTAGTCAGCCATGATGTCCCCTTGTTAGTAAGTTTAAGTAAGTTACTACTAATGTTACTGCTTGTAACAGTGAACTTCAAAAATTGATTAATATCATAGAACCGTATATTTGCCGTTATTTAATAACTATTGCAATAATCACTAAAATGACTCGTTGCCATAGCAACGGCCAGACGAACACACTGAAATCTTCAATTCACTTTTGATAAAAACAAATGAAGACAAGACAACATTATCGCAGAAGCTCTACGAGACCATTTTCGTTTCCTTGTGAAATAACAACATACATTGGCGTATTTAGATAAAGGGGCATGGGGGTAATTGTCCCCCTCCGATGCATAACTCCGATTGTAAAAATATAAATTAAATAATATCTGATATTTATGACATTTTTGTTTGTTTGTACTTATAATTTTGTAAAATTACTAGTTCTATTTATTTTTATTAATATGGTTTAGCCCCCGTCATAAGCAATTTTTAAACACGCAACCGATGACATACTGGGGACAAAATATAGCGCGGACCCCCCGGGTAAACGCTTTTCATTTTATTTTGTTAAATTCGTAATAATATTGTTATAATATTTGTTGTTTGACGATAATGTTGTTATTCGAGAGAAACAAATTGCATAGACCGTGAAGGTTTGGAGAAACCCCCAGTGCCCTAGTATTGGAAGTGAAAACATTAAATGTTCATAAATTATGCAGAAGCTTAGGGGACGTCCATTAATTACGTGAGGTGTTATTTTATAAATTTGGACCCTCCCCCCCTTTGGTGAGATTTGGTGAGATGTTGGAAGACCTTCATTCTCCTCCTCCTCCTGAATCGGGATTTACTCTACAATTTTTACCACACCGAAAACCAGTAATTTTTTACAGTGGAACTGTTATAATAATGTAGTTCTCTGAATTGCAAATTTGACGTGAGATTTTTATTGTTCCCCCACCCCCCTTAAATGAGATTTGGTGCAATTTTGCCGGACCCATTTTTAGCTCACGTAATTAATTGACGTCATCTTATGATATCGTTTTAGTTTCCTTAGGAGCGATGATTTATACGGGGGTATTTCACACTGCCCCCCTCCCCTGGGTCGCTATCTTGTATTTCATGTTGTTTTAAATGGTTTTTCCACTGATCACTTAACGCTGAAAGTCAGGAGTTCTCAAATTTATCTATTATAATTTCAATGTATCTGGGGGTTATATTATAAACCAAAGCTTGAGTGACAGGGGTCTGGGGTGTGGAGCACCCCAGGAATACTCAAACTGTGATAAATAAATTTGTAAACTTATGGTCATCAGTATTGATGTTTTGCCTATCCCCAGTGAGGCACTGGAGGGTGTTCCACACCCCCCAGACCCCCCGGTTCCTATAACTATATTTTATAGTTTGGATAATGGAATTTATTACTTAAATTTGTGTTTTATTTTATTTATTAATGTTATACAGGTATTATTTTAAGAAGAAGAAGAAGAATTTGTGTTTTTAATTGCAAAGGATAATCTAAATGAGGAAATATACCTTAACTCGAACCAAATATTTGGTTAGATGCAAATATTTTAAAATTTTTTTCCTCCAAAATTACTTTTTTATTAAATCAAAGGCCAATGAGCCATAGGTCACGAGTTCTCAAATTTATTTATTATAATTTCAATGTGGCTGGGTCATCAGTATTGATGTTTTGCCTGAAGATAAATGTTTTGCCTATCCCCAGTGAGGCACTGGAGGGTGTTCCACACCCCAGACCCCCCGGTTGATGCCTTTCATTTTATGCGCTTAAATATTTGATAATGTTGTTATAATGACATAGTAAGATCGATGATAATGTTGTTATTTAACAGGAAATAAACCGCATAGAGCGGGGGGTCTGGGGATACGGAATACCCCCAGTGCCTCATTATCGAAAGGCAGAACATTAAACAAAGAAAAAGTTTCAAAATTGATTTTGGATGTTAGGCATACCAAATTCTGATAATTTCGTCGATTA
The DNA here is from genome assembly GCA_036346125.1 of Lycocerus yunnanus. NCBI lineage: Eukaryota > Metazoa > Arthropoda > Insecta > Coleoptera > Cantharidae > Lycocerus > Lycocerus yunnanus. Next base: position 439,600 of record JARFIX010000140.1, read on the forward strand.
TACCTGGCTGGATGATAATAATTCATATCTTCAACCCCCCCGATTTTTACAAGTTTGATCTAGGTGTTTTTTCCCAAACTAACATCATTGGAACAAAATACGTAGTACCGAAGATTCGATATCCACCTGCTACCACTTCTGGATGAGTGAAATTTTCCAAAATTATGAAAGATTTTGTAATTTGTTGATTCCGCCCCTTGTTGAATGCGCCCCTCTTCATAAGAAACTTCACGGTAAAGGAAGCGGAAGAGGTTGACCTTTTACAGATATTTCAGAACTACTCCTTTGCCGGCGTTCATACGCAGATCTTTAGCCATCAAACTGATTTAAGCGCAAGCAAAATTGCCGCTCCAAAAGGCTGGCGCTCCGGGGCTTTAACCTATTTATCCCTGGGTTGAGGGTGGCGCAGTAGCTATTAAAAATAGTACGTAACCATGCCAATGGCCAAACAGATGTATGTACTAAAATCTTCAACTTACATTCAATAAAAACAAAATGTACAGACCGGGGGGTCTGGGGGGTATGGAATACCCCCCAGTGCACCAGTAGAGGGTGCTAGAACATTCAATCTTTCAAAAATTTTATTATTGCAAAAGCTTTAAAATTTATCTGTTTTCCAGGAATTATGACACTTACTTGGTATTACTTACCCCCCAGACCTCCCAGTCTTGAATTCCACTGCAATAGTAACTAAAAAGGTAAATCGACTAAAAATAGTACGTAACCATGGCAACGACAATAAAATCTATAGACCGGGGGGTTTGGGGTTACGACATTCCCCCCAGTGCATTTGCATAATATCGTATGTAAAATACCATTTTAGTTTTCCTAAAAAGTATGACACTTACTGGGTATTATTTACCCCCCAGACCCCCCGGTTGTGAATTCCACAATAGTTTGTAACCATGGCAACGAGATACATACACTATAATGTTCAATTCGCTTTCAATAAAAACAAAATCTATAAACCGGGGGTCTGGGGGGTATGGAATACCCCCCAGTGCAATAGTAAAGGGTGACAGAACATTCAATTTTTCAAAATTATGCAAAAGTTTAAAATACAATCTTAGTTTTTCTGGAAATTATGACACTTACTGGGTGTTCCTTACCCCCAGATTCCCCGGTCTTGAATTCTATTGCAGTATTGACTAAAAATAGTAGGTAATCATGGCAACAGCCAAACAGATATGTACATTATACTGAAATGTTTAATTCACTTTCAATAAAAAAAATGCATTGACTGGGGGTGTATGGGGGGTATGGAATACTCCTACTACAGAAAAAAACAGTGCATTAGTATAGGGTACCAGGACATTGAATATTTCAAAATTATTCAAAAAATTTAAAATTATACTAACTTAGTTTCTGTTGAAATTATGACACTTACTTGGTATTACTTAACCTCCAACCCCCCACTCGTCTTGAATTTCACTGCAATAATGACTAAAAAAGTAAATCCACTAAAAATAGTATGTAACTATGGCAACTGCCAAACAGATATCTTCAATTCACTTCCAATAAAATCAAAATGCATAGATCGGGGGGTCTGGGGGTATGGAATAATTCCCAGTGCATCAGTATAGGATGCCAAGGCATTGGATGTTTAAAAGTTATGTAGAAGCTTTAAAATACACTTTTAGTTTTTGGAAATTATAACGCTTACTTCCCCCCAGATCACCCAATCTTAAATTTCACAGCAGTAGTGATTAAAAATAATACGCAACCATGGCAACGGCCAAACAAATATTCACATATACTGAAATTTTCAATTCTCTTTCGATTAAAACAAAATAAATAGACTGGGGGGTCTGGGAGGGTATGGAAATTCACATTTAAGTGAATTTTAACTTTGATTTTAAAGACTAAAGTATGAAAAAAAAGGTTTTTTTGTAATGTTTATAATAGTAAAATGTACTATTTAATCGTTAAAATCGGTTATCAGTCCAGGACTATCTGATGAAAATCAAATAATTCGAAATGTAAATGATCATCTACATACTATACCAGGGGTCGGCAAACTTTTTTTGGAAAGGGCCCAATTGTAAAAGTTAGCAGATAGCAAATTCGAAGATGAGGAATTCCACTTATAGAGTAACAAAAAATTAGATCCAATTTTTAATATTTTTAAAAAATATTATCCTACGGGCCGGATTAAAAACAAACGAGGGGCCGGATTTGGCTCCTGAAAGACTAAAAATAAGTAAGTTGAAAAAAATGTAATTGTTTAATTAAAAATTCACTTAACTTGAAATCGTCAAATTCATGTTTAAAATGTATTTCACAAGTTAATAAAACATTTATAAATTTTCTTTTATGATTTGAGTGCAACTGGGGTTTTCAACTTTGGACTTTTTAAGACAGCAAATTATTTTAATTCGAATTTTGAAGTGTTTTTCTTATTTTTGATTTCGTAATAATTTTTGCAATTGTCACACCTAGTTGACATAGAAAGCCGCCAGGGCTGCCACACCCGTAGATTACACCATAATTTTTATACAATGCCTTCTACTTGCAACCACCACAATCTCCGATCTCTCGATGCTCAACACTCTCCTAATCAAACCACCCTGTATATATATCATAAAAATATTGTAGATAAATAACTGCGAAGATTAATTTAGATTAAATCTTATAAATTATGTCATATCATTTCGATTCAAGTATTTTTAATTTTAAAGTTTATTTTTAACAGTCTCAATTGTTTATTGTGCTATCTTGATTTCCTGTTCCATTCAATTTTGCTCAGTCATGCCAATTTGAATGGAAAAATATTGTAGTGACCATGGTACAAAAGTCAAGAGTTTGCTAATTGCTTACCTAAGAGAATCTCGAGCACCCAGGCCAGCTAATTTCGCGACACCGCTTTTCAAAATTTCGTCAGCAATTTTTTCCGACTTGAGCGCTGGTATTGAGATCTCGAAACCATCTTCTCCAGTGTAACCACACCTGGTTATCCTGCAACCATCCACCCCAGCAATGCTTCCGACGGAAGATGTCATGAAGTAAAGTTTAGATAAATTAACATCCGTTAGTTTTTGCAAAACGTCGATAGACAGTGGTCCTTGCAAGGCCAAAAGGGAACGCTCACATGGTTCCAAGAATTTGACATCAATTTTGACATTTGAAGCTTTCTAAAATGTTAATGATATTATGATGCTGTGTTTTAGACATTTTGCCAGTCTCACCAAAGCGGATAATAGCAGTTTTTGGTCGTGGTCTTTTCGAGCAGCATTGGATACTACGTACAAATGACGGTCGTTTACTTTTGTCACAATTAAATCGTCCAAAATTCCCCCGGAGGCATTGGTAAACACCGTCAAAACGGAAGCGTTTTGTTTCAATCCTGCAATGTCTGTCGTGCATAATTTTTCCATGAATTGGATACACCCATCGCCTGGAATACAGAAGAAGGCTAAGTAAGATGTGATTAAATAATCAAAATAATCGGCATACCCGTGATTTCGGTCTGTAACATATGCGACACGTCGAATAGCGATGCGTTTTTTCTTGTGTGCAAATGAGAATTTGTAATTCCTTGGTCGGCATATTGGACTGGCAGGAGAAAACCACCAAAATTTACTATTTTCCCGCCGTGTTTAATATGAAAATCGTTTAACGCTGTAACCTCTGGTTTTGCTTCGGTAGCCAAGCATCTTATGGCAAACGGCTTCACCAAGTTGATAAATCGTTTTGTAATCATCTTATTGTGACTGTGGAAAAATTTCAAAGAAATGATATGTATATTTGGTAAATTCGGTTTATCTTGGGAGGTGAAGAGGTCATGGAAGAATTGCGATAAAAGCAGTATATTTTGTAATTTTTGGAACACAGAAACGTGGTTGAAAACAGCGATAAGGCGGTTGTACAGGGTGTGGCAAAAGTGACAGATATTATTAAACAATATAAAATTAGAATTGGGATCAAGTTGTCTGCTATTGCGTTATCTACTTGATAGTGTGAATCGTAAAAAGGTTTCGTCATGTTCTGACAATACAAAAATTTTGATATCCTGAGAGCGATCAGTAAAATGTACAATGTTGCGATTAGTGCGAATTTTTTAATTTTAAATTTATAATTAGCAAAATGAAGGTCAAGGTGAACTTTTTCTATGATGTTTGCGGTTTTATTAAAATTTATTAAATTATAGAAATTTTTTCCCCCGGCTCAGGCAATTTTTCGCGGAATGAAGAAAGATGCCATTCATAAGTCAGGTATTTGAGGCCAAAAAACGGGAATTCAGTCAAAGTGCAAATATTTTGCTTTATTCTATTTATCGAGGTTTTTAAAATTGAATGTTACATTTTCACTCTGTAACATTGCAGATTGAAAGGATGTGTACCAAATTCAAATATTCTTAAAATTTATCTACAAATTAGCAAAATTTTGATAGCGAAAGATTAGTAACTTTTGATATTGGATGTTCTCAGCGGTTGAGCTAATTGAATCAATATTAAAAACGTTTGGGACATTCTTTGAAGTCCAATTATACCTTATTTTATGTAATTACGCCCATTTTAGTAGTAATAAATTAGACAAAATAAATATACAATATATTCTACCTTAAAATAAATAATAATATACAAAACTAGCCAAAAAAAATAGATTAAGTTTAAAAATATACAGAGCTATGGAAATAAATATAACATAATTGTATCACAATTCTTACAACTGAGAATCACGCCATAATTTTTGATTCTCTGCTTGTTGGTAACTTCTGATGGGTCGACTTCTTTTACAAATAGAATTAATATTTATTCGCAGTGAGAACCATCTCGTCTTCGGCTTTAGCCTCCCTTTTGTAAGTGTCATCATTCACGAGATATAAAATAAGGGCTGCAAAGAGCGCCAGCAACAGGCCAATGATATTTATGAGAACGGCTTGTTCTGGAAGTTCCGAGTACTTTGGCCTAAGAATTTTTCCAAAATTAAAAAAAACTTAAAACTTAAAAAGGCACTTACACCCAATTTCCTTTCTCTGTCAAACCCATCATCGATGCTACAACTGTCAGCAGAAAAATTGCGCTTCCCGATTTTGTATGAATTGGTAATATTAGCGATCTTATAGATTGCGGTAGTCCAGGAAACAGGAAGGTTACAAAACTGATTAGAAACTGCAAACCAAAAATTATTATTATGGGGTGACTTAGACCCACAACTTGTTTCTCACCTGGGAACCATACAAAATAACTGCAAGTAACCCAATCCAAGAGTGCATACTGTACAAATGGGGTTTCGGTTTGGGTTTGGCTTTATTATTGACATCAAACACGGCAACCAATCCGATTATTATTACAATCAAAGCTATGCAGTGGAAAACTGCATGTGCGATTTTCAGACTCTTCTTATTCAAAAACCTAGCTCTTCTGTATATTAAAATTGCTGCAGAAAAAATTTATGATGCTTGTTAATTTTTAAAATTTTAATTCTAAATAATACGTACATTGAGATTGGATGTAAACGAAGCCAATGACCATGCAGGCTGGGTGCCAGTTAAATTGCAAACTCGGATTTTCCCATCCGAAACCATTTTGATATTTTATAATCCAGTATATAACCAAACCAATTTCAAGCAGTCCTAACACCGCAGCTGTGTTGCACAAGAAATTGAATTTCTGAAACCTCTTTTTTTCGGATTCCATGGCGTAAATAAAAGCAAACGAAATAAAGCAGAGCGTTGAGCCTAATAAAGTAAACTAACAAATACATCGTTGAAGTGCTTTAAATAGAAATTCAGCTACGCTTATCTATAAGTATCGCAGATTTGATCAAAAGAATGTTTATATCAACGTGATTGTACTGACGGAGATTGTCCATCAAGATCAACAATTAGGACTTTAATTGCACGTGTTCGATAGACGGGATTGGTACTTGACTTGCTCGAGCCGGAAAACCGCTCTATCTGCTCCAATGAAAATGTTCAAAGGTCACGAGTTAATACTGATGAACTATTATTTAACTTTTACCCTGTATAGTTAGTATATTTCAGCACTTTCATTTCAGTATGGAGTGACTTAGAATCACCAATCTACAAAAATCTTAAACATTCCAATAACATCAAACAACTGTTTTCCAAAATTGATGAAAAACAGCCCCCTCCCTTTTTTTAATAAAAACGACTACTGTTTTGTAATCCTAAGAATATGACAGTCTCATCGTGCGTATTTCTAATGGATGTAAAGCATTTGTGAAGGAATGCTAGATCCAAAGGCAGCTCTCGAAAAAAGAACGGTAATGGCCCAAAAATCGAACCCTGAGGTACCCCAACGGCGACACGAAACATAACACACATAAATTCTCTCATAAGAGTTAAAAATTCTTTCGGCCTGTGCTTCGTGCAAAAATTGGCGGTTGTGGGATAAAAAAGTAATACACTTTAGGCCCTGGATGTATAATATACCATTAAACAATAATTTCACACATCATAGAGTGTGTAATTTTTACTACTTTTTTATAAAATATGAAAAATGGTTTACAGCCAAAAGAAAATTGTTTATATTGTACAAGATAATTATTACAGCTTTTTTCTTGCAAAAAATAGTTTTTTAAATTACATCATTTTTAATTTTCACTTTTAAGTAATTTTTAATAATAGTTTTAATTTTGTATATCTTATCTCAAATAATATATCCGTAAAATTTATATATAATCTATACATGAGAATTTGGAAAAATTTATCTTTGATAAAATTACCTAAATCGGTGCTTTTCAACATTTTTTGCTAGCAACGAAACATTTCGAAAAAATAATTCAATTAATTAAACCATAAAAATTATTCACATACATAACTTTATTCCCGAAGGTATACACACTATTTTTTGCACTTCCAACCGCGAATTTTATTTTTATATTCAAATATTCGCAGAGTTTAAATTTGAAATTGGTTTGAATTTAGCGCGTTCTTAAACTTAGGTTCCGCCAGCGCGGTACGGGCAGAGGGATCACATTTCGGCGTTTTTCCGGTCGAGGACAGGTGGTTTTTATCATTGGTAATCTTTTGTGATGTATTTGTAATTTTGGGGTTTGTTATTTTAATTACTTGTGATTCGTTAAAAGGGGTCGATTTAAAGATAAATTTATGTCAGGGCCGTAGTAGGAATTTTTTCAAAAATGGCCGATGTTACCAAGGATTGCCATCTAATTAATTTAGTTATCCAAATGAATGTTGTTACGCCTGACTGCGCTATTGTTTCTACGCAAGAGATGCATTCCGACTTTAACAACAACGAAAAGGGGGGACAATTTTGTGATAGTGTTGTGAAAGTTGCTCATGTAGGTTTTTGCTGCGTTGGGTTATTTTATTCTTGAGAGATGCTTGATTAATTAGATGCAATCTTTATGATATTATTCAGGTCAGGTCTGGGGTTTTGGTAATTTCAATTTATGTTGTAAGGGTCACCGTTACCGAATTTGAATTTCATGATCGCATATTTGAGGTTTACACAACGGAAAAACTTGGCAAAATATAAGTTTTAGTCAAATGTTGGTCAAAGGTAACACTTTTGCAGAGCATTTTTGTGACTATGATATTCAAATCAGGCGCTTAAGCATTAGTAAGGATTAATACTTGTCTATGAATACGGGCGTAAGTGAACTTTCCTACTTTTTCATTTGTTTTTATTTAGCGGGAAGAACAGTGGTACTTTGCTCCCCAAAACAACTGACTGTCTTTGAGGAATTGAAATAGCCACTTTGTTACTTATATTAGCAAAGAAACGTATGATTTTATTGTACTAGGGGGAAGAATATTTGAGGAGTAGCGTAGCGTAGCCGAGTGCAAAGAGATTTTTTCTTGTTTACGATTTGTATAAGACACTAATGATAATAGTTTAAAATAACAAGAGCAACTTTTCTAAGACGAACCATAGGATTTTTCATGGAATTTTTTTCAGTGGTTTTAGAATTTGGCTCAGAGGGAACCTAATGTCAAATTTTTGGAATTGCATATTGTTAAGGTGTCGATCTGGAGGAAATAATTGTTTTCATTATTAAAATTTATATTTTTTGCATTAACCTTGATTAAATATTGCGTTGTTTGTATAATCTTGCAGAAGTTGGCATGACGATGTGTTCATTTTTGTTGCTAGAAGGGGAACGTGCGCCCTCCGCCCTGCCGAATATCAGCTGTTTCTACAAAACATATTATAACAGAAAATTGTTTTTCCCAATTTCTGTTACAAAAAGTAGGCTTACTGTATCTTTCCTATTGTCCCCCTTGGATTAGAAGTTACGTGACTGATAAGGCAGAATTTCGCGATGGTATGGTGGGAAGCGGGGGCGATCAACGAGCCTTGAATGCGAGTGGCTGTGGATGCGGTCAATTTTTCCGCTTCCGCTCCGGGCGCTATAAGCGGTTTTGATAAATGCAACTACGCCAAGAGTCGGATTCACACAAAAAGTGAATTTTTTCCGAAATTTGTTGTCCAACCACAAATTTAATTTTTTTATTAGTTAATTAGACTCTCATTCTTCATAATTTGTTGTAAAAAACGAAATTCTGGTATCTTTACTGTCCTCACAACCTATTTTAATTTTGGTGGGCGGGGTTACAGTTCAAAAGAGCCAATGACAAAATTGCATACCAAATTAATTTTTAAAGCCGTTTTTTTCTAAAATTTGTGAACCCACGGCAAATTTTATTTTTTTATTACGCTAATTAGACCCTCATCTTTCATAAACCGCTTAAAAACGGTTAAAATCCAAATTTGGGATTCTTAACTGTCAACCAATTTTGTTAAATAAACGTCATTGTTTTACTCATCATAGTTTTATTTCCTTATTTCTTTTAGGAAAGCGAAAGAACGAAATAAGCCATACGAATACACGACTCTTGCTTCCGCTCACAGTAAAGCTAGTTTTAAACAACTATCAGGGTACAACACGTTCTTATAAATTTGTGTTTTTGGGAATCGAGGCTCTCTCAGATTAGCGAACATTCTCATTTCAATATCTTCTTGCGTGGTTCTAAAAACTAGAATTAATTGATCGGAATATTTAAGAAAAACTAGGAGATCTGGCAAAAACATAAAATAAAAGGAATTGGTCGGGGGCCTGGTTACCCCTGGTTTATTTTTATCAGAAGTGAATTGAGGTTTTCGGCATATCCGCTTGCTCGTTGCTACGGTAACGTGACATCTTTCCATGTTTTCGTATCTCTAAATTGGCGGGTGCTGGATATTGCCAATACAGTTTCCGGTGCTGCTTTCTCAATGCTAACGCACGATAGGAGTACAAAGGCGCTGTACATTTGCGTTTGGAAATTCTCGTAATGGCGCCGTTAAAATTAAGACTTTAAATTCGTTAAAATTAAGTTATTGGCGATTTAGCCTCTTTGAATTAGGCACATGGAATTATATAAGTTTATTATATTAGCGAAAGGAGAACGCCGCCCCACGTTGGGTGTCGTCGCGTCTAACCGCAAAACCGTCGAGCGTGGTGCGAACACGTGTCGCCCGATTGCTAAATTGACAAACCCACAATTTGCCAAAAAATTACTGCGCGGCGGGCCGTGTTTTATGTCGATCGAAATGGAATAGGCCCCACGTTGGGTGCCGTCGCGTATAGTCGGTAAACTTTACGATTATAAAAGTGACGATACCTTACGGCTGTAACCTACAGTCTCATTTACCTATTTCGGCTATAGAGTATCGGCTCTAGAAAAAGTATTGAAAACTAACTTTAACCTACAGCCTGATGTACCTTTTTCACCAAAATTTTACTTTTTTGGTATCGGCTCTAGAAAAAGTACAAAAACTAACTCTAACCTACAGCCCGATCTACCTTTTTCGCGAAAATTCCACCTTTTGGTATCAGCTCTAGAAAAAGTAACAAAAACTAACTCTAACCTACAGCCCGATCTACCTTTTTCGCGAAAATCCAACATCTCATATAAGGTGGACGCAATTGAGACATGAATGTTGAACAGACCAAACGAAAGAAAGATCCTAATGTGGAGTGTTCCTGTTGTGTAAAATGCCATTAACAGCGGCGCACCAATTTGTCGGCGTTTTGATGTTTGGCAAGAGATGGATGGTTGGTGTGGCTATGTACTGCCGCACTCGAACTCTGAATATTGTTTCCGGGTAGTTTTAGGGTGTTGCAAGCTTGCTCTACTGCTGATAAACCATTGGGTTAATCTAGGTATGGGTATTAGTCACTTGGATGGTCGTGCAGTTAAACTGTAGACTTTTAAATAGTCGTTTAGATTTCAAATATTGGAAAATGTTTAGTGTTGTCTCATATTCTGGTAAATATACACACGCCCACCGTTTGTTATCTTGAGGAGAATAAATTAAAACTGTTTGTTCTTTTGTTTTTTTATTTGTTCTCTGTATTATTTGTAGAAATTCACGGCCTACCATCGGAGCTTAGTCAGTGCCAAGGGCAGAGGTAAATGTATTTTTGAAACAAGAGAACCCACCTCTTGTGTAGAAGTAGTTAAGAAAAGGGCGAAAAATTGTTGTACTGACCAGTTTATTTTTACGATTTGTCACAAATTTAAACTTAAAATACTGGTACTATGAAGAGTATATCGTTTAGTGCCGGAGTTGGCACCGACCTGTTCTGCAATGTTGGAATTGCATTAGAATTAACTTGGGCACCAGTCTGATAGATTTTTGGAAAGTAGCTCGCCTCATATCAAGAGGGGGGAGAGTCAATCACGATTTGTTGTAGTCTACCGTTCGCAAGCAAATTAAATTCATTCGAGCATAAAACATGACGACTGTCATGGCCTGGTAGTTAGCTGCCAATACCATGGTAGGTACCAGTTTCCGATCTGGTGACAGTCTAACTTTTTTATAATCTTCTCTGTGTTTGAGTAGTACATAAAGACGGCGGTCCCTCTGTGTTGACGACTTCCAGAATCAACAACAAAAATAAGGTCACAGGTTCACTCCCCAACAAAGTTTCAACAACCGTAGAGCCTTATTGCTAAAACTTTTCTTTATAGAAAGAGAGTGTCCAGAAAGACTGAAAAATATAAAATGCTTTTATGCTAGATTTGTTCAAGACCCCCCCCAGAATTCCTTCTACGTTGTAACAGAAGATACTATTGAAAGCACAGCCCCCTTTAATTTATTATTTTTGATATGTAATAATGATGGGCGTCGCCAAACCCTTATTGATAGACAACCTACAAATTCGGCTCTATTATATTTATTTAATACCAAAATTTTAGCGCAAGTTTTTTGACTTATTACGAATCTAATATTTTTGTTCTCTTCTCCCCTGAAAATTTTCTGGCGGTGCCATTGGTAATAACATAAACAAATTAAAATACATTGGTAATAACAAATTAAAATATATGTATGATATATTCCACCTGAAAAAATATTATACAAATCTAGCAAAAATGAAACAATTAGATTTCATACAGGGTGAATAAAAAAAACAGCACCATAGAAATAAATACAACATAAAAATAGTACTTAATTACATCACAATTGTTACAATAGGAGCACCTTCACTTAAAACTAAAGTCTGTAAAAAAATAAAATTTTAGTTTACAAGAATTTTTAGATTTTAGTTCCCTGCTTGTGCGTGCACCTCCAGACCAACGGCGTATTTTTGGTTTCTTGTACAAACTGAAGACATACTCTTTCACTGATCTGTGAGAATCATTTCATCTTCAACCGTAGCCACTCTCTTGTAAGTCTCATCATTCACAAGATATAAAACAAGGGCTCCAAATGACGCCAGCAATACTGCGATGGCGTTCATCAAAACGGCTTGTCCTGGTAGTGCGTCGTAATTTGGCCTGCGATTTACCAAATTAAAACGGAAGAAATTAAAATAAAACGATTGACTTACATCGACCATAATGCTTTCTCTTCCAAACCCATTATTGATGCTACAATTGTCAGCAGAAAAATTGCGCTTCCTAATTTTGTATGAATCGGTAAAATTAGAGATCTCAACGATTGCGATAGTCCAGGGAAGAGGAAGGTAACAAAACTTATTAGGAACTGAAAACAATTTGATTTACACGGTGACTTATGACCAGATCTCTTTGCTCACCTGGGAAGCGTACAAAATAACTGCAAGCAGGCCAATCCAGGAGTGCATGGTGTACAAGTTGGGCTTTGGTTTTGGTTTGGCATAATTGTGGGAATCAAACACGGCCACCAAAGCAATCACTATGAGAATCAAAGTGACCCCGTGGAAAGCTGCATGAGTGATTTTCAGAGTCTTCTTGTTCATAAACCTAGCTCTTCGATATATTAAAATAGCTGCAGAAAAATATTTGAAAATTAACAACAACGAAAAATATGGAATGAAATACGTACACTGAGAATGGATGTAGACGAAGCCGATGATCATCAAAGCTGGATGCCAATTAAACTGAATGGCCGGATCGGTCCATTGGAAACCACCTTGATAGTGCAAAATCCAAAACAAAACCAAGACAATTTCAACGAGTCCCAATACGGAAGCTAAGTTGCACAAAAAATTAAATCTTTTAACCATCTGGTGTTCAGATCGAGCTTCCATGATGTTACTAAAAATGAACAAAACAAACTAGAGCGTTACGCGCAATAAAGTAAACGAACGAGTAAATATTTGAAGCGGTACTTTAAACAGACCCACTTATAAAAATAACGGTTTAAATATGAACAATGCTCATCTACAAGTATCGCGTACCTGATTAGGCCCACCGTGTCTTGATCTTCAACAGAGGACGATTCGGAATCGTATCCCATTCAAATAGAAAGGCGAGCAACAGGTCACATAATCGATAACAAACTCCCCCGCAGAGCCGCACTTTTATGATAATGCCCGCTTCGCACGCATTGGCTGCTACCTACCTACCACGTAAACAAATGAACGCATAGCCGTCGACGCGGTTACTACACAGAGGGAATTGCTTATCGATCCACCATGGAACGTACGCTCACGTTCTACTTAGGAAGAAATTTAATTTTGTAGTGCAATAAATTTTATTTATGTCTCAAATAATGTAATTCCAGCTCCGCCACTGTGAATGACTTGGTGAATTTTTATTGTTTTGTTTTTGTTCAATATTTCTACTAGACATTTTTCTTATGTCAAATTGTTGCATATTTTATTTTTGAAAACAAAATAATAATATATTAGATTATCAGTGCCGGATCTAGTACGATTTGGACGCCAAGGTTAATAAGCACCTCCGTAGCCATCAGAAAGTTGGGGTACGTACCCCCTTCTCCAAGTCAACTGTTTTTGAAATACATCCATAGAATATTGAATAGCATCTTCTATCTAGTAAAAAAAAGAGTTCCATTCCCATACCCCCCCGGTCTGTACAAGTTTGAACTGGGTGTTTTCTCTAATTATTATTTCACACTCAACTCATTCGAAAAAAAATCGGATGGATGAAGTTTTTTAAAATTAAGAAAGATTTTCTGATTCATTGATTCTACCGACTAGTGACTAGACATATTACGTAACCATGGCAACGCCAAACAGATAGGTATATATTGCTATGGAATATGTTGAATGTTGGCTATTTAAGCTACGTTACTGCTTTGACAAATGTACTTAAAAAGCTTATTAATATTCAAAAGAAACCGCAAAACCGTATATTTGCAGTTGTTTAATAACTGCATCGCAATAATCACTAAAAATGTTACGTTGCCATAGCAACGGCCAGGCGAATATGTTGAAAACCTTGTTTTTGTTTGTATGTTTTTAAATGACATCAAATGTTTAAACTTTATCGTAAAAGCTCGATGATACCATTTTAGTTTCCTTGGAAATGACGACATACAGGGCAAGGGGGTAATTGCCCCCCTTCCATGCATATGGGAGCACCAGTACACCGAACTAGGACCATACCATTTTTTTTTTGGAAATTATGTTTTTTGACACTTAAAAAAAAATTTGACACTTTCTAAAGGGGGGTACCCCGACCCCCGAATAATGTTTTTCAATTTATGTTCTTGACATATTTTATTGTTTTAAATTGAGAATTTATTGACATGCTAAGATCTTGCTAAATCGTGAATTTTTTTAAACCATTCCGAGCCACCAGGGGAGTTCTCTACTTGAGATTTTGATTACTTTTTGAATGGGATGATAACTTATTATGTCAACACATACAATTTTTACAAACCTCCACCTTATTGCACTTTTAGAAGTACATTTAAAAAAAAGAACTTACTCATAAGTTATCAAAGGTTCTTCTTCGCTCATGTTTTTCTAAAAACTTGAAAATAAAATGATTATCAGGTACCAACACACAACAAATGAATACACTTTGAAGTGTTTTGGAAATAACAAAAACAGGATAGATTAACAAATACAATTGATAACAACATTCAGACACAGATAACAGGAATACGAACTTAAATACAAATTAATTCAAATATTGAGGCATAATTTAGAGCAAACATAAAATTTAGAATCAACAATTTATAGATTATACCGCAACTAGAAAGATTTGCATCGGAATTTAACAGGAAAGGGTTTGATAAAATTTGAAAACTTCATAATGATTTTAACCTATAAAAATTGACAGTATCTGATAAAAGGAAATTTAGTTACAAATTCAAAATTATTAAACGAATAAACGATTAACTTTCAATTCCAAACGTACAAAAATTTGATAAACCACTGTGAAAAAACCTTTGTTTTCTCGTGAATCTATTCATGCGCATCTTGGTTGAAGTTTAGATTACCTGCATATTATAATTATGTTTCGAGTATTTCCGTCGAACTAATTCAATTAACTTGAAATCATTAAATTTGTTTTTACAACTACAAGTTTAATGGCCTTTAACATCAATGGCTATTTAAAATTATTTATTATTGATACACTATTACAAATTTTTAAATTTCCATTAATAGTAAATTTTTAAAATGCAAAATAATAGGCTATAAAATGCTTAAACCATAAAAAACAGCATAATATCTCTTGAAGCAGCCCGTTTTTTATGCAAAAATGCCAAACTATCGTTATGGTTAATTTGAAAATCGCATGCTTCAATACGTAAAAAAATGAACAACAGCTTTGAATATACAGTATCAGATAAGCAAATCTTATGGGAATTTTATTATCGCGATGATAGTACGGACAAATTTTATTTGCACCACCCTGTACGATGATAAAATTATTATCGGAAATGTGGTTAAAGCTGTCAATCAAACCGAAACGATTGATTAAACACACAAACATTAAGAAAATTTTCCTGTTACGTGTAAATACTATTTTGATCTTATATTTGCAGATAGAAAAGCAACATAACCTTACTTTTCGATACTGTCGAAGTGTCGCTATGTTGTAGTTTAAATCAAAGTTGTGAATGAAAAATGAATGCATTAGGTTTAAGTTTAATTATGAAAATGGGGTGTTTTTGTAGTAGGCAATATATTTATGTAAATAATTCAAAATACGAAGTCAAGGAACAATTAGCGCAAGGGTAAGTTGCGAATGAAATCTTGTCTTTCTTGTTAAGTGCATGTTTTTCTTTAAGGGGGTTCAGCACGATAGATTTAGTTAACAACACGCATAACAAAAAATCCTACGTTATCAAACGAATAATGTGTCACAGTGTGGATGACCAAAAAGTCGCCTTACAAGAGATCGAATATTACAAAAAGTTAAAACATCCCAACATAATCGAACTGATCGATTCGACTTTTAAGGGTAAACTTCTAGGCGGTTTCGTTGGGACCGTATAAAAACGCATTCTTTGCAGGGTCAGCTGATATAGTGGTGAATGCAACTTCGGAAGTCTTCATTGTCTTGCCTTACTATAGGAGAGGAACTTTACACGATCATTTAGAGGCAAAGAGTTTGACATCGTCCCATATGGACGTGAGCGAGGTTTTGCAAATTTTTCAGGATGTCTTGAGTGCGATCAAGTACATGCACGATTTTACACCCGAACCCCTAGCTCATAGAGATATTAAAAGTGCCAATGTTTGCCTGACTGAGAGTATGTGTCCGATTTTGATGGATTTGGGTTCTGTTGCGCCTGCCGTTGTGCAGGTTTGTGGATCCCACGATGCTCAAAAGCTACAGGATATTGCTGCCGAACGCTGTTCTATGCCATATAGAGCTCCCGAGTTGTTTAACGTGAACAGTTATTGTGTGATTGATCAACGCACCGATATTTGGGTAAAAAGTGACGTCAATTAACATGAACTGAAATTTATCTTGAGGTTTTAGAGTTTGGGTTGTCTTTTGTATGCGATGTGCTACTTTAAATCGCCGTTTGATGCGGTTTATGAACGGGGCGATTCTGTGGCCCTGGCTGTGATATCTGGCAAGGTTGGCTTTCCTCATCTTGAAGATACCCCTTACCCTGAGGTAACTAGCAGCAATAGACTTACATTATCTAATTGTTGTAATTTGTAGGAAATTCACGACCTAATCTCTTTCATGCTGAAAGAGAATCCAAATGAACGTCCTTTTATAAACGAGGTTATAGGTAAAACACAGGATGTAGTAAACCTAATTCAACATAATGTTTGAGTAAAATTTCTTACATTCCATTTTAAAATTTTAATTTATTTTAATATAATAAAGTCACTTTTAATAAAAATTGTAATAATATGTACTTGTAAAAAATATTTGACCTTTTAAGAGTGATTTTCCTCTGACGATCCAAGTAGGGACTGTTCCTCCTCTAAAGGCATTCGTTTGTAGTCTTCGTGGTTGACGAGAAACAGAATCAGGGCTCCATATATTACCAAAATGATTCCCATGCAGTTAACCAAGATGCTTTCAGGCGTAAACATCGAATAGTTTTTTCTAAAAATTACAAGTCATTTAAATATTGAGAGATTTGATTGGTGATAGCCATTTATTAGTTATTAATGGATACGTAATAGCTTTGCAATGATTACTAATACCACAGATGGGGTACACATGGACAAAAAGAGTTTATTTAGGGATTAACTAAGTAATTACAAGTTTGTAGTTTTTTTTTTATTGGGATCTAGCATTAAGCAATGCGCCCATCGGTGGAAATGGTAACATCTTAGGTTGTAGGGCAAGATTTCTTTTATTCAACCTGGTAACATTTAAATAGAATTATAGTGGATGTATATGTAGGTGTGTATTTTTTAGTTGAATAATATGTATTATCATTTTTAAATTAAAGAACTATCGTTGAGGTTATCGGTCTGATTAAACAATTTTAAAATTGTGCAACGTTTCGGGCCGTTTATTGACCCATTTCAAGGTAGTGCGTAGGATAAATGTAAGTTAATGAGAAAACTTTTTGGTTCTGATTGAAAATTATTTAATTAGACCGATAACATCAACGATAGTCTTTTAATTTATCATTTGGTCAACTATATTTCGTATAATTATCATTTTTATTTAATCGAATTGGATTTAAATAATATATTATGGTATTTTAGGAAAGAGCATTTACACTAGGTATAATATGAAGGTTTTATTTTATAATCTGGCAGCAACCAATCAAATTAACACAATTAAGGTATCTGTATCTTTTTTTCTTATATTTTAATATTATAGGTTTTGCAAACTCTTATAACATATGAAGACGACCGCATCCTGGCGCTTAAGTGCGCCGACTGCTAGCCGAGATTCCCCGATTCAAACCCCGACGATTTTTTCTATAAAAACTTACATTGTTCCAAAAGCTGTCAACTCGGTTAGTCCCATTAGAGCCGTGACTATGGTTGAGAGAAAATGGCGCTTCCGAATTTTGTGTGTACCGGATGGTAGAAAGCTCTAATCTGGTAAGCTAGTCCGGGAGCTACGAACATAACACCTCCCAAGACGAACTAAAATTTGAAGACGTAAAGTGGTTTGTAACCGGATTTACATGTTTGATTACCTGAGACAAATATAATCCAATGGTTCCTAATCCCATCCAAGAATGCACCGAATAGACATTCTTCATTCTAGGAATAGAATAATCGTGAGTGTCAAAGACTGCCTTAACGGCAAACACTAGAGCTGTTATAATGGCAGCGTGAAAAAGCCCATGGATAATTTTTAGTGTCATCTTCTGAAAGCCCCTCAGTCTTCTGTATACGAGTATAGCTAAAAAACGGATACTTACTGGAAGAAACAAAGAAACGAATCATACCTTGTCCGTGGACGTATACAAATCCAATAATCATGAGAGTTGGATGAAAATTAAACCTGTCGGCTGGATTTTTCCAATGGTAACCATTTTGGAATCGTATCATCCACACCAACAGTAACCCCACATCTATGAGCCCCAAAAGTGAGGTAAAATTACAAACTATATTCAATCTTCGTATTTTACAACTTCGCTCTTCGTCCATTTTTGCACCTATTCGTTCGACTAGATGAAACGAAATGAATCTTGTTGTCAATGCCTGCAGTAAACATCCTTAATGATGATAAATGATAATTTAAATTATTTTATTTTTAAATTTTTTGTAAGTAAACAAATTACAACGTCATGGCAGTTTAATCGACTAAATTAATCTTGTGCTCATAAAATTCGAAAATATTTTTATTGGATATAAAAAATAATGTTGATAGTAAGAAGCGTTGGTCATTTCAAATGTGGATATCTACGAAACAATCAAAAGCTTCTTTGTTGGTTTTTTGGTTACCATCATATTCGTTTAAATTTCACGAGTAATAAATCAAAGTTGATATGAAAATCATAAGTTGTGGTGAACGTGCAAATATTTTATTGTTTATATAAATTTTCACTTTTGGAATGCTTTTAATTAAGATTGAATTTATCAAATAAACTATTTTTGGTATTTTAAAGTATTAGCATACATTTCGAAAACATCCTCTGATAAATTAAATTTTTCGTAGCTGAGTATTTGGCGCGCTTGGTGCTTATCTTAACCTTGAAAAAAGGTCCGTGACAACATGTTATATTTGTTCTCAATAGTTTAGACAGGGAAGAGGATTTCAAGTCGTGTAACAATTAAAAAGTTAAAATGTTTGTTTTTAATGCCCTTCACGGTAAACTCTTGAAAATAAATATCTGCTGTCGTAGACTTTATTGTAGGAAATTTAATTGTTATTATTTTATAATTTTGTCGTGTTTCCTATCATTTCCACAGTGTTTCCATTGTAAAAACTGAGAGGAAAACCCCAATTTTATGAACAGATGGAAATTTTATTCTGCAAAATAACAGGAACTGGCCACAATTAGTACGTTCTGTGTAATCTATTTTGTTTTAGTTTTACTTAATATTGTAACGGATTGATTAAGTTCATACAGAACGGAGGTCAGTCAGTCTTGGATTGTAGTGCAATCTAGCTTAAGACGCATAATTTGAATCGCAGCAATGACTTGATCTGATTAAATTCGATTTCAATTGGTTCATGTTCTGTACTTTATAAAGTCGAGTGCGCTCGACTACTAAGCTAACTGCACACACTTTTATCATAATCATTTGGCCTAAATTATCATCGTAAATATCTTATGTATGTGATATGGGGGGGGGGGAGGATTAGTGGTAGTGATTGGGTTAGTTAGGTAGTACAAAAAAAAAAAAGAATAAATAAATTATATAATTATATCTATAATATCACATTTTTGTAAAATAATTTCTATTTTAACAATTAATTATAGAAAAGTGTGATGTACTTCAAGTTGAATATGAAAATAATTTCGAAAACATGAACAAAATTTTTAAATCGTACATACTTTTAATTATAACGCGGGCACAGCGAATTTCATGCTGATTCGCGATTCAAATTCGTAAATATTTTTCGGCCGATGGTAAGTCATGAAATCTTTTTTTTTCTCCCATGTGATGTCACATTCTTGACTGTGCCAACAACTGGCTGGAAAATTATTTTGAATCGCGAATCATGGGCGCCGACAAACGAAGCTAAGCATTTTAACTCTCCTCCCGTTAGCAGGAGGACGCAGTAAAATATATGAAATTGTCCAGCTAAAATAACAAGCAGACAAATTCTGGCGCCACCTCGTGACGCTATTCGAGAAAATGGTAAGCGGTTTAGTTTTCCTTCCGCGCCCATGTCTTTAAATCGACTTATTTTATTTGACTTTCTATTCTACAGTATATCAGCTAGAAAAATTAAACATCGGAATCTTTTGTCATCAGTGCCGTGGTCACTTCGTTTTCTATATCTTCCGTTTCTTTTCCCACACCATCAACGACGACGGTATGATTTACATTGGTATGATTTCTGTTCAGATCGATAGTACTTGGCGGCAGGTTTCCACTATTGGCATCTTCGATAGCTTTTCTAAGATCGGTAAGGCCAACCACTCCTACCAATTTTCCTATAGCTGTTACGTAAGCGTGGTTTACCCCCACCATGGAGAAGAGCGAGTGGACTTTGAGTAACGACGTTCGTTCTACCAACTGGAATGGAGCTGGATCGATGTGACATCTGCTAAATTCGGCAGGCAATTGCATTTCTTCGTCTTCCCATCTTCTCTGATCCTCGGTCGACATATCACAGACACGTTCTTTTGGCTGAAAATGTTAACAATAAATCTCCCGAAACAATTCGAACTACCCATCACTTACCAATTGTACCTTTTTGAAACTTGTCGGACTTATAGGAAGAATTTGTGCTTTATTCGTAAGCGAATTTTCTCCCAAAACGGATTGGGATTCGTTGTGCTCGACATCTTGAAGTTGTGCCGACTTCCTAAATATGGCTTCGAAAGCTAAACGTATTCTGCTTTCAGCTCCGGTTACAGTGGTGTATGGTGTCGTACCCGGACTGGTGGACATCAACGGACTGAATCCTTTTAGTGTGAACGAGTTGGTTTTCTTAAGTATGGATTTTTTGGGTTGGGTACCGAAAACCGGATGGAATGTTGGTTGATCAAGGTTTAAGTGATTTTCTGACATTTGTCTGAGTCCCAGCATGTCAGGTGCAGGCGAAACGTGGAATCTGGACGGTCGTCTTTGACGTTCTTCCGCCCTTCTTTGGGCTTCTTCCTTAGCCTTTTCCTGTGCTTCGCGTTGCCGTATGGCAGCAATTTGCAGTCTCCGTTCTCGACCGATGTGATGCTCGATGAGTTCGATCAAATTCATCCGTTGGATGGAACCGAGCAAAACCATATTGTCGGGGTTATCTACTAACGGAAAACTTTTCAAGCTTTTGTTTTCCTTTAGTATCGCTTTCAGTTGTTCGTACGACATGCCCTCGTAGATGTATTTGACGTCTCGTGTCATAAAATCTTCCACGTAGACGTCGTACATGCCTGAAAGGAAAATGAAGGTTGGACTGATTGAAAGATTTGTTTTGGATTACTTACCACTGCTACTGGGTAAAAAGTCCGGAAGATATGGCAACTTTTTGATGAGAATAATACTGTCGTAAATACTTGGGAATAGTAAACTAGCAATGGCATTAGATATTAGAACTGCAATCATTATTGGGATAATGTGGGTTATTTGGCCCGTCATTTCGAAAACGATTACAGAAACTGAGATGGTGTGGGTAACTGCTCCACTGAAAGCTGCCGCTCCAACTGCTGCATAACCACCAGGAACAATTTGGGATACTCTTCCACCATATTGCATTCCTTAAAACCGGGAAGTTAGGTACAGGGAGATGATTCCGATTGGACCATACTCACCGGTAGAAAACCACATGTGCATCAATTCTCCAATAATTCTCCCCAAAGCTGCTCCAATTTTGAAAACCGGAATGAAACTTCCGCTGGGTACGGGAATGGTAGAGCTTATGATGGAAAAAATAAACTGAAAAACAGACACAATAGCACAAAATTTTCTTTTAGTCGAGTAGCCAACTTACGGTAAACAAAATAAATCCTGCTAAACTGACATACACTCCAGAATACGGAGTAATCCAATGCTTAATTGTCGCTTGCTCTTCCACAGTTAAATTAGAACTGGTCCAAGTGAAATTACTCAGCAAATTGGAAACTTGTTCGTGGGTGGTGAGGTCCCCAGCCATGAATTGACCAAAACCGAGAGGAAACGAAACGGTTGATACCAAGAGGGGACACGATTCCCGGATACAAAAATCGGCTAAAACGTTACACAACTAATTTAATTTTAAAACACCTAATCAAAAATATAATCTTTGGAACTTTTACGAACTTCTTTTGGAGAAAATTATTGACAGTCTTATTTTTGCGCATAAACATAACGTAACGTCGATGCATCCATACATAAAAAGAACCACCAAGTCCACACAGTGCTCTAAAAAAAAAGATGGGTGTAAGTTTTTGGTTATGGTTCAAGTGGGGGAAATGATTACCCAATCAGTGCAAATACGAAGAGCTCTTGAGGATCGAAGGGAAAATCCATGGTGAAGCTGGTTTTGAAAACCGCCGTGACGGTTTCGGCCTTTTCGAACCACACAGAGAGCAGCCGAAAAACGGTGGCTCCCCAAACGGCGGTAAAAAAACCGCGCCAATAATTTCTCACGGCAAAATAAACTGTGGTTACTTCTATGCTGAACAAGACTCCTCCAACAGGGGCGGCGAAGCAGCTGGCAACTCCAACTGCACAAGCGGCTGCCAACATTTCCGTGTTGCGGCTCTCGTTCTCATAAATGCCCTTAAATCCGGTGATCAGTTTGCTCAATAAAGTTGCCACGATGCTGGCAATGTGGACGAACGGACCTTCTTTTCCCAGGGGCATTCCGCTGCCCAAAGTTGCGGTCAAACCGATTACTTTTGCGATTAGGGTCCTGAAAGTGAGATATTCCTTCAAGGCGACACCTCGCAGGATGGTTTTCATTTCGGGGATTCCGGAACCTGAAAAGAGGAAAAAATTTGGTCAGCGTCTGCGTTAATTTGTTTTGACGATTTGGGTGTGATTGTAAAAAATTAATTAATTACTTTTGTAGGTCAAAATATTTGACACGTTATTATAATAATAAATAATATAGTAATTAACTGGTAGATGCTAAAATTTACGACCGACTTAAAAAAAACTGTTTTGGATGCAATTACAGAGGATGCTCGGCCGTTTGCGGTCAGATTTATTGAAATGTAAATCTTCGGTGCATTGACGACTTACAATCGACCTACAAGTAATTACGTTTAATAAATTTTTCCAAATCAACACTTTTTTGCTTCATTAAATTACGAGGTTACCAAATCAATAAACAAGTTATTTTTACGTCTTTTGGGTTGAGACCACTCGTTGGGTGCGTGATCCACCCCAGCAGAATTTTCTCTTTGATTCTTGTTTGAATAGCACGAGATAATGATAGATTCACTGTTTCATTTATTACAGAGCTCAAATTTTCAAAAGAAAATTTGCAAATTGTGGTAGTACAAAAAAGTTGTTATTTTAAATTTATGTATGGAAAACAAGTTAATAAAGTTCGTCATAGATACAGGGTGACCTCTTTAGGAAAGTTTTTTGAGACAAGCATTTTTAGAAAAGGTGGTTTAATTTAACAAAAAATTGGAATGATATTTTTTTGTAGATGTAAATAATAAAAAAAAAATTGAAATGGTGGACGATCGATGACCGTTAGGCGTTTGTTTTCTTGGACTTGGCCTGAAAGAAAGAAGATATGTAGATTAGAGATTCTGGAACGAAAGGGTGAAAGTTGCAATGAAGTTTTGGAGTTATCGTAAGAAGTTCATCATCATCAGATGCACACTGACTTGCGATAACCATGATTAAACTAAACCACCTGTATATTTTTGAATGTGTATGTTATTTCATAGTGGGCTACACCGGAACTTCACTTTAAATCGAGATTTTGATTAAAATTTTGGAAATTACCATAATGATATTCACATATTTCGTGTTACTGCGAAGGCCGCTTTGGTGCTAGTGGGATTTGATTAATCTAATTAATGATTAAAAGCAATTATTCGCGAAGTAATTATTATAATGATTTACCCACCCTTACACACCTAAACTTTATGAATTACTTCCTAAGGGTAGTTTTACAACAAGAAAAATACATTAGATGGAATTTATACAGCAAATTTGGAAGTACAGAGGAGAGGTTAGGTTGTCATGGTCGTCATCGACGTCCAGCTGTTGTTACGGAATTAACAAATGCATAATAAAAAGCTAAACAAATGCAAAGCGTGGTTGCTATACTCAAATCGCGAACATAACCTAGTTGTTTAAAATTTCTTTTGTACGAAATTCACTTGTGCCCCTCTGAAGATTACGGCCTGATTATGACACTGATCTGACCGGAAGTCTATTTGTGATTTCAAGTTGGTAAATCAGGAATTTATATTTTACAGTCTGTACTGTCATGACGGCGTCGTCAAAATGAAATTATTCTCCTTGTGATGTCATACATCTGACTTACGATTGACTAAAAAGTACTTTGTGTCAGGAAAATAGCGAGTCATGATCTTCTTTTGTCAATTCCACATTACGGCCTTGTTATATTTTAGCGAGTCATAGACCCCTTAGAGCGAGGTGGCAATAACAATTATCCGGAATTTCCCATGCTTACTACAATCAATTACTTTTGTGAGTAATCCAATTAGTCATCATAAATTATGTTTTAATTTGCAACTTTTATTGCTCGTTAATCCACTCAGCTTTATTACCGAACTTTTTATTGACAATTTATTCGTCTAGTGATTCCTTTCACCTCTATAATAATCATATTCTTTCTTAAAATAATCTTTTGTATTCGCTTTATACACTTTGCCCACAAGGAGTAACTTTGCACCAAAAAAGTATAAGCGAAGAATGGAAATTTTTAACCTTGGTTTTGGGTAGATAACAAACAAGACAACCTTCCCCATCAGCTGACGCCAACGGGGTTATGTTTTTTAGTGTAAAGTTATCCCTTGTTTGGTATGAAAATCAAATCGACTGTGGTATGCACTGGCAACTTTCTGTGTGTGCTAGGTGTGACAATTACATAAAGCTGAAAAAATTCAAATTTAAGTAATAAATTCTAAAAGCTCAAACTAGAAAACGTGGTTTTAGGAACGGGGGTCTAGGGGGGTCTGAAATACCCTCCAGGCACACACAAGTGGTAAAAGATGAATTAACTATTTTTGCACTGGGGGTATTCCAGGCCTTCCGGTCAACCCAGTTTAATTTTTAATAGATAAATTATGCGAGAAATTAGAGATCAACGAAATTCGGCATAGATGTATCTTTCAAAAGTTATAAATTTAAAGATAAAGGAGAAAAATTACTTTTTTATAAATAATTAAAAACGACTAAGTTTATCGAAAAATTACAAGAGAACTTTTTAATAGATAAATCAATTACCTATAAATTTGATTTTTAATTTTTTTTGTAGGATGGAAAGTTACCGAGTTATGACTTTTAAGGATTGATCTTTTCAACCCACGCGTGAAAGTCAAATTTCAACGTATCAACGTTTTTCACGATTTGCTCGAAAAGTCGAGGTCTTACAAAAAAATATTTAGTACAAAGTTGAAAGGTATTTTATTTCGGAGTAATTTAATTTTTTCTTTTTCCCTATAGTACAAAAATGGGTTCAGTTATAGTTATCCATTTTTTAAAACTGTGTTATTAAAATTATTGCCAATTTAATTATTTAAATTGAATTTTCAACAAGAAATGTTGTATGTGTACCTATAATTTTTTGTGATTTTTGGAGAGATACACATGAAATGGCGCTTATTATTTTCATTAAAAGAAGTAGTATATAATTCAGGCTCGTAGCCAGGATTTCATTTCAAGGTGGGAAATACCTACACCTATTTATTTTCAAAATTCAAATATTTTACTTTCAAAAAGATTTTTTTAACATTTCGAGGGCCCTCCCCTGGATACGGGCCTGCTTACTCATAATCCGTAAACATTGAATGTTTTCCCTATCAACAGTGAGGCACTGGAGGGTGTTCCACACCCCAGACCCCCCGGTTTATACAGTTATCGTCATAACCAATCTAGAAAAAAATCTTTAGAAAAACTAATTAATCGTAACTTTAACAAGTCATACTCAAGTAACTAAAATCCCAATTAGTCCAAATTATAAACCATATTTTTAGAGACCGGGGGGTCTGGGGGGTGTGGAGCACCCCCCAGGAATACTTAAACTGTGATAGATAAATTTGCAAAGTTATGGTTATCAGTATTAAGCGATAATGGTGAAAGTTTTAACACAAAAATATAAAGCAGTGACCAAGAGTTGGGGATTATGAATTTCTCCCAGTATAGTATGTCATCGTTCTCAAGAAAACCAACGCGCTAATAAACTCTACTCATAATCTGTAAACATTGAAACCTTTCAGCAGTGAGGCACTGTAATTTATCTATCACAGTTCGGGGTTCCTGGGGTGTTCTACACCCCAGACCCCCCGGTTTGTGCAGTTTATTTTTATTGATGATAAATTGAAGATATCAGCAACCAATCTAGAAAAATCTCTAAAAATACTAATTAATCTTAACTTTAACAAGTCACACTCAAGTAATAATATCCCAATAAGCCAAAATTGTAGAGACCGGGGGGTCTGGGGGTGTGGAACACTCTCCAGTGCCTCACTGCTGAAAGGTAAAACATTCAATGTTTACAGATTAAGAGTAGGGTATATTATAGCGCTTTGGTTTTCTTGAGAACGATGACATATTATACTGGGGGGAATTAATAATCAAATAAATAAAAGAAAAATTGGTAGAAGCTGGATGCGATCACAGTACCCTTCGTAGTTATATGTTTTTAATTTTTTGCAATTTTGCGCAATTCCATTAACTTATGGTCATCAGTATTGAACGTTTGCCTGAAGATAAAGATTTTGCCTATCACCAGTGAGGCACTGGAGGGTGTTCCACACCCCCCAGACCCCCCGGTTTGTACAGTTTATTTTTTATTAGAAATAAATTGAAGATTTCAGCATAACCGATCAAGAAAATATCTCTAGAAAAACTAATTAATCCTAACTTTAACAAGTCACACTCAAGTAAGAAATATCCCAATTAACTCAAATTGTAAACCAAAGCTTTAGTGACCGGGGGGTCTGGGAGGTGTGGAGCACCCCCAGGAATACTAAACTGTGATAAATAAATTTGCAAACTTATGGTCATCAGTATTAAGAGATTAATAGTGAAAGTTTTTAGCACAAGGAATATAAAGCAGTGGCCGAGAATCGAGTGGGGAGGATTATAAATTCCCCCCAGTGTAATATGTCATCCTACTCAAGAAAACCAAAGCGCTATAATAATTATCATCTGAGAAACTCATTTCTTTTATGAAAACGGCCGTTATTTTTTTGTGTAAGTCAAACTTACTTGCTCAATATTTTTGAAATATTCGAAAAAAACTGTAAATTTACAGAAATCTATAAAAAGAATATCTTCAAAACGACAAAAAAAGATTTTAGTGATCATGTTTGTGACTGCTAAAATGTATTTTGAGAAAATATTTGAACTTTCTTTTATAGAATAATAAAAATTAAAAAAATTTAATCAAGATTCAAATGGCTTTTCCAAAAGCTAAAATTAAGATTAACAAACGTAGTTAGTTTTATTCGGAAGATATTTTAAAAACTTAATTTCGCAACAGAAATTTTGCACTTCTACAACTTATCGTTCACAAACTCGAAAATAAAATGACCGTTTTCATAATTTTCATAATAATCGATTTTTGGTCAATGATTAAATTAAAAAAGACATTTTGGAATAATAAATAGCTGTAGCTCGGTTAATTTTTGGATTAGAGAGTAAAAGAAAAAACTAAATTATAGGAAATTGAAATAGCTTTCAATGTTTTATTTAAGGTTTTTGTAAAACGTTTACCTTCGTGAGAAAATCGCGGAAAACGTGAGTTGAAATTTGACTTTTACGCGGAAATTGAAAAAACCCAAATTTAAAACGATCATAACTCAGTAAATTTTTATTGTACAAAAAACAAAAGAATTAAATTTGGAGGTAATTTTTATTTACAAAAAGGACTCTTGTAATTTTTCGATAAACTTAGTCGTTTTTAAATTATTTATAAAAAAGTGATTTTTCACCCCTTTAACAACCCCTAAATCGATAAGTACACTTATATCCGGGGTATATAGGGGGTTCCTGAAAAAGTAAGGATTCTATTACATTTATGTCGACTTTCGTTTTGATCCTCAAAATTTTTCTCCAAAATAGCAAAAATAGATTAATTTTTTTTTTAGAAATGTTGTCGTTGCCATGGTGACATAATATGTGTATAAAAAATCTTTCATGATTTTAAAAAATATAACCCAACTCCCACGCAGCTTAAACTTATACAGATCGGTAGGGGGGGGGCAGATAAATTTGATGCAGTATTGTCAGTCCCAACTACCGCTACAAGCAAGATTGGGGATCTTTCCCCCTCCGGAGGAAATAGAAAGCTTGAGTTTTATATACATAAACATAAAAACATGGCGGGCAGTTTATCGCCGCATGATAAAGTACTTTAGTGCCGCCAGGCAGTAATATTTTAAGTTTGAATGACATAAAGTCAATGTTTTTGACGTTTTCTTCTTCTTCTTCTTCTTCTGCACTTTCCGTATTAGGCATGAAATTCTTGTTACGGTTCCCATCTTTTCCTCGGTCTACCTAGACTTCTATTTCCTTCGGGTTTATACTTGAGAATCTTTAAAGGTTTGACGTTTTAAAATAGTTAATTATGAAGTCATTACAATTTTTTAGATAATATTAGCACTCCTAGTGAGTGAATAGAGAACTCGATTGATGTGCAACTCGATTGACATTACATAATTTTAAGTTAGCCAGAAAAAACTTAACCAACAAAGGAATAGTTCCGGAATTCCAATTTTAATAGTTATAGACAAACTTTATAGCTTTGTTTGTTATTTGAAAATATGTTTAGGACTAGGAATAGCGGCGTACAATCGAAGAACCTAGTAAATCGAGCTACTAAAAAGTGAGTTTTGGTATAGTAATTGTATTTTTACAATCTAGGTGCACTGAACTTTTGAATTTGCACTTAAAATAAATAATATATTACATTTTGATGTTGCAATCAGAATTTTTAATAACTTGAGTTACTAGGTTCTTCGATTGTACGATAACATGCTCTTGTCAGGTAAATTAAAGTTTGCATTGAAATTAAAGGTTGCACATCTGTATGTGGGGGAAAGAGCTGAATCCGTTAGATGCGGTGTGAAAGAGAAGATTGAGGGGGGCATGATAAAATTTAAATATTTAATTTACTTTTTCGTCTATTTCGGTTTTTTACCATCAACTGCTTCCCTATATCGACTCGTATTTAGCACTCTCCTCTATAAAAGCATTTGTCATCAGAAATCGCATGTAAGCAATAGGTTCTCTATACTTAATCTTAGCAATGAAGATGCTAG
Organism: Lycocerus yunnanus; assembly: GCA_036346125.1. NCBI lineage: Eukaryota > Metazoa > Arthropoda > Insecta > Coleoptera > Cantharidae > Lycocerus > Lycocerus yunnanus. The sequence goes on from JARFIX010000140.1 coordinate 468,768, forward strand.
ATAGCAAGAAGGTTAAAATCTTAGCAGAAGTTTTAAAAATGTTAAGGTAGTATAGAAACCTGCAAGCTAAAGGCTACAATATTACAATATTCTAACGCTAGATGGTGCTAGGCTGTAGATATTATACGAAAATATTTAATTTATTGTACTAATAACTTTCTGATTTGATGGTTCTAATTATTATTATCATCTTGGTTTCGGCGAAATTGATAATGCTCATCCGCTAGGCGGATACGGCATTCTTAAGAAGTCAGAGCTGCAACACTATATTTATCGTTGTTGATATAACTTGTAGTTTATGCGGGTTACAAATCTGTTTATGACTTAAATAATTGTTTACTTACACACCAACCGTTAGTGCCCGATTTTTCCGCAATATATACTTTGGATTTTGACCACATAATATTCATTTACCAAGTTATCTTGAGAAATCACCTAGGTGGTTTGGCTTTCGACGGAAGATCAACGTGGGGACGAGTATTTTATGATAGATGGGGAGGGGTAAAGAAAACCAGAAGAAGAATTTTAATACGCTGAACTGTTTCCGGTTCATTATCAATCCCAAATGGCATAACCGGTAACGCCGGGAAACTACAAATTAATTCATCATAATAAAATTATTTTTTGTTTTACTTTTTTATAGCAATTTCACTGTAAACTCTGTCGAATCATTGTTGCATCCGTCCCATAATTTATAAATCAATTTGTTTACTTAATATTAAAATGTCTTTGTCTTAATCTTATAGGACTTTGTCCTGTTATTTCCAACTGCGTTAAGTACATTTGCACTTGGTTTAAATTTGCATTAAATTCTAGTGAGGAACTAACCTTGCTAGGTGCTCAAATGGTCACCCAGCCAAGCAGGAACCGCGCCCAATATATCTGGATTTAGGTAATCGTGTAAAAGAAAAAGGTTTTCCTGCTGAAATTGACCCAATTTTTTATGTAAAATCAAAAATATTATTGGTTAATTTGTTCTACGACACGCTAAATATTAATTTAAAAACTCGCGTTAGTAAAACTACTTATTCACTTACTTTAATTACAAAATTATGCCCGGTTTATTTATTTATAAACATTTAAGTGTTTTATTAAAAAGATTTTATGGTTCAAATGAAATTTTGCCGAGTCGTTTTGTTCTAATGGAAATTATTTAATTTTTATTGTTTAATGTGCTAATTTGAGTAAACACAACATTTGATTTGGTCTAAAAAGAGAATTCTTCCATTTTAATTTGAAACTCACCTATTGATTGGGGAGCGACGAGATGGACGAATCCTGCGCTAAATAAAATCAAGCAAACCGGTAGGGCGACCCATGCCGAGTACTGGGCCACTGGGTGGTTGGTTAAGTCTGCATACAACCAGATCCTTGCTAGAAGAAAAAAATTAGAGTCGGTGAAATTTTGTCGTACGAACAACTAACTTTTATTGCACAATCCGATACTTTTATCCATGATGTAACTGAGAATTGCCATAATAATTCCTAAGAGGGCCAGGAAAACCCAATCCTCGCCCAATTTTGCAAACGTGTGCTTCCATAAAAACGACAGCGATTTTGCTAATTTGCCTTGATAGCCTCTGAGTTCTTTTTTTCTAGCCTTTTCCTCTTTAATTCGTCTCTTTTCTGCTTGTTTTAGGGCTTCTAATTTTGCATATTCTCCCAGTTGTCGGCTATACCGACCGTACATCTACAAAAAGGCAAGATTAAATTAAAACAATTATTGTGCGGTGACATCCGGCGTATAGAAAGTTTGAAGACCGCTGGAAATTGGACAGGTAAAAAAAATGACAAATATTTGAAGCATGCAAATTTTTTAAACTACGTTTTGGGAATTTCCGACTTTCTAATTAATTAGTAAAATTGTGAACGATAATAAGAAAGTTCCACTTTTTTTTAAGAATCGTGTGTTTTGATCCGAGCTGCAATTGGTTTCTAATAAAACGCGAGCAGTTATAAATAATTCATAAAATGCAATTTAAATTTTTTTTCAAATATGGCACGAGGTAAAGGCTAATTTTTCATTCATAATTGTGACGATGGTGGAGATACCAAGAAATTGGTATAGCATTGACTTTGTTTTTTAAAAATTTGTAGTTTCCAAGATAATATCAAAATTCAAGGTTATTAAATGTTAATAACATGGGAATTGTTGTATTTTACATTAACAACTTAATCACTTGGCACTTTGAACGCGCTTAATCTAATTATTAATTTTTTTGACCCACTTAGTTATACAATCCGATTGGGGATTAGCATAATATAATGGATTGCGAATCTTTCAATTGAAATATCTCTTCCAGATAAGAGAAGAAGTAAAAATTGAAGAAAGCGGAATAAAAATTCTTACAAAATTAACATCTTCTTCTTCTTCGGGCGGAGGGCACGGATAAAAGGCCTGAGCCCGCTTCTGTTTGGAACGTTGCAGCCGCTTGCTAAACTCTTCCCATTCTTTATCGATCACCTCCTGATCCTCGTCCACGACTTGGGTCTCGACCACGTCACCTTCACCCATATTTTAATTATATCAAAAAACCATTTCGAAACTTTCAGACGCAACGTACAAAAGAAAAGATTAAACTGAAGTTTGCGAAACGAATAAGCCGACAAATTGTCGAAAAATTAAAATGGGCAACCAAATTGAGACGTGACTCAATTTTTCTCTTATGGAACGAATGCATTGTTAGAAAGTAAAAGAAGAAGACGGAGGAAGTTTCAACGTCCTTAAAAGGAACTACTTGCAATTTTTCAATTGGTGATGGAATTAACTAATTGAAGAAGTTGTTGCATGTGTCAGTCACACTTTAATCATAATTTTCAGTAATGATTTAATGTGCGAGTTGACACAACTAAACAGTGCAGGAGTGCATCAGACTCCTATATTATTTGTCAAATATCATCAGGAAGTGGATAATCAAATTAAGAGGGTAAAATTAATACATATTTAATTAAGACACACCAACGACATTTAAACGACAGACCTGGATGGTAGCATACTTGGAATCGTACAACTGCGAAGGTGGAAGCTCCAGAGGGCTTTTCTTCATTTTGGCCAAAAAGAAACTTTCACCGAGATTAACGTCCAAAATCGAACTTTTAATTATTATACAACTAAGATTATCCAAAGTTCGTCCGAACCTTTTATTAATTTTCATTGTTTACCTTTAATATTTTTCTTGAGATTACAATAATTGCAAGTGCGTCTGCTTGCGTACCTTAATTACTCTAATCTATATCAAATAATTCAGTCTAAATAATTTCGGCTTACTTGAAGAAGAAGGAATGGAAATGAGTTAGAAAGAAATGGAAAATTTGTGGTGGAAAAATTTTATTCGCTAAACAATAAAACTTCTTCGTTTTATTTGATCGCTTTGCGTAAGACTTCTTTCAGATTTTACCGCCAAAAGTATTGCAGTACCAAATATTTATGTTTAAATTGGTGAATCACGCGCGTCTCGTGATCTACGGAATTTTATTTGCTTATTTTTTAGATCAAGGTATTCTGGTATCGTCGAGGCATCTTGAGGGTTAACGAGGCTGAAAAGGAAGACTAAATTTGAATTAGCACATCATTTTTGAATGAGCTTTCCGGTGGCCCAATCAGGTGAGTACTGTCGAGTTTCCAGGTCTGAAAGATTAGAAAGGTTTGGATTACGTTTCAGGTGTATTTAAAAAAGGACTACCACACAGATTTGTTTGATGTGCCAAGCTAGGACCGCTACATTCTTCTCTTCCCAGTGACACTAACAGCAAAGTTGCTATTGCTGATGAGTCTAGAAAGCGGACTTCGATCTAGGTGAAGCTATTAAATTGGCTATCTTCAGCTTGATTATCTGAAGTACCAGCGATGGTTCCAAGGAGGAAGTTATCCCACTTCTCTGAACGTAAAAAATCACGTCTTTTCTCTCTTTAACGGAAAGTCACTTCTATTGAGGAAACAGAGGTAGTGCACGTGCACATACAAAGCAATGCTAAAGAAAACACAAAAACTAACACTTTAATGGGGGTGCGTACATAGCGAGCAAGTGGGGGCTTCATCTAACTTAATTAAAAACCAAAACCGCGAATCAATAATCTCCATAATTGACTGAAGGGCTTCACAATTATCTGGGTCCTCCAGGGTGCGATAGCTTCAAGTTCAAACGTGGCATCGCATTATCAATGTGTACCTGATATAAAGCACTACCTTATCCGCGGCTTCGTGATAAGCTTTGGATATACATTGTGAGGTAATAGATCACACAACCAACCATAACTCAAGGATAGAAAATTTAATTTTAATTAAATTAAAATTTCGCTTTCGGTCGAGCGATTTGTCGTAGATAAATCTAGACAAATGGAAAAAATTCTTCACAATTCGTATCCAAGACAGTAGCACGAAACACTAGCCGAAGTCACGCCTCCTGCATACAAAGCAAAACTCATTTTCATTAAATAATTAGAGAGAGCACGTGACTCAAACTTGTATCACAAACCGGAGAGTTTGGGAAGATAAAATACCATTGAAGTTGAATTTCAATCCTGCATTGATCATATCTCGGGGGGGGGATGTTGAATTTTTATATATTTTTGTTTTACCAGGAAGTGAAGAAAGAAAATGAGAAACTGAGTCATTTAATGTGTATTAGCTATCCGCTTTGTATGTGCATGTGCAATTAGGCTTTGTCAAATTATTCATTCCTTGAATCGCGATAATTAACAAAATTAAAATAATAGATTTATATGTGTGATAACGACAGAGAAAAGAAAATCGTGATTCACTTCCATTTATTGCCAAATAATACCCATGGTAGGTGTGCTAACTGTAGAGACGGTAAGAGTTCCAATTCCCGGGTTCGAAAATACACTTTTCCTATAGAAATGACTTCACCAAATCAAACTCTTTAAGGTGAGGATCAATGTTATCGAACTTGTAATAAGGCCACAATTTAATTTTGAAAATTGCAATTTTCCCATAAGAAATACATGTAAGTGTATTATTGCGCAATAGTACGCAATAATTTTGAGCGGGTACTGTAGGTGGGTTGATAGTGACTAGCGGTGAGAAGATACCAATCGCTCTCAGACTAAGGAAGACCCCCAACTTCCCCTCACTGAATTGATTCATTTTCATTGTGCGTGTAGGTCTTGTATTAGACTTTGACAGGTGCAGGTATAAGGGCACGCTTTTTTACCAATTTCCAGAAAATTGAATTTGAGTAATTATATATTACAGGTGAACTGCATAAAAATTAACATAAATTTGGTAAGTTGTTAATGGAATTGCGTAATATTGCAAAACAATAAAAACATATGTGAAGGGCACTGGGATCGCATCCAGCTCCTGCCAATTTGTTTTTTATTTATTTGATTATTAATTCCCCCCAGTATAATTTATGTCATCGTTCTCAAGAAAACCAAAGCGCTATAACAAACCCTACTCATAATCTGCAAACATTGAATGTTTTCAACAGTTCAACAGTGAGGCACTGGAGGGTGTTCCACATCCCCAGACCCCCGGTTTGTGCAGTTTATTTTTATTAATAATAAATTGAAGATATCAGCATAACTGATCTAGAAAAATCTCTATAAATACTAATTAATCCTAACTGTAACAAGTCACACTCAAGTAACTAACATCCCAATTAGCCCAAATTATAAACCAAACTTTAGAGACCGGGGGTGTGGACCACCCCAGGAATACCCAAACTGTGATAGATAAATTTGCAAACTTATGGTTATCAGTATTAAGCGATAATGGTGAAAGTTTTTAGCACAAAAAATATAAAGCAGTGACCAAGAATTGGGGGTATGAATTCCCCAGTATAATATTATGTCATCGTTCTCAAGAAAACCAAAACGCAATAATAAATTCTACTCATAATCTGTAAACATTGAATGTTTTACCTTTCAGCAGGAGGCACTGGAGGGTGTTCCACACCCCAGACCCCCAGTTTGTGCAGTTTATTTTTATTAGTAATAAATTGAAGATATCAGCATAACCGATCTAGAAAAATCTCTAGAAAACTAATTAATCCTAACTTTAACAAGTCACACTCAAGTAACTAATATCCCAATTAGCCCAAATTATAAACCAAAGTTGTAGAGACCGGGGTCTGGGGGGTGTGGAGCACCCCAGGAACACAACTGTGTAGTTATATTTACAAACTTATGGTTATCAGTATTAAGCGATAATGGTGAAAGTTTTAGCACAAAAAATATAAAGCAGTGACCAAGAATTGGGAGGAGGGGATTATGAATTCCCCAGTATAATATGTCATCGTTCTCAAGAAAACCAAAGCGCTATAATAAACTCTACTCATAATCTGTAAACATTGAATGTTTTACCTTTCAGCAGTGAGGCACTGGAGGGTGTTCCACACCCCCCAGACCCCCCGGTTTGTGCAGTTTATTTTTTATTAGTAATAAATTGAAGATATCAGCATAACCGATCTAGAAAAATCTCTAGAAAACTAATTAATCCTAACTTTAACAAGTCACACTCAAGTAACTAATATCCCAATTAGCCCAAATTATAAACCAAAGTTGTAGAGACCGGGGGTCTGGGGGGTGTGGAGCACCCCAGGAACCCAAACTGTGTTCGATAAATTTACAAACTTATGGTTATCAGTATTAAGCGATAATGGTGAAAGTTTTAGCACAAAAATATAAAGCAGTGAAACCCAAAAATTGGGGGGATGATTATGTATTCTCCCAGTATAATTATGTCATTGTTCTCAAGAAAACCAAAGCGCTATAATAAACCCTACTCATAATCTGCAAACATTGAATGTTTTACCAGTTCAACAGTGAGGCACTGGAGGTGTTCCACACCCCAGACCCCCGGTTTGTGCAGTTTATTTTTATTAGTACTAAATTGAAGATATCAGCATAACCGATCTAGAAAATCTCTAGAAATACTAATTAATCCTAACTTTAACAAGTCACATTCAAGTAACTAATATCCCAATTAGCCCAAATTATAAACCAAAGTTGTAGAGACCGGGGGTCTGGGGTGCTGACACCCCAGGAACACCTCAAACTGTGATAGATAAATTTACAAGCTTATGGTTATCAGTATTAAGCGATAATGGTGAAAGTTTTAGCCCAAAAATATAAAGCAGTGACCAAGAATTGGAGGGGGGATTATGAATTCCTCCCAGTATAATTTATGTCATTGTTCTCAAGAAAACCAAAGCGCTATAATAAACTCTACTCATAATCTGTAAACATTAAATGTTTTACCTTTCAGCAGTGAGGCACTGGAGTGTTCCACACCCCAGACTCCCGTTTGGCAATTTATTTTTATTAGTAATAAATTGAAGATATCAGCATAACCGATCTAGAAAACCTCTAGAAATAGTAATTAATCCCAACTTTAACAAGTCACACTCAAGTAACTAATATCCCAATAAGCCAAAGTTGTAGAGACCGGGGTCTGGGGTGTGGAACACCTGCCAGTGCCTCATGCTAAAGGTAAAACATTCAATGTTTACAGATTATGAGTAGGGTTTATTATAGCGGTTTGGTTTTCTTGAGAACGATGACAGATTATACTGGGGAATAAATAATCAAATAAATAAAAAATTGGCAGGAGCTGGATGCGATCACAGTACCCTTTGGATATGCTTTTATTTTTGCAGTCTTGAGCAATTCCATTAACAATTTACCAAATTTATGTTAACTTGTATGCAGTTCATCAGTAATATATAATTATTCAAATTCAATTTTCTCGAAATTGGCATAGAAGCGTGCCCTTATATTTGCACCTGTTGAAGTCCAATACACGTACAATCAAAATGAACCAATTTAGTGAGGCGAAGTTGCCGGTCGCTCCTTGTGAGATCCGTCGGGTCAACATCCACACTTTTTCGAATTGGACCGTTCTTGGGGGATATTTTTAGTAAGTAAAGCGCTTGTCAAAACCTTGTAGCGCCCGGAGCGAAGCGGAGGGTACGGAAAGTGGCTTTTGACAAACGCAACTACGTCAAAACTGAGATTCACCTTAAAAGTGAATTTTTTCCGAAATTCGTTGACCAACCACAAATTTTATTTTTTTATTTGTTAATTACACTTTCATCTTTTATAATTCGGTGTAAAAACTACGATCATGGTATTTTTACTGTCGCCACAACTTATTTTAATTTTGGTGGGCGGGGTGACAGTTCAAAAGGGCCAATGAGAAAATTGCGTTCCAAATAAAATTGCAAATTTTATTTTTTTATCTGTTAATTAGATCCTCATCTTTTATAAATTCGCTTTAAAATGGTAAAAATCTTGATCCAGGTCGGTAACTGTATCCCTCCCCCCGTAGATATAAATTGAGAAAACGTCCCCTCACTAATGAAAAGTTTCCCATTCCAATGATCAGTTTCGTACTCCGAAACCCCCCACCTTGAAACTAATTGCCTACTCCGTTCATTTTCTGAAACTCCGCCCACATCACATTGCCTTACAAAATTTCTAAATTTTTATTAGTTCAGCTCATTTCAACTTTTTTCTGTAACTCCCTCATTTTGTGATATAAATGTAACTAGATTTAATATTTAAATATGATTTAAATAATATATGAAGTGTGTAACGTGCCTTATGTGATTCTAGATTTCTGAAGTCTTTAGTGCAACGATAACGACCTAAGACTGCTGATCACACTGTTAGAACAGTGTCAATAAATAGGCGTAAATTGACATTGAGCAGGAGACACGATTTGTTTAAATCTATAGGCGGAAGCTATTTCTCTCCGCCAAAGTAATTTATTAATTAAATAAATAATTGTTAACATAACTGGCATTATTCTGAATGAACCAACGAATCTGCCGATCTAATATTTCGTGATTAACTCATCCTATTTCTCTTCAGACCTTGTTTGTAACTCCGCCCCTTTAACAAAAGTAGGCGGAGTTGCAGTAAATTGAGCGGCCTATAGCGTGGTATCTTAGCTTAAATATAAAAAAAAAAACATTCTTTAAATAAGTGACATGATATTTATGTTATGGGAAGGTAACGCGATGAATAGATTTTCAATAAATTCCAATAAAAATCTCATTTGCATTATTTATAATCGGTTTTAATTTACTTTCATTAATAATTAATATTCAATATTTCTTTCATACTTTTTTCAATGTTTCTTTCATATTTCTTTAATACCTCTATGTTAAATATGAGACAAGGTAAAACACACTTTTAAATTATAGAAAACAAAAGAAATTCTATGCTATTTCTGTCTATACCAAAATTAAGTAGGTTTAACGCAACAATTAACGTAATGTTGTTATATCGACCAGGATCGTAATTAGGGGATAACGTCGATTGCTATTGGTCAAATCAGAATAAGGGGTGGAGTCTATTCCTACTGACCAAGACCGAGATGAGTATCTTGGTCCTCGTTACCTCTAACATTATAATAGGATATTTTAATGTGTAAATTGAAGATATTCGTTAAGAAAGCACAGCAGTGGACAGCTGGATATATAAAGAGAAGCTGGGAGAAAACACTTAGTAGATGAACGGAATATCTTACGGGAAGTGCTGGAAATGGCACAGAAGAGTTGTAAATAGAGAAAGATAGAGAGATGTCCAACGATAGACGCAATTAGCTGGTCGATAATGATGACAAACCAAGGACTGTTAGTACTTTTAGCAATATTTTTTCCCAGAAGAGGTAATGCCCCCCATCCCAATTTAACAGTTCTCTGCAACACAACATCTTTCATCGATATGTACCAGAGAGAAAGCCTTGACACTACGTCACTGCTCTCCGTTTGATATGTCCTGGCAGGACCTAAAACTGCATCATTTGCCCCTCTCATTGTTTAGCATTTTAGTATTACGCTACGAAAGCTTAGCCTATTTAAAAAAAAATCTTGTTGGATGAGAAACAAAAAATAAATTTAACTGTCAGAAATGCAGTTTTCTGTGAGCTTTTCAACGAGTACCCACACGGGTATCATATTAAGTGGGGGAAACTGGGGGCCAAAGGGGTCGATAAAATATTTCCAATTAAAGAGGTTGGATGTGCTATTTTCCGAACGAAGTTCATAATTATTATCATATTTACGGTAGTTTAACTTTTTTTTAGAGCATCCTGTATAGCGTTACTACATTTTAAAATTATTGACTTGTTATTATGTTGTTTTATTTTAGTAAACTATAAATACGGTTAAAATATACGGCAACAGATTGCAGTCAATTATTGTCTAGAGCATCATGATATTCCGATTTGGAAGGTTTCCAATTTTTGAATATCAAGATAATTGAATAAATTTTAACGTTGAAGTTTGTTGACTAGAAAAAGCTTAATAATAACCGAAATTTTAATGGCACTAAAATTAGCAATTTACGTAAATTATTATCACGCTGTGCTAATAACACGTTTGTGTTAATTATTGGCACTGGTTTCTTCAAGTCCATGAACTTCACTTGTTGGAAGATTACAAACTTTTTATCTTCCAATACGTCACATATGTAAGTATGGACCTATTACATCATTGCAATTATCACGACAGTGTGAAAAGTAAAACCGATAATGATTTCACAAACACGATTTTTGTTGTCACAAAAATTAAATTTACATTCTTTAATTGACTCTGTATAAACGCTAATTACATGAATTACAAATTAAACAATTATGGTGTAATCTTTAAACTTTACAGGGCCGTTGACGGAATACAGCGCGATCAAGCATACAAAATGCAAGTGGGCGTGATTACTCTCGCGCAATTGTTTTATTACCAATCATTTGATACAACAAATGTTTAGTCGTTTCTGATTGGCAGATAAGGTAAAATTTGACACTTTCCTAAACCCTTGAAAAAATTTAGGTCGAACTTGTTACCTAAAACAAGTAATTAATATTTTTATGATGTTTTTAAGCAATTAAAATGGCAACAAGCCTTGTTTAACAAAATTCAAATGTTAACTTAAAAAATATTTCAAAATTTCTTGACCGATTTATCTTTTTTAGGACAACTTTGCCGTAAACAATTCAAACCGTTAGGTAACTCAATCAGGAAGTGCAGTTAAATTTTTAAAACATGGAAATAATTTTATTTGGTCGTAACGGCTGCAGACAAAGTGGATTGAGTTAATTACAACATTGCACTTTTGAACTTTTATTATTGCAAACCACAACCGATTAGTTCTAGTCGTCTCGAGTTCAATAAAACGCAATGATAATGGCAGTCAAAACAAACTTAATACTTATTTTGGTCCTTCGAGCCGGAATCAAAATAATGCGAACATAATTATGGGGCTTTCGACTCCGAAAGTTGGCAGCGTTACAAAAATCGTTTTAATTGTTCCAATTTTCTTCAAACTTTTTTTATAATAATTATGTATTGTACCGAATGTTCGATCGATTATTACTTACCAAGGTATTTTGGTATCCCAGTCCATAGCTGTCGTCGGCACGAAGGGTTAGATTTTCCGTCATTTTGGCGATGAATCAAAAGTTACTGATGGTGTGGTAGAAAGGATAATTTAATCGTGGTCATCTCTTGGTGGATGAGGGAATCTGAAATTAAAAGAAATCGGTGGAATTAATATTGCAGCGTATTTTTGATTTAATTTTTAAAATAGATTTAACCTTTGTGCATTGTCTAGGTGTAAAGGCATGGAATTGGTCCAAAATATTGGAGGTGCGATTTAAGTTCCTAATATTTTCACTCGTGTGGAAAATTGTCTTACAATATCCGATCAAACAAAAACGAATGTTTTTGTGGTCAGCGGTCTAATAATAAAAAATATTTTCTTGTTACACAATTTTCACGTGCTTTGTTGTTGTATCTACGTATGGGATGTATTTAAGTTTTATTCTATTTAAACGAATTCTTGCGAATAATTTATAACGTTTGCTTGAAGCGAGTCCAATAAATTGTGAGAATGAGAGATTCGAGTGGATTAAACCGTTGCGGAAAGTGACAACTTAATTATTAGAAGATATGAGGTGGGGTGCTAGGTTACTGGACTTGTACCATAAATAACAAAAAACCAAAAAAGGTAAAATTAAATTTAGAGGAAACAGGACTCAAAACGTGTCCCCCGAGGCGCTCTCCTATGTAGTATCTACACGCAGATAATCGTGCAAAAACGGTGAGCGCCTAGTGACCTTAATAAAACGCAAGACGACAAAATTTACTTTATAATATCGCCAACAGAAACGATCTTTGAAGAAATTTGAAAATAAATGGGTGAGGATTTTGTGACTGCAATCATTTCTTTTGGAATTTAGATTTGATAATTTTATGTTACCGCGTATTTGGATAGCAATGCAAGAAAATGTCAAAAAAGAATTAAAATAGGCTGTTCGGCCTAATGTAGAGTAATAATTTTGAAATTTCCCAATGCAGTTCCTCAGCAATAGAGTCACACCTCAATCGATTTCCAAAACATGAGAATAACAGATACAATACCCCCCCCCCCGGATTTATTTACTTCTCAATAATTGAATTACACACAAGCAAGTTACATATCAATCGAGTTCCAATAGAAATAGATCATTAGGAACTATTCATATATTGAAGTGTGAAGTGTTCCCCCTTTCTTTCTTCCCGTAGAGTAAAAAAGGCTCTTTGTAAACTGGTAAAGCCCCCATACCGAAAAAGTTTATAATATCCCTAATCACACCAAAATTGTAAAATCAAAGCTTGCAAACTTACATCTTTCAATATCAAGTGATTAAAATGGAACTTTGTAAAAAACTGAGGGGCTGTATAAAGGCAACCCGGGAGGGGGGGAACTAAAGTGGATGTCATAAAGCTTCTGTAAATTTTTTTAACATTTAATGTTCTGTTTTCTAATACTGGGATACCGGGGATATTTTTCCAATTTTTTTATGTAATATGTACATCCCCTAAGCCCCCCACAAGCTTAGGGCTCTCATTAGTCTACCAAAGCAGATACTCGGGGAATGTTATGTATGTTTTCACACTAACAATTTACGAAAACTTATTCTCGACTTCCCAGGAAGACAAACAATTTAAAAAAAAACAATAAAAAATTTACATAAGGTAACTCGGTTTTATAAGTTGCATAGAATGGAGGGGAGTCTGGGGATACCCATGGTTTTAAGAAAACTAAAGGAAATTTCATAAAGTTTCTGGGTAATTTTAAAACATTCAATGTTCGGGGGGGGGTATTTTTTCAATTCTTTAACATGTAACATGTAAGTCCCTAAGCCCCCCAAGGCTAGGGTTTTGATTAGTCTACCGAAACAGATACTCAGGGAATTTTATGTATGTTTTCGCGCTAACAATTTACGAAAATTTTTTCTTGATTTCCTAAGAAAATAAAAATTAAAAATAACTAATAAAAATTTACATAAGGCAACTCAGTTGCATAAGATTTATTAATTGGGGGCGGAAGGGGGGATCTAGGAGTACTCATCTTTTTCAAAGAAACTCAAGTCAATATCATAAAGCTTATGCGTAATTTTTTAACATTTAACGTCCTGCCTCCTGATACTGAGAACTGGGGATATTTTTTAATTTTTTATGTAATATGTAAGTCCCCCTTATAGTTAGGGGTCTGATTAGTCTGCCAAGACGACAGACACTTGTAGATTTTGATGTATGATCATACTAACAATTTACGAAAACTTTTCTTGATTTCCTAGAAAAATTTAATTTAAAAATAACCAATCAAAATTATGTAAAGTTCCATAGAAGAAGTGGGGGTCCGGAAATATCCATCGTTCCCCAAAAAATAAAATAAATGTCACAAAGCTTCTGCGTAATTTTAAAACATTTAATGTTGTGCTTCCTGATACTGGGAGATATTTTTTCCATTCTTAATGTAATATGTAAGCCCCTAAGCCCCCTCAAGGTTAGGGCTCTGGTTAATTTACCGAAATTAGTTTACTTGGGGAATTTTATATATATTTTCGTACAAACAATTTACGTAAACTTTTTCTTAACTTTCTGAGAAGATAAAAATTAAAAATAACCAATTAAAATTACATAAAGTTGCATAGATTGGGGAATACCCTTTGTTCCCAAAATAAATAAAATGAATGTCATAAAGCTTCTGCATAATTTTAAAATATTTAATGTTCTGTTTCCTGATACTGAAAAATATTTTTTTAATTCTTAATGTAATATGTAAGTCTCCTAAGCCCTCCTCAAGGTTAGGGCTCTGATTGGTCCACCGAAATTAGTCTACTAGAAAAATTTTCTGTAGTATATTTTTACACTAACAATTTACGAAAACTTTTTTTCAACTTCCCGAGAAGATAAAAATTAAAAATTTAAATAAGGTAACTCGGTTGTATAAGTTCCTGAAGGGGGAGAGTCTAAAAGTACAAACCGTTCTCAAAAAAATTAAAGAAGATGTCATAAAGTTTCTCAATAATTTTCAGACATTTAATGTTCTGTTACCTGATTCTTGAGCGCTGGAGAGTATTTTTTCAATTTTTTATGTAAATTCCTTAAGCTCCCCACAATGCTGAGGCTCTGGTTAGTCTACTGAGACATATACTTAAAAAACTCAAGGAAGTTTATGCATGTTTTTACACTAACAAGTTAAGGAAACTTTTTCTTGATTTCCTGCGACGATAAAAATTAAAAATAACCAATATTCTGTGAGTCTACCTCCCCCCCCCCCCCCAGTAAGCAGTAAGGTATAATTATTGTAAAATTAGAACAATAATTATTTCAATACTGTATTGCTTACATATGGCTGGTGGTTATTTCATACCCCCCCCCCCCGGTTTGTAAAAGTTTAAACTGTGTGTTTTTTTTAATTAAAAAAAAATTAATTCTACCGCAAAATAACTAAAAATCCCATGTCCTAATAGCAAGGACATTCAAAATAAAAAATATATTAGGTACATCGGGGGTTTGGGGGCAATGACATACCCTTCAGTGCTCTAGTATTGACCAATGCAGTTTACTTTTATAAGAAGTGAATTGAAGATTTCGGTATAGGTATGTACATGTTCGGCCGTTGCCATGGTGTGACATAATCAGTGTACAATTTTGAAAACTTCCCCCCCCCCCAGCTTTTATCAAACAGCAGTAAGGGAGAATCGAATCTACAGCCATACATATTTTCTTCGAATGAGTTTAATGTGGGAGTAATAATTAGGGAAAACACGCAACTCAAACTTGTACAGACCGGGGGGTCTGGGGGGTGTGGAGCATCCCCCAGGAATACTCAAACTGTGATAGATAAATTTGCAAACTTATGGTCATCAGTATTGCACGTTTGCCTGAAGATAAATGTTTTGCTTATCACCAGTGAGGCACTGGAGGGTGTTCCACACCCCCAGACCCCCCGGTTTGTACAGTTTATTTTTTATTAGAAATAAACTGAAGATATCTGCATAACCGATCTAGAAAAGATCTTTAGAAAAAGTAATTAATCCTAACTTTAACAAGTTACACTCAAGTAAGTAATATCTCAATTAGCCCAAATTATAAACCAAAGCTTTAGTGACCGTGGGGTCTGGGGTGTGGAGCACCCCCCAGGAATACTCAAACTGTGATAGATAGATTTGCAAATTTATGGTTATCAGTATTAAGCGATAATGTTGAAAGTTTTTAGCACAAAAAATATAAAGCAGTGACCAAGAATTGGGGGGAAGGGATTATGAATTCCCCCCAGTATAGTATGTCATCGTTCTCAAGAAAACCAAAGCGCTATAATAAACGCTACTCATAATCTGTAAACATTGAATGTTTTACCTTTCAGCAGTGAGGCACTGGAGGGTGTTCCACACCCCCAGACCCCCCGGTTTGTACAGTTTATTTTTATTAGAAATAAACTGAAGATATCTGCATAACCGATCTAGAAAAGATCTTTAGAAAAAGTAATTAATCCTAACTTTAACAAGTCACACTCAAGTAAGTAATATCCCAATTAGCCCAAATTATAAACCAAAGCTATAGAGACCGGGGGTCGGTGGGGTGTGGAGCACCCCCCAGGAATACTCAAACTGTGATAGGTAAAATTGCAAACTTATGGTCATCAGTATTAAGAGATCAAAGTTTTTAGCACAAGGAATATAAAGCACAGAGTGAGAATCTGGAGAGAGAGAGGATTATGAATTGGGGGGGGGTATTTCAACTTAAAAATACCTACACCTATTTATTTTCAAAATTCAAATTTGGAATGCCTCCCAGTCAATAAAAAATCGATGCAGGACTAAAAGTGAACAACATCGTCAAAGCCGTCAGTTGCACAGATACGCCGGTAGCATAGCAACCAAAGTTCAATTTTTTATGCAGTACACCAGCGTTTCCCAAACTGTGGGTTGCGACAAGATTTGAAAGTATTTTTAAGATTTAAATATTAAAATTCATAAGATATAATGGGTGCGGTGAGGATCAAGTGGGTCTTTATAGATTGGGTTTCTAAAAAGTAGGTTACAATGTTTAAAAGTTTGGGAACTTCTGCACCACACCAAATATTTCATGCCCTTGACGTCCATTTTCAATTCTGTATTAATTATATCTGCCTGGATCCATAGAATGTAGCTCTTCATAAACTGTGAGTCCCGATTCCCAAGAAAGCCTTTGAGCAATAATTTTGAATTGAGAAACTCTCCACGAAGCCCATGTTGCCCAAAGGCCAGATAAAGCCAAAAAATTTCAACGAATAAAACAAGAAACAATTGCTCGAATGAAAAATAACTCGAATATGACAAGCTTCTAATCCCGAAACAAAAACGTACTTGACAAGTACAGCTTTTAGACGGACCGTCATTCTTGACGGATAGATCGGAAAAATTCCATATTTTCGGTTTAATCTGGATGACGGCTATTTATAATACTCAATTCAACCAATAATCATATCTAGTTATCGTTGTGGCATTGTTAAATTATTCTAGAAAGAAATATTTGACAATTCCTCCTTGGAATGGTCCTGGGCACGACAAAAAACTGCATTCCTTCTTCGATAATCACTAAGTACGGGCATTGTTGATCTAAGAGGAAAAATGCCGTAGATCGTATTCCACGTTAAACTGTAGGTTCAAACCCAATAAAATGTGAAAAGAAAAACCCAACCGTATAAGAAGGGGGGCGTGACCTAAATTCCCGCCAAAAAACTATATTTTTATTTTAAAATTCAAATATGAAGAAAACCGTAACTCGTATAAGCTTGTAAGTTATAATTTATAAGTTTTAAGTTTAATTAACTTTTTTCTAAATGAAAAACGTAAACAAGGTTAATATTTACGGTACATTCTTTCATAAATATGAATTAATTGTCATTGCATTATGTAAGAATGGAATAACTCGTTTTTCGCATAATTTTCTGTCGCTCAAAATTACCCCATAAAATCTGCATAGGAATCTAATGAAGGTTATCAAAATATTTCTAATTGTATGGTTTTAGTGTATAAAAACGGTTGCTTTAAATTTGGAACGAGAATGCGGTTTCCCAATTATAAGCAATCAAATTTTTATTGCCGTTTTTTAATCAGATCCAAGTTGCAAATCACTGTGATTAAAAATCACACCACTGACTTTTTCTTAGCCCAAAACTTCTTTTCAAAAATTTTCAAATCGAAATTATTTTGACAAATAAGTTAGTGCAATCAATATATGGAATTTAGATCAATAATTATTATGACTGATAAAATTGATAACCTTCAACCTTTCGGTTGAGATTTGGAATCTTCTAAGAACAGTTTCAATATGAAAAACATTAAAATGTCTTTTCCTTTCTTTCGGTAGCAAAATATTATTGAAAATAACCCAGGTTCTTTCGAGAACCAACGGGGGGGGGGAATATTATTATGTTTTTGTTTGTCGGTGATTTGTATTTACCAGCCTTTGGTACGCCATGACGTCACAAAGTAAAAATCTCCCGTGTGACGTCATCGAAGGGAAATTAAATTAAATCGCGACTAGCGCAGCATAAAACGATCGATTAGAAATATTGATCTAATTTTTTTATAATACAGAGTTATATAAACTTATTTTTAAAATTTTTAATTTTTTTATTACTTATAAAATTAATTACCAGCTTAAATCGGCACCTTAAGGCTTAGAATGCGAGATCTTTATTGCAGCATTATTGCAAAAATCTAACATAAACATAATAATTACATACCTACATTTGATTACAGAATTCATTTGCGGTAATTAAACTTAATGATGTAGGTAATTATTTTGAGTTAAACTGGTCTAAACATATGTTAACTTAATTTGTAACTAATAGCTTGTACATCATCAGTCTGCCCATATTATCTTCTCATTAAAAGCATTCTTGTGCATTTTAATGATTTTTTCTCGATTAAATTCGTGGTGCCCGAAGTAAACAATTGTGGGAGAGTTGTGGGGAAAATAAAGGAGAGAACGATGCAACAATTGTAGATTTTAATAAATATAACGGGTTCCGATTGGCTTGATTATACAATGAACACACTCTGTGCTTATAGTAAAATTTTTAATTTGGCATCTACGTCATATTACTGTAGCATCTGTTTTTGGTTATTAACCAATGGCAGCGCTTACAAGCGATGACGTAGGTGCCCAGTTATATTAACTCGACTGTACCTATTTTTGTAATCCACCTCAGATTGATAAATGACGGCCGAACGCAAGATTAAAAATCACTAACACTGCGTGCCGAAAGTAATTTCCAAATCATGTTTTTTTAGAATAAAATATCACTGGCAGTGCACCGTAGTAATACAAATTTTCAATTACTTAAATTTACAGAAAAAAAGTCAAAAAATCATCAATTTGCATTTTTTTGTAAAAAGAGGAATTTGTGACCCGAACCGGCCTCCTAAATTAGGATTTTACGTTAAAATTTTGCATAAATTCGTTCACGGCTTTTTTTACTTTTACTTCACCTTGTAGATTGATTTTTTTAGGTTTGGAGAAATAAAACGTAGGTGGGCGTGCAAAAACGTAAACAAGGTTACTTTTTTTTCAAAAACCCTTAATTTTTAAGATATCACGCCGTATATGATTTTTATTACAGTTTTTCTTGCAAATACATTGTATGAGATCAAACATTGTTTGTAAACCATTATTATTAGCGGGTCAGGCCGCATACCGACCGCCCTGGGTTCTTAGTGCGTGAATGATGTGGAAACTACTTTCGAGATAAGGAGGGATGCGTTGGATTAGGATTCTGAATAATTAGTATGATAAATAATTAATGTCTTTTACTTTGAGAAGAGGATTATGCAATCATTTTTGTTTAAAATTGTAAAATGTAAGTAATTTATACATAGCGCCGTAGGCGATGTTTGAAAAGTTAAAGTTTCAGCTTAAAACGAGGAAAATCGTTAATATAATATGGATGTATGTAGTAATTTTGAAAAAACATAATCTTGTGTGGGAGGTGCGAAGGTGAGTACCTAATTGTTAATACAAATATTTGAATTAGTTACAAGTTGCAATTATCAAATTAAAATTTTTATGGTTTTTCCCAAGTAAATTATTTACAATTATATTACGAATTCAATGCCTAAATAGAATTAATGTTAAAAAATCGTCTTTGTTTGTTCCTTTAATTAACTACAAATTGTTCAAATTTGGCTTCCTAAATTATGCCTGCTTACAATCAGCTACTCCCTCTTTTTAATTAAGGGATTACCCTAACTGTTTTACTTTGTTCCATTAGTTTTTCGAGATATTGATAGTTCAAAATTTGTGTTATATACAAAAATTACAAAACATTATTGTGTTAAATTTATGGAATTACGATCCTTGCGTGATTCTTTGCCATTTGACATCCTTTTTTTTCATTTTCGCGCAACTCATTACTACGTAATTAATTATTAACTTAAGAGACGTGATTTTGTGTCGTTACAACTTTGAATGGAAACTCTATTTTGGCCGTTTTTTTCTCGGAAGGCCGTAACTTTCAACCGATAGCCCTTGTTAAAGAGAGGGGGAGCACGACAAGAAGAAGAAGAAGCGAATGAGATAATTCTAAAAAGAACTATAGAAGTTATTAGAACCATAGCTATGTACTATAACAACTAACCCCCCCCACCTGCTTTGAAAAACCACTTGTGGGGAAAAACTAAAATATGTCGAGCCAGATTAAAAATTAATCGTTTTTTTTTCGTGAGCTTATTGCTGTCATCAGATATTTTATTGGCAATAAAAATTCGCAATAAAATTGTCGATTTTTAGAACTTTAATTTCACAGGTTAATAATTTAAATAATTTTTTTTAACCTACCGAAAGTGATAATGACAGTGACATTTCGATTAAGGTCGTATCTCTGAATCAGCGGTGGATTTTTGCTAAAAGTGTCGTCATCATGTGGTTGGCCCCACCAGAGATTTTATGTCAGTCCGTCCCTGAACCCACACATCCAATAAATTTACGTTATATAATAAAAAGGGTTTTTTTGAATAAAATTTATAGCTGTATAATTCCATTTTTTGCAACCCTACCCATTTGGTGCAAAACAAGATGTTAAAATGACGACTTAAAACCACAAAACCGCAATCAGAACAAAAATTACTTAACATTAAAAAAAAATTAGCTAATAGATAACCTACACCTTGAATAAATATTTCGGTTGGCAGTTTGAATTGAGCGCACCTCGTATATTTTGTTAAAATAAATCTTTCGCGAACCTCATCTTTAATTACAAGCTGTCGAACACTAATTTAATAATTTTGACGCATAAAATATAAATAAACATTACATTTTTACGTAAACGCACAGACAGGCAGACAAAAACAAAATAAAGCAAAATGGGAAAATTACTTGGAACGCAAAATTTAAAAACTCGACAAACTTTGTTATCAGCAACAACTTGAGTGATTTTATCAGTAAAATTATTTAAAATAAAAATGTTAATCAAATTTTTCGTAAAAGTTCGAGAATAACGTCACCAAAATTGTATTTGCATTATTCAATGGATAACGGATTGATTAAAATTCAAATTAATTTCCAGGGTCGAAATTTTCAAAAAAAAATTGTACGTACCTACGAAGTGAGAAAAAAATTTGTTGGCGCACACAAAATAACTACACTCAATCACATAATTAAAAAAAAGTTAAAATGTGCAATCAAAATACGAAAACACAAAACTGGCGCATTTTGAAATTATTCCCGATAAAATAGTTTTATTATATTGAGGGACGAGAAGTTTGAGCTGTTGAGTGAATCGCGCGGGATTCTACAATGAAAGCAAATTGTATTAGCCGCTACAGGTGTAGTAATGTTACTCTTTTGTCGTATTTCATACATAATCATTTTTTAATTCATGTTTTATTGTAAACATTTCAAATCACGTGTTGTATCTTTTCAACTATTTTTAAGACGAACGCCGCATGTGTAGCTGGGTGCCAAAGACGGACTGAAGATTGGCGCTCGCAAGTCTCTTGTTTTCGTTTCCAAATTTTATTATTTATTTTTAATTTATTTTGTTGGCCCATTTTTTTATTTTTTTTTTCATGGAATTGTATTAGTAACGGGGTTATTTTGATAATACTATTTGTTTGGCGATTGTTTTTTTTTAAATAGGCTAGGCAACCCGTCCTACTCTTGCGGTTTTAAACACGCGAGAATGTAATTTATGGGTTAATTAATTTATTAAAATTAATTTTTTAATAATTGTTATTATGCAAAACACGCACTTTGTATACAGGATGTTAATTTAAATAGCTCTCATAAATTTGGTTTGACGTACAGCATCACGAAGCTGTTTTCAATAAAAACGCCTAAGGTTTAATAACAAATCGATAAAAAAATTTATGAAAACCCCATGCCCCCACTGAAATCAAACTATTTTATAAATTAGTTTAAAGGTGTGGCTATGTAAGTCCTTGAATCCCCCCCCTCTTTCCTAAAAGGAAAAAAGTTAATATTATTATAAATATGAAAAAATTATCGGTTTTTCTAAGGGTAAAATAGCCCACCTCCAAAAAGATCTGGATACCGCAGTGTCATCATCTACAAATTACCCCCAACAAATGAGATTGTAATATGGATATCTCGATGGTGACAGCTTGGCGATTGAGTACATTGACTGTTAAGCCAAGATGGCAAGAACTTTCTTCCAACTTTTTTTTTGGCAGGCAATGGCAAACCACCGAGGTTTAATGTGCTCAGAGAGCACATTAAACAGCAAATCCTCTGTATATGTAAAACATCAAACGCACATCACATACAAGGGAGGGAAGGAGTCAAGATACTTCTACCGAGAGACAAACGATTGAAAATGAGTGTATATACGGACTCCCCCCCCCCCACTTTAAAGTATTTTGTTATAATTCCATAATAAAGCAAATTTGTAAACACCCACCTCTGCTGCATTTTCGTCAAATTTTTTTTTGATTTCATAATAAAAGCAAATATTTGTGCCTAATGTTGCCAGGTCTTAGAAAATATTTTTCAAATCTAGGGAATTTCCATTTCGTTAAGGAAAAGAAACTCCAATTAATTTTTATTAAAATCTAAGAAAATTAGCCTGAGAACCTCAAAATTTTCCCGACCAGGTAAATTTAAAAATTATTCCCATTTCTTTAATTCAAAAATAAGAGCATATTTGAACCACACCTCCCCTACATTGTCGAGCGAATTTTGTCAAATATTTATGCCCAATGTTGCTAGGTTTTGAAAATATTTTTAAATCTAGGGAATTTCCATTTCGTAAAGGAAAAAGAGAACTCCAATTAATTTTTATTAAAATCTAAGAAAATTAGCCTGAGAACCTAAAAATTTTCCCGACCAGGTAAATTTAAAAATTATTCCCGATTCTTTGATTCAAAAATAAAAGCAAATTTTCACCCCACCTCCCCTACATTGTCGGCGAATTTTGTCAAATATTTGTGCCCAACGTTGTCAGGTCTTGAAAAATATTTTTAAATCTAGGGAATTTCCATTTCGTAAAGGAAAAGAGAACTCCAATTAATTTTTATTAAAATCTAAGAAAATTAGTCTGAGAACCCCAAAATCTTCCCGACCAGGTAAATTTAAAAATTATTCCCGTTTATTTAATTCAAAAATAAAAGCAATTTTACCCCCCCTCCCTACATTGTCGGCAAATTTTGTCAAATATTTGTATCCAATGTTGCCAGATCTTCAAAAATATTTTTTAAATCTAGGGAATTTCTATTTTGTAAAGGAAAAAGAGAACTCCAATTAATTTTTATTAAAATCTAAGAAAATTAGCCTGAGAACCTCAAAATTTTCCCGACCAGGTAAATTTAAAAATTATTCCCGATTCTTTGATTCAAAATAAAAGCAAATTTTCACCCCACCTCCCCTACATTGTCGGCGAATTTTGTCAAATATTTGTGTCCAACGTTGTCAGGTTTTGAAAAATATTTTTTAAATCTAGGGAATTTCCATTTCGTAAAGGAAAGAGAACTCCAATTAATTTTTATTAAAATCTAAGAAAATTAGTCTGAGAACCTCAAAATTTTCCCGACCAGGTAAATTTAAAAATTATTCCCGTTTCTGTGATTCCATAATACAAGCAAATTTGTACCCCACATCCCCTACATTGTCGGCGAATTTTGTCAAATATTTATGCCCAATGTTGCCAGGCCTTGAAAAATATTTTTAAATCCAGGGAATTTCCATTTCGTAAAGGGAAAAGAGAACTCTAATTAATTTTTATTAAAATCTAAGAAAATTAGTCTGAGAACCCCAAAATCTTCCCAACCGTGTAAATTAAAAAATTATTTATTCGTAAAAATCAGTAGAATGCCTGCTCTATAATGGCGGCAAGTTTAAAAGTTAGTTGCAATATTACACATTTCACGCCCCCAAAGAAACTAAATCCGCCCGCCGCTGGTAAACCAACACATTTTAAATGTAAATGTTTACATTGGTTTTAATTTAGGGTTAAAGTTGATTAATAATCATTACACGTTACCTCTCGCAACAACAACCGGTATGTACTTACAAAATAATTATTTAAAATTAATCTGACATTTCAGCGGATTAGTTCTTTTGCCACATGAGTGACAATTTCCATAGTTACGATTAGTTCAAGTGTACCGTGAGGTTAAAAACCACATTGTTAATCAAAAAAAAAGTTATCAAAGCCGAAGTAAATAATAATTTATTTGTAAACATAAACTCTACTGATTAATACGTTTAATTAATGCGTGATTGACTGAATTATGTTAGGTAAGTTTCGTGACGTTTGTTGACGACGTGAGTTTTTCAAAAAATTACGCCGTTGGATGACTCATGAGAAATGAAAACTCCTTATTACTATTATTGCCAACTTTGTTTGCAGTTTTGGGTTTTGAAATATCGTACATTATATCCATGAGGTTTTTGGTGTCGGTTCCTAATTAAGAGTTGAAGAAAAAAAAAACCGAAAATGTTGTACTGTCCTCCGAATGTAACTTTTTCTGAAGTATGGGTTGACCATGGAACGTCGCAGTGTTTTATGAGTACAGTGTCTACTTCTGTGATAGCGGCGTTTTTGTTGATTGCTGGAAGTGCCCAAATTTTTGTTTATAAGAAGTATGGCACTCCGGTTGCCAATCATCAGTTACCAAAATCAAAATTGTACGGAGCGCAAATATTTTTTACGCTGCTTATTCCAATTTTGGAGACTATTAAGTTTGCTCTGGAAGCAACCATTTTAAAGGATAAACAAATTTACGGGTACATGGTAAGGCGAAACATAACAATTCTCGCTAATAATAATTTAACTATATTTTTCAGATTCTGACCTTAGTTTTAACGTTAATCGTGTATCCTTACTCGGTTCTTATTCTAAGTAAAGAGAGAAAGTATTTATTACCTTCAATTCCCACACGGGGACATGGACTAATTTTATTAATTTTTTGGTCCTTAACTTTCATATCGGAAAATTTATCGTTTGTAAATTTGGGCCAAAAGCAATGGTGGTTTCGTTTAAGAGAGTAAGTATAGTGTTTTCAAGATGTTCGGGCATTTTTTATGTAGTATTTTACAGCTTCAACGATCAAATTGAAATGGCTCTCTTTGTGTTGCGGTACTTATCCTGCTTGGTTATATTTATTTTGGGCTTGAAGGCACCTGGAATTATGCAAAATGCCGATTACTTTAGTTTGGAGGATTCTGTAAACAATATTAACATCAGCAGGCCGGTAAGTAGGTCCCAACGATTTGAAAACCTTATTTCCTGTTGATCCAGTTATTTAGGGTTGTTTGCTTTCAAGAAAAAATCTGATGTAGAGAACTTAGAAATATTTCTGACGAGAATCTACTTTTTTCTACTGTTTTAAAAATTTTAATTATTCAACTTTCCTTTCACTGAAAGAAAATGAAAAAATTAGACATTTGAAAGTTTGCTAACTTGTCGAAATTGTTTATCACATTTTGAAGTTTTAATCATCTCAAAATTTTTATGTGAGGATCGTTGTAGGAAGGATGCTTAAAAATAAGCGTTTGGTTTGTTTTAGTAAGTTGGAATTGCGGTTCAACTTCAAGGTACTCGACATTTGGTTATTTTTTGAAAATTTTGACAATCTCAATTGTCATTTTGTTGCTAAGTATTACTTTTTTTTAGGGCAACAATGAAAACGAGTCGACGTGGAAAAATGCCTGGCGCAAAATTAAAACGTTGTCACCGTTTATATGGCCGGAAAAAGACTGCTGTTTACAATTTCGGGTGCTGTTCTGCTTTGTGCTATTGGCATGTGGAAGAGTAATTAATTTATATGTTCCAATTTACAGTAAATTAATTAGTAAGTGTTTTTAACGATGATAATTTATCAATTGCTGGATTAATGTGTTTTATTTACAGTTAATAGTATGATAACAGAGCCTATAACGTTTAGGTGGGATTGGATTTTAATTTATGTGGGTTTTAAATTTTTACAAGGTGGTGGAACAGGTGGAATGGGTGTTCTGAATAATCTAAGGTCCTTTTTATGGATAAGGATTCAGCAGTATACCACTAGGGAAATTGAGGTAAGAACTTTTTTACAAATTTTTGTTGTAATTAAAAAAAATCAGTTATTTTAACATACTTTAAAGATTAATTTTCGAAAGTGCATAAAAGAGTTCATTTCTCAGCTGCGCTTTGTGAAAAATCTCGATTTTATTCTGGAATTATTTAATTAGGTATTGCAACAATATTACGTTTTTTCTTTTTAATATATAAAGTAATTAATAGATTTTAACGAAACTACGTCATTCTAGGATTTACGAAATATAAAGTTTAATTTTAGAATATCAGAAGTATAACAACAATATTTTGGTTGCTTTGTAGGTTTTTATTTTTTGATTGTGGCGCCATCTAATTTTCTGCGCATTTCAATTTTTAAAAACTCTAAAATAATTCCAGAAGATCAGAGATTTTAAATAAATTGTAGCGTCTATTTTAGTTGTGTACTTAACCCATAACGCTCTTGATGAGAAGGCAGCTAGCTTGCATATCCAGATTTGAATCTAGGATCTCGTGAATTCTGCTTCTTGAAAAATAACTGTAAAAAAATGATGGTGGTATTGCTGTAAACAAACTAAAACACGAGAAACTTGCTTTGTTTCCTCGCGTGAACAAATTTAGCCATTCCTTGTAATAACTAGAGTGTGGATATATATGCGCTAACGAACATCAAAATAATTTTTTTTATGCGCTTAAAACTAGTCGATAAGGCTGAGTTTTTGCAATATTTTTCTCAAAATTTGAAGTAAATTCGTTTGATTAGTATTTTTTAGCGAAACACATCAAAAGCCCACCCTTTAATATTTGTTTACTTTTCGCTATATGTGAAACAAATAATATGCTATAGAAATGAAAACATTTTATAATAATATTTATTTAAAATTATTTATTATTATTACAATATAAAACTAATATTTGATTAAGGTTTATCTATCACACAATTTTGCCATTTACCGCTAAGAACGTGTTTGTAGCTCGAAAATAACCTTACGATCGCGCATTGTCACGTGATATTTAACAACTAACAATTTAATTTAACTTATTATTAAAGGTAGACTCCATGAGTCCCCCATCTTTCTTTAAAATTGATATTTTTCTTAAATGACTTTGAAAAATAAAAAAGTGCACCCATTATTTTGTCATTAATAAAATAATAGTGTTACACTGCACATAACACTTTTGTTCACCGATTGAATATAAATTGCTTGAAAAAGTACAGCCACCTACTTTGCCATGCATCTTCGAATCCCGACAAAAGGAAATCTGCCAAAAAGCTCCTCAGCATTCCAATTATGACATATGCAGGTCGCCTGGGGATATGTGGCCGCATTGCTCAACTCCAGACGACCCAAAATATTGGTCTTCGACATGCTAAAAGAGCCTTGCGGTACTTACAAGAGCACTCTCAACATGAAGTCCATCGTAGACTTGATTCGGGCCATGGCGATAAAGTTTACCACAGCATGAAGTTCTCGGAAAACCCGCTAATCTGTGATTTGGTGAACTACCAACTCCATGATTTTCTGAGGTACAGAGACCCGGAATGATTCTGCAGCTTCCCGCTTGATTTATTAACGCCATTACTATTATCTCTCTTAAAGATCTCCCCTCGTTTTTAAATTATTTTTAGGCCGAACTCTATGGATCGAGAAGAAAGACCACCGCCACCCATGGAATGACCATCATTACTGGAAGAATAAAAACGGACTTGATTGAATTCTTTTTTTGTTATTTTATGTATTTTATGCATTCGGTCCTGTACCATAAAGCAATGTTAGTTGACGTGTGGTGTTTGCAAGCAGAATGTAACACGATACGAGGACGGCATAAAGTCTAAAATGAAATGTAATATTACCTATCATATACAGTGCGTCGGATTGTCCCTCATCCAACGAGTGACGATAAATGGTAGCAAAAGAATAAACCAGTGGAGTTGCAGGAGATGTGACGTCGACGATATAACCCTTAACACACAAATACCAAATACTAACCTAAACAACGAAAATGAAAATTTATCTGAACCAGGTGGAATTGTTCTAGGAGCCACGATGTAGGATCTGACTGATTACTCCACATTACCGGCGAATTTGCTTATCGACGATCCGACAATTCAAAATCAAAACACACAGTTACTATCAAATACACAAAATTCGGGGGCTAAAGAATGGCTCATAGGTTCTTATTCAAAAAGGGGTTGCGAAGATAGCCCAAATCAAGGCAATAGAGTAACACGACAGAAGATCTTACATGATTACACATCCAAAAAACCATTGTACATAATTTCAGTGCTACAACAAATCAATGATGATCAAACCGACACAACGGTAGCAAAACCTAAAGAATCTAAACCTCCCCTATAATTATACCGGTTGTAGCAAATATGGGCCTACTACTCAAAGTCGCAGACACAGTTGCCCAAAATCAATACTGGCCCGCAACGTTGATAGTTATCTAAAAGTACTGGAAATGCTTACAATACAAACACGTTGTCACACCTTCCAACTGAAACAAGAACGTACTTTTAAAATGGTACTGAGAAATATCCATCCATCTAGTGACACTAAGGAAATTAAGGAAGAAATTGAAAAAAACAATCATAAAGTCATCTGAATTGTTAACATACTAATGGACAAGAGAGCAACCCCATTGTTTTATGTAGAACTGGAACTGCGAGAAAACAATAAAGACAATATCATTTGAGCCTCCGTAACAGAAACACGAGATACAACAGTGTTCTCGATGCCAGGGCTACGGGCACACAAAGAAGTATTGCTCATGTCAACTCCGTTGTGTCAAATGTAGAAAGTATCACCTTACACAACAATACATTAAGGCCAGAGATACGCCAGCCTCCTTAGGCAAAAATATTTGGGACAAACACAACTGACACCAAGGAGGTGAAAAGCAAACCTCTTAGGACCATTCTTTGTTTTGCTAGCAAGATTGAATTCCTAAAAGCCAATTAGAAGGGTTATGAACAAAAGATCAAAACTGGTCGCAGTTCTGTAAGCAGCCATGCAATCGACCTCTAAGTACAATACGCCAGCCTCCCACTTGCACTCTCTGAGCAGGATCGCATCCGCCAACTACAAGGGGTGTCAAATATACAAAAAGATCCGGAATAAAAAATACCCTCCCCTTCGCCCCAAACAAAATACCCAGGCAGCTCAATCACAAGAAAACAAGAGAACCTACAAGGCAAATACCAATGTACAATCAGATCCAGATCCTTTTCGTACCGCAGCATTTCGACCCTCGTTTAGCCAAGCAGTTCAAAACGATAACCAGCAAACTACCAACATCATACAACACAGTATCCCCAATAGGGACCAAGATCCAATACAAGTCTGAAACAAATGATGATGAAACTCATGGAAAGAATGGACACAATGCTCAACCTTTTAACTGTCCTAGTCAGTAAAATAAAAAATGATTAATAACAATCTAAAAATAGCAGTTTGGAAAACGGTTTGACCTGACATTCAAGAATTTAAAATTTTCCTTTCTTCTGATAATCTCGATATATTGTTAATCTCAGAAATACTAATAATTTACAAAATGGAGCTATATAAAATCCATAATTGCACGTCTATCAAACAAACCATCCGCCTGCACAACTCACGGAGGAACGGTAATCGTAATTAAAACTACATAAATTTAAACAAACTGATAAATCACCAAAAGACTACCTTCAAACAACAACAATTACGATTAACCATCCAAGGGGCCCAGTGGTAATTTCTATTATTGTATCCTCGTCCGTAACATTACGATTCATCTGCTAAAACCATATTTTGCGTACTAATTACATAATATACTATTAATGAACCTCTTCTTAGACCCCTGGCTCGAATTCACTTTTTTTTAGGATAGTTTTGGCTCGGATGTAGTTAATGAGTTTGACAACCAGCTATTATACCTATAAATGAGAATAATTGTCGATGGGCCGAGTTACGGTTTGAAAAGAGCCAATAAGAAAACTGGATTTCATATGAATTTTTAAAGCCGTTTTTTTCCAAAATTTGTGGATCGTGATTTGTGTACATTATCTATCAACACGGTAGAATACCTACTAAGGTGGGATATAGTAGTTAAAGCAATCGACTACTGATGCTACGGCGCCCGGTTGTCTACAAAGGAAAGTTTGCTTTGTAGTTTCAGTAGAAAGTTTCAGAGGGCACGTAAAGGCGGCGGTCCCCCTGCTTTGAGGGCAAATCGCTTCTCGGCTGCGCGACACTTGGCTAGTTGGGGGCGTTGAACCGGGTTTGTGGTTAGAAAGCTATACCAAACAACTGCAGTGGAACCTGACGCTGGTGGGGTGTGAATCACAGGGTTTCTTGACTTGGTCCTCTGGTGAACATCGACATGCTGCAATTAATACACATCAATAGCTCGGTGTGATCACTGGTGGGTTGCGAGGCAGGGAATCATTTGTTAACACCTACCGCTATTTGCACGAGTCGATGGGAAAGTCTGGCTGGTCACCTAATGGCTGCACACCTAGCATAATTTAAATACGAATAAGCTTCAGTGCAAGTAGGCCTAGAGCCACATCTGCAAAGATTAATTAAAGGTGGGATATATTTGGCGTTCTGCACATGTTACTATTCACGGATGACTTCACTGCGCTTGAACATTTTTAGCACACGTACATATTCTTAACTTAGTAATTATTATACCATAATCTTTCATAATTCCATCAGAAAATTTTCAAAATCCCCGTTCAGGTATCTTAATGTCGAAAGTCGAGTGGCTTCGACTTTTCGAAGTGCCTCATAGTTGACACTTTTAAAATTATAGCTTAAGGCTAATGTGTCCCTTTGAAAATATATTAATATTACAGGAAAATAGAAAATTAAAGACTGTTTCAGGACTCGATGAATCTATCCTGGATTTATCGAAAAAAATGAATGTGCATCTGACGAGGACACGAGAAGATTTAAATTTAATTGCAATTTGATTGTTTCGTTGAGATTTTCACTCTGACAGTTACCATGCGCTGGCAAATTTTTCCCAAAACGGAGAAGTTCTTAGGGTAATGGATCGTGGAACGGACAGTATTAACAATTTACTCAACTACATTCTATTTTCTATATTTCCTACAATTGTGGACATAATCGTCGCGGTTGTGTTTTTTATAACCGTTTTTAACCTGTGGTTTGGTCTGATTGTTTTTGCGACAATGCTGTTGTACATTGGTGAGATCCATATCAAATCAAATCTAAGTTTTGGTTTAACTCCTTTTGTTTTTGTTTAGTTTTCACTGTAGTAGTTACGGAATGGAGAACAAAATACCAAAGACGGATGAATTTCAGACAACGCCGTGAAGGCGAGAAGTGTGGACTCTTTATTAAATTTTGAAACTGTCAAATATTATGGGGCCGAACAGTACGAAGTGGATGCCTTCCGCGATACTGTGCTTGCTTATCAGGTTTGTTGTAGAAGAACACATGTGCAGAGGCTGTAATTTTTCCTTTCAGACCGCCGAGTGGAAGTCTATGGTGACGCTAAATATACTCAATACCGCACAAAATATAATAATTTGTGGCGGTTTACTTGCTGGAAGCTTATTGTGCGTTCACATGGTGGTCGATAAGCAAGGTCTAAGTGTCGGCGATTACGCCCTCTTCTCCATGTACATCATTCAACTATACGTACCTTTAAATTGGTTTGGAACTTTTTATAGGTATTTTCATGCACACCCTCGTTTTGTTGGACATATCTTATTTTTATTTTGCAGAGCTATTCAGAAAAATTTCGTCGACATGGAAAATATGTTCGATTTGTTGCGCGAAGATCAAGAAATCATCGACGCACCAGGGGCTGGTCCGCTAATTGTAAAACGCGGTGCCGTCGAATTTAATAATGTGACGTTTGGGTACCTTCCAGAACGCATCGTATTGAAAAACGTTACGTTTCACGTTCCTGCTGGTAAAACCGTTGCATTGGTGAGACTGGCGACGATTTTTTGTTTCTGAAAATTATGACCTTTCTTTTCAGGTCGGACCTTCAGGAAGTGGAAAGAGTACCATAATAAGGCTCTTGTTTAGATTTTATGACGTGGAAACGGGTAGTATTGTAATTGACGGCCAAAATATAAAGACTATTACGCAAGAATCGTTGCGACGATCGATTGGAGTTGTTCCTCAAGACACAGTGTTGTTCAATAACACAATTAAGTATGCTTATTTCTATTCAATTTTTATTTTTTAATTAAAATATTTTAATAGGTATAATATTAATTATGGTCGTTTGGATGCAACGGACGTGGATATCATAGCTGCGGCACGCGGAGCAGACATCCATGACAGAATTCTAACATTCCCAGAAGGCTACGAAACGGAGGTAAATTAAAGTCGGCCCCTTCTGAAATTATAACATGTCCTTGAAAAACTTCCGTCTTGTTTGTACTGAATAACAATATTACGATGTTTTGTTAGTAATTTGTAGTTTTTGCGGGTTTCATTTTCGCACTTGAATCACTTTAAAAAATAGCATCGTTCCTTGGGCGCCAAAATGTAACACAATGTAAATAGATTTCTTTTGCTTAGGTGGGAGAACGTGGCTTAAAGTTAAGTGGTGGTGAAAAACAAAGGGTAGCAATAGCGCGAACGCTGTTAAAAGCTCCTACAGTTGTACTCCTAGACGAAGCTACCAGTGCTTTGGATACTCAAACAGAACGCAATATACAAGGCGCACTGAATCAAGTGTGCGCGGACAGAACGACGATAATCGTCGCGCATCGTTTATCCACGATTGTACACGCAGATGAAATTCTAGTTTTGAAAGATGGGGAAATAGTTGAGAGGGGATCGTAAGTATTACATTCATTTTTGGGTATTTTGTCCTATCATTTGTTTTCTAGACATGACGATTTAATTGGACAAGAAGGGGTATATGCAAATATGTGGAAACAACAATTAAAAAGTAAAAAAGATGATGACGGATCACTCGAAACCAATATAGAGAAAAGCACTGATAGCAAATTAAATTGACTAAAATGAAATATTTTATTAGTCAGCCTGAGACTTTGTTATAAACTTAGATTAGTTATATTGTTTGTTGGATTTCAGGGTTTTCCCCTTCATATTATTAAACTATTTTTATCTTGACTTTATGTTTCTTATGCGACTGTAGTGTTCAACTTGTTTATATAAATTTCTTTATTTCTTAATTTTATTGTGTCATTTAACCTCGGCATCCTCTCATCAAAAGTGGATTAAGAAGCGAACTTAAGGATGAGCGGAAATCTTGAATAGATTTCACGAGGACATTGAAATCCATTATATCCTAGATGGACTTGTCATCAAGAAGAACTTCCATTTGGAATAATTTAATTTTATTGCACAAACAGAAAAACAAAAACTATTCAGTGTTTAAAAATGGGCTAGGTACAAATAACAATATTAAAGGTATTCTATTCAGTTACCAAGGCATATTGTAACTAATAGCAACTTCAAACTTTGCAGGAGATTATGTTATACTCTGTTTGGTATTTATGTTCAATTATAATAAATTAAAATCAATTGTTCCGTTATAAAAACAATGGTAATATTAATTTATATAATTTTTTAAATGCTTGTTTGAATAATATATCCGAAAAGATGATTTTTGAGTGCTCTTTGGGGATTACCCATATTTTTTAATATTCTGTAAAAAATTAATTTGACGATTAAATTAACGCACCTTCCTTGTTATAATATCACTGTGAAGGACAACTACTTTTGTGTTATTTTCATGCGGATGCATTGGTTAAAACTAAAGAAACTAAGCACAATATTTTATTAAATATATAGAATACAAGTAATATGGAAAATAGACCTATAAAAATATGTTACTGCCCTTGTGGGTGACCAACATTTTAAATATACATAAATATACAAGAATTAACACTGTTTTAGACTTAATTCTTTTATGAAGGTAAACAATTGGCTGAAAGTTTTGACATTTTAACTCTGCTTTATCACATTTATGTTACTACAAGGCACTTGTATGTAAATTACACGACTGATACGTTTCTCTAACTAAAAAATCATTTAAGTGATAAAATATTAGTAAAATAAGGATAAAGACAGAAATTTTCACTGTAAGTTATACAAAACCCTAAGTTGACCCTCCGGTAACTGCCTTCTTCTCACTTGACGAATCACTACTCCCACTTGTAAACGAAACTAAAATAAAAATGTTATCATCAGATAAAAGGTAATTTGTTATCTTACAAAAAAAACAACAATAAAAAATTGTTTTTTTGTAGCTGTGATTGGCAAGAAACTGATTTAAAAATTGGGTACACATTACCAAAGATAACCTGACGACCAGATAAAAACAAACAAAAAATATTTACCTATAATAATAATTAAAATGGTAACACCAATAACGCCCATGATTATCATCATCTTTAAATTTTTCCACCAATATTTCCTGTGTAGCCTTTGAGCATGTTGTTCAAAACGTTTGCCACCTTCTTGCAAAGCATCGGCCCTGCTATCGAGCTCCGAGAGTTTTTGATCTCGTTCCAGCACCTTTTCCACATTAACTCTCATAATCCCAACAACCTCGTTCACCTGTTGCTGGGTTTGTTCCAGCACAGTGTTTTTCTTTCCTGGTGCTGCAGCTGCATTTTGACTTCCAGATGCGTTCTCCATTTTTCAACTTGCAAACAATGAGACCACTTATAAGCACAGCAGATACAAATTTTGTAGCGATGATGGAAGCTTTTATTTTTAATACACTAATTGAGATAACGAGTACGATTCAATTACTTCCCTTATCGCTCGCTCACACGACACAAAAATTCCACCACAAATAAAACCATGTTTTGTCATTTAATACTTACGTACAATAAGCGACGCTAATTAAGTAATCAATTAATGAAATAAGAAAGAATTGCAACCAAAAAATTAAACCACTACGAAACGTCTACAATCTGACACATCAAACCGCCATATTTATTTGGGTGATTAGTCACTCATCAGCGGTTCGCAAAATTTACGCATCGTCACTCAAACTGGTCCGGTTGCGGGAGATTTAAATAAAATTAAACTACAGGCACTCAAAACTTAATTTTCACCATTTCGTTAAATATTTGTATGCTTTATTATTTTTGAAGTAAACTTTATTATTGCAAAGTAAAAATTATTTCATATTTATTTCTGTCAAGTGAGACAATCTTAAAAGTTCGCGAAACGTGAGCCAAACTATTAAAATTCTGCGGTAAATATTGGAAACACTAAACATCATGAAATTACTGTTCAAGGTTCAGTGACATTATAGGATTAGTGACACTAACATAATATGTCCGATTTTTAATTGGCCACGACATTTATATTAATACAATTTCTTGGTTTAATTTACCTCAATGTGGGGCGAATCAAAGACGTATAGCTTCTACAAAATGGGTTGGGACTATCATTGCTGTAAGGCACTTGCATTTATTATTTTTCTGGTCAATTACCTGATTACTTTTCTCAAACACCAGCGGAAAATTTTTATTGGGGGTAAATATTAAAATCGAAAAATGTTATTACAGCAGTATTGACACATAGCTCACATTGCTCACAAATCAGATTTAATTTTATTATCAAATTGCAACCTTAAAAATTAATTATAAATTTAAAATCTACTATAATTTAATATTATTTCTCTAGAAGTCTAATTCTACAAACAATTCAAAAAAAGAATTGCACTAGCAACAAATTGAAAGTTTACTTCTAAGGACATTACGTAGCATGAGTCTGTTTTATTTTCAAAAATTTTCAAAATTACCCAAATATTATCTAATTCCACGAATGGAACGTGTAGTTTACAGAAAACGGTCTTGGGGCTGGCGGACACGTGGATAAGACACGCAAATGTTAGAAGCTACTTTTCCGCTCCTTTCCAGCGTTTGCGCCAGCTCCGGGAGCATTTTTGAGCTCTACACGTTCCCAGCTGTCGATTTATGTAATAAAACGGGCATAAAAAAATTTGAGGATTTTTGAAAAAAACCAAAGGTTAACCCCTTTGAATTTTTCATGATTTTTTTTAGCCAAAAAAATAAAAGTTGAAATATTCTCAAAATTTCTGTATCTGCTAATGTATTTCGATGGTAGGAGTGCAACGGCATAAAAAAATTCACGGCAAAAAGCGATTTTAAGAATTATGAGGTTTTAAAGTGAAACTATTCGATTTGCCTATTGATAGGCTGAAGCTACTTTCGGCTCCTTTCCAGCGTTTGCGCCAGCTCCGGAAGCATTTTTTGAGCTCTACACGTTCCCAGCTGTCGATTTATGTAATAAAACGGGCATAAAAATTTGAGGATTTTGAAAAACCAAAGGTTAACCCTTTGAATTTTCATGATTTTTTAGCCAAAAATAAAAGTTGAAATATTCTCAAAATTTCTGTATCTGCTAATGTATTTCGATGGTAGAGTGCAACGGCATAAAAGAATTCACGGCAAAAAACGATTTTAAAATTATGAGGTTTTAAAGTGAAACTATTCGATTTGCCTATTGATAGGCTAGAAGCTACTTTTCGGCTCCTTTCCAGCGTTTGCGCCAGCTCCGGAAGCATTTTTTGAGCTCTACACGTTCCCAGCTGTCGATTTATGTAATAAAACGGGCATAAAAAAATTTGAGGATTTTTGAAAAAAACCAAAGGTTAACCCCTTTGAATTTTCATGATTTTTTTTAGCCAAAAAAATAAAAGTTGAAATATTCTCAAAATTTCTGTATCTGCTAATGTATTTCGATGGTAGGAGTGCAACGGCATAAAAGAATTCACGGCAAAAGCGATTTTAAGAATTATGAGGTTTTAAAGTGAAACTATTCGATTTGCCTATTGATAGGCTAGAAGCTACTTTCGGCTCCTTTCCAGCGTTTGCGCCAGCTCCGGAAGCATTTTTGAGCTCTACACGTTCCCAGCTGTCGATTTATGTAATAAAACGGCATAAAAATTTGAGGATTTTGAAAAACCAAAGGTTAACCCCTTTGAATTTTTCATGATTTTTTTTAGCCAAAAAAATAAAAGTTGAAATATTCTCAAAATTTCTGTATCTGCTAATGTATTTCGATGGTAGGAGTGCAACGGCATAAAAGAATTCACGGCAAAAGCGATTTTAAGAATTATGAGGTTTTAAAGTGAAACTATTCGATTTGCCATTGATAGGCTAGAAGCTACTTTTGGCTCCTTTCCAGCGTTTGCGCCAGCTCCGGAAGCATTTTTGAGCTCTACACGTTCCCAGCTGTCGATTTATGTAATAAAACGGGCATAAAAATTTGAGGATTTTGAAAAACCAAAGGTTAACCCTTTGAATTTTCATGATTTTTTAGCCAAAAAATAAAAGTTGAAATATTCTCAAAATTTCTGTATCTGCTAATGTATTTCGATGGTAGGAGTGCAACGGCATAGAAAGAATTCACGGAAAAGCGATTTTAAATTATGAGGTTTTAAAGTGAAACTATTCGATTTCCATTGAAGGCTAGAAGCCACTTTTGGCCACTTTCCAGCGTTTGCGACAGCTCCGGAGCATTTTCTGAGCTCTACACGTTCCAGGGCGTCGATTTATGTAATAAAACGGGCATAAAAAATTTGAGGATTTTTGAAAACCAAAGGTTAACCCTTTGAATTTTCATGCTTTTTGTAGCCAAAAAATAAAAGTTGAAATATTCTCAAAATTTCTATCTGCTAATGTATTTCGATGGTATAAGTGCAATGGCATAGAAAGAATTCACGGTAAAAAGCGATTTTAGAATTATGAGGTTTTAAAGTGAAACTATTCGATTTCACATTGAAAGGCTACAAGCCACTTTTGGCCCTTTCCAGCGTTTGCGACAGCTCCGGAAGCATTTTCTGAGCTCTACACGTTCCAGGCGTCGATTTATGTAATAAAACGGCATAAAAAATTTGAGGATTTTTGAAAAACCAAAGGTTAACCCTTTGAAATTTTCATGCTTTTTGTAGCCAAAAATAAAAGTTGAAATATTCTCAAAATTTCTATCTGCTAATGTATTTCGATGGTATAAGTGCAATGGCATAGAAAGAATTCACGGCAAAAGCGATTTTAAAATTATGAGGTTTAAAGTGAAACTATTCGATTTCCATTTGAAGGCTAAAGCCACTTTTGGCCACTTTCCAGCGTTTGCGACAGCTCCGGAAGCATTTTCTGAGCTCTACACGTTCCAGCGTCGATTTATGTAATAAAACGGCATAAAAATTTGAGGATTTTTGAAAACCAAAGGTTAACCCTTTGAAATTTTCATGCTTTTTGTAGCCAAAAAATAAAAGTTGAAATATTCTCAAAATTTCTATATCTGCTAATGTATTTCGATGGTATAAGTGCAACGGCATAGAAAGAATTCACGGAAAAAGCGATTTTAAAATTATGAGGTTTAAAGTGAAACTATTCGATTTCACATTGAAAGGCTAGAAGCCACTTTTGGGGCCCCTTTCCAGCGTTTGCGACAGCTCCGGAAGCATTTTCTGAGCTCTACACGTTCCAGGGCGTCGATTTATGTAATAAAACGGCATAAAAATTTGAGGATTTTTTAAAACCAAAGGTTAACCCTTTGAAATTTTCATGCTTTTTGTAGCCAAAAATAAAAGTTGAAATATTCTCAAAATTTCTATTGCTGCTAATGTATTTCGATGGTATAAGTGCAATGGCATAGAAAGAATTCACGGCAAAAAGCGATTTTAGAATTATGAGGTTTAAAGTGAAACTATTCGATTTCACCATTGAAAGGCTAGAAGCCACTTTTGGCCACTTTCCAGCGTTTGCGACAGCTCCAGGAGCATTTTCTGAGCTCTACACGTTCCAGGGCGTCGATTTATGTAATAAAACGGCATAAAAAATTTGAGGATTTTGAAAAACCAAAGGTTAACCCTTTGAAATTTTCATGCTTTTTGTAGCCAAAAATAAAAGTTGAAATATTCTCAAAATTTCTATTCTGCTAATGTATTTCGATGGTATAAGTGCAATGGCATAGAAAGAATTCACGGTAAAAAGCGATTTTAGAATTATGAGGTTTAAAGTGAAACTATTCGATTTACCATTGAAAGGCTAAAGCCACTTTTGGCCCTTTCCAGCGTTTGCGACAGCTCCAGGAGCATTTTCTGAGCTCTACACGTTCCAGGGCGTCGATTTATGTAATAAAACGGCATAAAAAATTTGAGGATTTTGAAAAACCAAAGGTTAACCCTTTGAAATTTTTCATGCTTTTTGTAGCCAAAAATAAAAGTTGAAATATTCTCAAAATTTCTATTCTGCTAATGTATTTCGATGGTATAAGTGCAATGGCATAGAAAGAATTCACGGCAAAAGCGATTTTAAAATTATGAGGTTTTAAAGTGAAACTATTCGATTTACCATTGAAGGCTAAAGCCACTTTTGGGCTCCTTTCCAGCGTTTGCGACAGCTCCGAAACATTTTCTGAGCTCTACACGTTCCAGGGCGTCGATTTATGTAATAAAACGGCATAAAAAATTTGAGGATTTTGAAAAACCAAAGGTTAACCCTTTGAAATTTTCATGCTTTTTGTAGCCAAAAAATAAAAGTTGAAATATTCTCAAAATTTCTATCTGCTAATGTATTTCGATGGATAAGTGCAATGGCATAGAAAGAATTCACGGTAAAAGCGATTTTAGAATTAGGGTTTAAAGTGAAACTATTCGATTTCACCATTGAAAGGCTAAGCCACTTTTGGGCTACTTTCCAGCGTTTGCGACAGCTCCGAAGCATTTTCTGAGCTCTACACGTTCCAGGGCGTCGATTTATGTAATAAAACGGCATAAAAAATTTGAGGATTTTTTAAAAACCAAAGGTTAACCCTTTGAAATTTTCATGCTTTTTGTAGCCAAAAATAAAAGTTGAAATATTCTCAAAATTTCTATTCTGCTAATGTATTTCGATGGTATAAGTGCAATGGCATAGAAAGAATTCACGGTAAAAGCGATTTTACAAATTAGGGCTTTAAAGTGAAACTATTCGATTTACCATTGAAAGGCTAGAAGCCACTTTTGGCCACTTTCCAGCGTTTGCGACAGCTCCGAGCATTTTCTGAGCTCTACACGTTCCAGGCGTCGATTTATGTAATAAAACGGCATAAAAATTTGAGGATTTTGAAAAACCAAAGGTTAACCCTTTGAAATTTTTCATGCTTTTTGTAGCCAAAAAATAAAAGTTGAAATATTCTCAAAATTTCTATTGCTGCTAATGTATTTCGATGGTATAAGTGCAATGGCATAGAAAGAATTCACGGTAAAAGCGATTTTAAAATTAGGGTTTAAAGTGAAACTATTCGATTTCCATTGAAAGGCTACGAAGCCACTTTTGGCACTTTCCAGCGTTTGCGACAGCTCCGGAGCATTTTCTGAGCTCTACACGTTCCAGCGTCGATTTATGTAATAAAACGGCATAAAAAATTTGAGGATTTTGAAAACCAAAGGTTAACCCTTTGAAATTTTCATGCTTTTTGTAGCCAAAAAATAAAAGTTGAAATATTCTCAAAATTTCTATTGCTGCTAATGTATTTCGATGGTATAAGTGCAATGGCATAGAAAGAATTCACGGTAAAAAACGATTTTAAGAATTATGGGTTTAAAGTGAAACTATTCGATTTACCATTGAAAGGCTAGAAGCCACTTTTGGGCTACTTTCCAGCGTTTGCGACAGCTCCGGAAACATTTTCTGAGCTCTACACGTTCCCAGCGTCGATTTATGTAATAAAACGGGCATAAAAATTTGAGGATTTTGAAAACCAAAGGTTAACCCTTTGAATTTTCATGCTTTTTGTAGCCAAAAAATAAAAGTTGAAATATTCTCAAAATTTCTTATCTGCTAATGTATTTCGATGGTAAGTGCAACGGCATAGAAAGAATTCACGGCAAAAGCGATTTTAAGAATTATGAGGTTTTAAAGTGAAACTATTCGATTTGCCATTGAAGGCTAAGCCACTTTTGGCTACTTTCCAGCGTTTGCGCCAGCTCCGGAAGCATTTTCTGAGCTCTACACGTTCCCAGCGTCGATTTATGTAATAAAACGGCATAAAAATTTGAGGATTTTGAAAACCAAAGGTTAACCCTTTGAATTTTCATGCTTTTTGTAGCCAAAAATAAAAGTTGAAATATTCTCAAAATTTCTATCTGCTAATGTATTTCGATGGTAAGTGCAACGGCATAGAAAGAATTCACGGCAAAAGCGATTTTAAGAATTATGAGGTTTTAAAGTGAAACTATTCGATTTCCATTGATAGGCTAGAAGCCACTTTTGGCTCCTTTCCAGCGTTTGCGCCAGCTCCGGAAGCATTTTCTGAGCTCTACACGTTCCCAGCGTCGATTTATGTAATAAAACGGGCATAAAAAATTTGAGGATTTTTTAAAACCAAAGGTTAACCCTTTGAATTTTCATGCTTTTTGTAGCCAAAAATAAAAGTTGAAATATTCTCAAAATTTCTATCTGCTAATGTATTTCGATGGTAAGTGCAACGGCATAGAAAGAATTCACGGCAAAAGCGATTTTAAGAATTATGAGGTTTTAAAGTGAAACTATTCGATTTCCATTGATAGGCTAGAAGCCACTTTTGGCTCCTTTCCAGCGTTTGCGCCAGCTCCGGAAGCATTTTCTGAGCTCTACACGTTCCAGCGTCGATTTATGTAATAAAACGGGCATAAAAAATTTGAGGATTTTGAAAACCAAAGGTTAACCCTTTGAATTTTCATGCTTTTTGTAGCCAAAAAATAAAAGTTGAAATATTCTCAAAATTTCTTATCTGCTAATGTATTTCGATGGTAAGTGCAACGGCATAGAAAGAATTCACGGCAAAAGCGATTTTAAGAATTATGAGGTTTTAAAGTGAAACTATTCGATTTACCATTGAAAGGCTAGAAGCCACTTTTGGCTCCTTTCCAGCGTTTGCGCCAGCTCCGAAGCATTTTCTGAGCTCTACACGTTCCCAGCGTCGATTTATGTAATAAAACGGCATAAAAAATTTGAGGATTTTTGAAAACCAAAGGTTAACCCTTTGAATTTTCATGCTTTTTGTAGCCAAAAATAAAAGTTGAAATATTCTCAAAATTTCTTATCTGCTAATGTATTTCGATGGTAAGTGCAACGGCATAAAAGAATTCACGGCAAAAGCGATTTTAAGAATTATGAGGTTTTAAAGTGAAACTATTCGATTTGCCTATTGATAGGCTAAGAGCCACTTTTGGCTCCTTTCCAGCGTTTGCGCCAGCTCCGGAAGCATTTTCTGAGCTCTACACGTTCCCAGCGTCGATTTATGTAATAAAACGGGCATAAAAAATTTGAGGATTTTGAAAAACCAAAGGTTAACCCTTTGAATTTTCATGATTTTTGTAGCCAAAA
Organism: Lycocerus yunnanus; assembly: GCA_036346125.1. NCBI lineage: Eukaryota > Metazoa > Arthropoda > Insecta > Coleoptera > Cantharidae > Lycocerus > Lycocerus yunnanus. The sequence goes on from JARFIX010000140.1 coordinate 510,910, forward strand.
ATAAAAGTTGAAATATTCTCAAAATTTCTATTCTGCTAATGTATTTCGATGGTATAAGTGCAATGGCATAGAAAGAATTCACGGTAAAAGCGATTTTAGAATTATAGGTTTAAAGTGAAACTATTCGATTTTACCATTGAAAGGCTAGAAGCCACTTTTGGCACTTTCCAGCGTTTGCGACAGCTCCGAGCATTTTCTGAGCTCTACACGTTCCAGGGCGTCGATTTATGTAATAAAACGGCATAAAAAATTTGAGGATTTTGAAAAACCAAAGGTTAACCCTTTGAAATTTTCATGCTTTTTGTAGCCAAAAATAAAAGTTGAAATATTCTCAAAATTTCTATTCTGCTAATGTATTTCGATGGTATAAGTGCAATGGCATAGAAAGAATTCACGGTAAAAGCGATTTTAAAATTAGAGGTTTTAAAGTGAAACTATTCGATTTACCATTGAAAGGCTAGAAGCCACTTTTGGCTACTTTCCAGCGTTTGCGACAGCTCCGGAGCATTTTCTGAGCTCTACACGTTCCAGCGTCGATTTATGTAATAAAACGGCAAAAAAATTTGAGGATTTTGAAAACCAAAGGTTAACCCTTTGAATTTTCATGCTTTTTGTAGCCAAAAATAAAAGTTGAAATATTCTCAAAATTTCTATTCTGCTAATGTATTTCGATGGATAAGTGCAATGGCATAGAAAGAATTCACGGCAAAAGCGATTTTAAAATTATGGGTTTAAAGTGAAACTATTCGATTTACCATTGAAAGGCTAGAAGCCACTTTTGGCTACTTTCCAGCGTTTGCGACAGCTCCGGAGCATTTTCTGAGCTCTACACGTTCCCAGGGCGTCGATTTATGTAATAAAACGGGCATAAAAAATTTGAGGATTTTTTAAAACCAAAGGTTAACCCTTTGAATTTTCATGCTTTTTGTAGCCAAAAATAAAAGTTGAAATATTCTCAAAATTTCTTTCTGCTAATGTATTTCGATGGTATAAGTGCAACGGCATAGAAAGAATTCACGGCAAAAAACGATTTTAAGAATTATGAGGTTTTAAAGTGAAACTATTCGATTTCCATTGATAGGCTAGAAGCACTTTTGGCTCCTTTCCAGCGTTTGCGCCAGCTCCGGAAGCATTTTTGAGCTCTACACGTTCCAGGCGTCGATTTATGTAATAAAACGGGCATAAAAATTTGAGGATTTTGAAAAACCAAAGGTTAACCCTTTGAAATTTTCATGCTTTTTGTAGCCAAAAATAAAAGTTGAAATATTCTCAAAATTTCTATCTGCTAATGTATTTCGATGGTATAAGTGCAATGGCATAGAAAGAATTCACGGCAAAAGCGATTTTAAGAATTATGAGGTTTAAAGTGAAACTATTCGATTTACCATTGAAAGGCTAAAGCCACTTTTGGCTCCTTTCCAGCGTTTGCGACAGCTCCGGAAGCATTTTCTGAGCTCTACACGTTCCAGCGTCGATTTATGTAATAAAACGGGCATAAAAAATTTGAGGATTTTTTAAAAACCAAAGGTTAACCCTTTGAATTTTCATGCTTTTTGTAGCCAAAAAAAAAAAGTTGAAATATTCTCAAAATTTCTATTCTGCTAATGTATTTCGATGGTATAAGTGCAACGGCATAGAAAGAATTCACGGAAAAAGCGATTTTAGAATTATGAGGTTTAAAGTGAAACTATTCGATTTCCATTGAAGGCTAGAAGCCACTTTTGGCCTTTCCAGCGTTTGCGACAGCTCCGGAAGCATTTTCTGAGCTCTACACGTTCCAGGCGTCGATTTATGTAATAAAACGGGCATAAAAAATTTGAGGATTTTGAAAAACCAAAGGTTAACCCTTTGAATTTTCATGCTTTTTGTAGCCAAAAATAAAAGTTGAAATATTCTCAAAATTTCTATCTGCTAATGTATTTCGATGGTATAAGTGCAACGGCATAGAAAGAATTCACGGCAAAAAGCGATTTTAGAATTATGAGGTTTAAAGTGAAACTATTCGATTTCCATTGAAAGGCTAAAGCCACTTTTGGCTCCTTTCCAGCGTTTGCGCCAGCTCCGGAAGCATTTTCTGAGCTCTACACGTTCCCAGCGTCGATTTATGTAATAAAACGGCATAAAAAATTTGAGGATTTTTGAAAAACCAAAGGTTAACCCTTTGAATTTTCATGCTTTTTGTAGCCAAAAAAAAAAAGTTGAAATATTCTCAAAATTTCTGTATCTGCTAATGTATTTCGATGGTAAGTGCAACGGCATAGAAAGAATTCACGGCAAAAAACGATTTTAAGAATTATGAGGTTTTAAAGTGAAACTATTCGATTTCCATTGATAGGCTAAAGCTACTTTTGGCTCCTTTCCAGCGTTTGCGCCAGCTCCGGAAGCATTTTCTGAGCTCTACACGTTCCCCGCGTCGATTTATGTAATAAAACGGGCATAAAAAATTTGAGGATTTTTTAAAACCAAAGGTTAACCCTTTGAATTTTCATGTTTTTTGTAGCCAAAAATAAAAGTTGAAATATTCTCAAAATTTGTATCTGCTAATGTATTTCGATGGTATAGTGCAACGGCATAGAAAGAATTCACGGCAAAAGCGATTTTAAGAATTATGAGGTTTTAAAGTGAAACTATTCGATTTACCTATTGATAGGCTAAGAAGCTACTTTTGGCTCCTTTCCAGCGTTTGCGCCAGCTCCGGAAGCATTTTCTGAGCTCTACACGTTCCAGCGTCGATTTATGTAATAAAACGGCATAAAAAATTTGAGGATTTTGAAAACCAAAGGTTAACCCTTTGAATTTTCATGCTTTTTGTAGCCAAAAAAAAAAAGTTGAAATATTCTCAAAATTTCTATTCTGCTAATGTATTTCGATGGTATAAGTGCAACGGCATAGAAAGAATTCACGGCAAAAGCGATTTTAAAATTATGAGGTTTTAAAGTGAAACTATTCGATTTCCATTGAAGGCTAAAGCTACTTTTGGCTCCTTTCCAGCGTTTGCGACAGCTCCGGAAGCATTTTCTGAGCTCTACACGTTCCCAGCGTCGATTTATGTAATAAAACGGGCATAAAAAATTTGAGGATTTTGAAAAACCAAAGGTTAACCCTTTGAATTTTCATGATTTTTTGTAGCCAAAAAATAAAAGTTGAAATATTCTCAAAATTTCTATCTGCTAATGTATTTCGATGGTAGAGTGCAACGGCATAAAAGAATTCACGGCAAAAAGCGATTTTAAGAATTATGAGGTTTTAAAGTGAAACTATTCGATTTGCCATTGATAGGCTAGAAGCTACTTTTGGCTCCTTTCCAGCGTTTGCGCCAGCTCCGGAAGCATTTTTGAGCTCTACACGTTCCCAGCGTCGATTTATGTAATAAAACGGGCATAAAAAATTTGAGGATTTTGAAAACCAAAGGTTAACCCTTTGAATTTTCATGCTTTTTGTAGCCAAAAATAAAAGTTGAAATATTCTCAAAATTTCTATCTGCTAATGTATTTCGATGGTAAGTGCAACGGCATAGAAAGAATTCACGGCAAAAGCGATTTTAAGAATTATGAGGTTTTAAAGTGAAACTATTCGATTTGCCTATTGATAGGCTAAGAAGCTACTTTTGGCTCCTTTCCAGCGTTTGCGACAGCTCCGGAAGCATTTTCTGAGCTCTACACGTTCCCAGCGTCGATTTATGTAATAAAACGGCATAAAAATTTGAGGATTTTGAAAAACCAAAGGTTAACCCTTTGAATTTTTCATGCTTTTTGTAGCCAAAAAATAAAAGTTGAAATATTCTCAAAATTTCGTATCTGCTAATGTATTTCGATGGTATAAGTGCAACGGCATAGAAAGAATTCACGGCAAAAAGCGATTTTAGAATTATGAGGTTTTAAAGTGAAACTATTCGATTTGCCATTGATAGGCTAAAGCCACTTTTGGCTCCTTTCCAGCGTTTGCGACAGCTCCAGGACATTTTTGAGCTCTACAGTTCCGGGTCATTTTGTAATAAAACGGGATAAAAAATTTTGGATTTTTTAAAACCAAAGGTTAACCCTTTGAAATTTTCTTTTTTGTGCCAAAAATAAAAGTTAAATATTCTCAAAATTTCTATTGCTGCAATTTTTTCGTGGAGGTGCAACGGCATAAAAGAATTCACGAAAACGATTTTGAATTATGAGGTTTTAAAGTGAAAATATTCGATTTCCTTTTAACAAACCACTTTTCGGCTCTTTCCACGTTTGCGCAGCTGAAATTTTTTAGTTTTAAAGAGGGGAAATTTATGTAATATTAACCCTTCAAAAATTTTGGGGTTTTTGCCTTAAACCCCCTTTTTTTTTCATGCTTTAATTTTGGGCAAAAAATAAAAGTGGAAAACCCAAAATTTTAAAAAGTAAAAAGATTGATGAAAGGATAGAAACAATTAGGAAAAAGCACTTTTTAAAAATTAAATTCTTTAAAAAGAAATATTTTATTTGCCATTGATAAACTAGAAGTTATTTGGTTTTTGGTTTCAGGGTTTTCCCTTATATTATTAAACTATTTTATCTTGACTTTATGTTTCTTATGCGACTGTAGTGTTCAACTTGTTTATATAAATTTCTTTATTTCTTAATTTTATTGTGTCATTTAACCTCGGCATCCTCTCATCAAAAGTGGATTAAGAAGCGAACTTAAGGATGAGCGGAAATCTTGAATAGATTTCACGAGGACATTGAAATCCATTATATCCTAGATGGACTTGTCATCAAGAAGAACTTCCATTTGGAATAATTTAATTTTATTGCACAAAAACAAAAACTATTCAGTGTTTAAAATGGGCTAGGTACAAATAACAATATTAAAGGTATTCTATTCAGTTACCAAGGCATATTGTAACTAATAGCAACTTCAAACTTTGCAGGAGATTATGTTATACTCTGTTTGGTATTTATGTTCAATTATAATAAATTAAAATCAATTGTTCCGTTATAAAAACAATGGTAATATTAATTTATATAATTTTTTAAATGCTTGTTTGAATAATATATCCGAAAAGATGATTTTTGAGTGCTCTTGGGGATTACCCATATTTTTAATATTCTGTAAAAATTAATTGACGATTAAATTAACGCACCTTCCTAGTTATAATATCACTGTGAAGGACAACTACTTTTGTGTTATTTTCATGCGGATGCATTGGTTAAAACTAAAGAAACTAAGCACAATATTTTATTAAATATATAGAATACAAGTAATATGGAAAATAGACCTATAAAAATATGTTACTGCCCTTGTGGGTGACCAACATTTTAAATATACATAAATATACAAGAATTAACACTGTTTTAAACTTAATTCTTTTATGAAGGTAAACAATTGGCTGTTTTGACATTTTAACTCTGCTTTATCACATTTATGTTACTACAAGGCACTTGTATGTAGACTGATACGTTTCTCTAACTAAAATCATTTAAGTGATAAAATATTAGTAAAATAAGGATAAAGACAGAAATTTTCACTGTAAGTTATAAAAACCCTGTTGAGGTAACTGCCTTCTTCTCTTGAGAATCACTACTCCCACTCTAAAATAAAAATGTTATCATCAGATAAAGGTAATTTGTTATCTTACCAACAATAAATTGTTTTTTTGTAGCTGTGATCAAGAAACTGATTTAAAATTGGGTACACATTACCAAAGATAACCTGACGACCAGATAAAACAAACAAAAATATTTACCTATAATAATAATTAAAATGGTAACATAACGCCCATGATTATCATCATCTTTAAATTTTTCCACCAATATTTCCTGTGTAGCCTTTGAGCATGTTGTTCAAAACGTTTGCCACCTTCTTGCAAAGCATCGGCCCTGCTATCGAGCTCCGAGGTTTTTGATCTCGTTCAGCACCTTTCCACATTAACTCTCATAATCCCAACAACCTCGTTCACCTGTTGCTGGGTTTGTTCCCACAGTGTTTTCTTTCCTGGTGCTGCAGCTGCATTGACTTCCAGATGCGTTCTCATTTTCAACTGCAAACAATGAGACCACTTATGGCAGATACAAATTTTGTAGCGATGATGGAGCTATTTTTACACTAATTGAGATAACGGTACGATTCAATTACTTCTTATCGCTACACGACACAAAATTCCACCACAAATAAACCATGTTTTGTCATTTAATAATACGTACAATAAGCGACTAATTAGTAATCAATTAATGAAATAAGAATTGCAACCAAAAATTAAACCACTACGAAACGTCTACAATCTGACACATCAAACCGCCATATTTATTTGGGTGATTAGTCACTCATCAGCGGTTCGAAAATTTACGCATCGTCACTCAAACTGGTCCGATTGCGGAGATTTAAATAAAATTAAACTAAGCACTCAAACTTAATTTTCACCATTTCGTTAAATATTTGTATGCTTATATTATTTTTGAAGTAAACTTTATTATTACAAAGTGAAAATTATTATTTTTATTTATTTCTGTATGGGACAACAAACGTTGGCTGAAACGTGAGACAAATTATTAAATTGCGATCACATATATGAAACTACAAACATCATGATATGTAAATTCACTGTCATTAGGATTAGTGACACTAACATAATATGTCCGATAAAATATTACGACATTTAAGGATAATACAGAAATTTCTTGGTTTAATTTACCTCAATGTGGGCGAATCAAGGACGTATAGCTTCAACTGGGTTGGGACTATCATTGCTGTAAGGCACTTGTATTTATTATTTTCCTGGTCAATTACCTGATTACTTTTCTCAAACACCAGCGGAAAATCTTTATTTACAAAATACTAAAATCGAGAAATGTTATTACAGCAGTATTGACACATAGCTCATTGATCACAAATCAGATTTAATTTTATTATCACATTGCAACCTTAAAAATTAATTATAAATTTAAATCTACTATAATTTAATATTAATTTCTAGAACAATTCTACACACAATTCAAAGAGTTATCACTCAACAAATTGAAAGTTTACTTCTAAGGACATTACGTAGCATGAGTCTGTTTTATTTTTCAAAAATTTTCAAAATTACCCAAATATTATCTAATTCCACGAATGGAACGTGTAGTTTACAGAAAACGGTCTTGGGGCTGGCGGACACGTGGATAATAAGAAGCTACTTTTCGGCTCCTTTCCAGCGTTTGCGCCAGCTCCGGAAGCATTTTTTGAGCTCTACACGTTCCCAGCTGTCGATTTATGTAATAAAACGGGCATAAAAAAATTTGAGGATTTTTGAGAAAAACCAAAGGTTAACCCTTTGAATTTTCATGATTTTTTAGCCAAAAATAAAAGTTGAAATATTCTCAAAATTTCTGTATCTGCTAATGTATTTCGATGGTAGGAGTGCAACGGCATAAAAGAATTCACGGCAAAAGCGATTTTAAGAATTATGAGGTTTTAAAGTGAAACTATTCGATTTGCCTATTGATAGGCTAGAAGCTACTTTTCGGCTCCTTTCCAGCGTTTGCGCCAGCTCCGGAAGCATTTTTTGAGCTCTACACGTTCCCAGCTGTCGATTTATGTAATAAAACGGGCATAAAAAATTTGAGGATTTTGAAAAACCAAAGGTTAACCCTTTGAATTTTCATGATTTTTTTAGCCAAAAATAAAAGTTGAAATATTCTCAAAATTTCTGTATCTGCTAATGTATTTCGATGGTAGAGTGCAACGGCATAAAAAGAATTCACGGCAAAAGCGATTTTAAGAATTATGAGGTTTTAAAGTGAAACTATTCGATTTGCCTATTGATAGGCTAGAAGCTACTTTTCGGCTCCTTTCCAGCGTTTGCGCCAGCTCCGGAAGCATTTTTTGAGCTCTACACGTTCCCAGCTGTCGATTTATGTAATAAAACGGGCATAAAAAATTTGAGGATTTTGAAAAACCAAAGGTTAACCCTTTGAATTTTCATGATTTTTTAGCCAAAAAATAAAAGTTGAAATATTCTCAAAATTTCTGTATCTGCTAATGTATTTCGATGGTAGGAGTGCAACGGCATAAAAAGAATTCACGGCAAAAGCGATTTTAAGAATTATGAGGTTTTAAAGTGAAACTATTCGATTTGCCTATTGATAGGCTAGAAGCTACTTTTCGGCTCCTTTCCAGCGTTTGCGCCAGCTCCGGAAGCATTTTTTGAGCTCTACACGTTCCCAGCTGTCGATTTATGTAATAAAACGGGCATAAAAATTTGAGGATTTTGAAAAACCAAAGGTTAACCCTTTGAATTTTCATGATTTTTTAGCCAAAAATAAAAGTTGAAATATTCTCAAAATTTCTGTATCTGCTAATGTATTTCGATGGTAGGAGTGCAACGGCATAAAAGAATTCACGGCAAAAGCGATTTTAAGAATTATGAGGTTTTAAAGTGAAACTATTCGATTTGCCTATTGATAGGCTAGAAGCTACTTTTCGGCTCCTTTCCAGCGTTTGCGCCAGCTCCGGAAGCATTTTTTGAGCTCTACACGTTCCCAGCTGTCGATTTATGTAATAAAACGGGCATAAAAATTTGAGGATTTTGAAAAACCAAAGGTTAACCCTTTGAATTTTCATGATTTTTTAGCCAAAAAATAAAAGTTGAAATATTCTCAAAATTTCTGTATCTGCTAATGTATTTCGATGGTAGAGTGCAACGGCATAAAAGAATTCACGGCAAAAGCGATTTTAAGAATTATGAGGTTTTAAAGTGAAACTATTCGATTTGCCTATTGATAGGCTAGAAGCTACTTTTCGGCTCCTTTCCAGCGTTTGCGCCAGCTCCGGAAGCATTTTTGAGCTCTACACGTTCCCAGCTGTCGATTTATGTAATAAAACGGGCATAAAAATTTGAGGATTTTGAAAAACCAAAGGTTAACCCTTTGAATTTTTTATGATTTTTGTAGCCAAAAAATAAAAGTTGAAATATTCTCAAAATTTCTATTCTGCTAATGTATTTCGATGGTATAATGCAATGGCATAGAAAGAATTCACGGTAAAAGCGATTTTAAATTTAGGGCTTTAAAGTGAAACTATTCGATTTCACATTGAAAGGCTAAGCCACTTTTGGGCACTTTCCAGCGTTTGCGACAGCTCCGAGCATTTTCTGAGCTCTACACGTTCCAGGGCGTCGATTTATGTAATAAAACGGCATAAAAAATTTGAGGATTTTGAAAAACCAAAGGTTAACCCTTTGAAATTTTTTATGCTTTTTGTAGCCAAAAATAAAAGTTGAAATATTCTCAAAATTTCTATTGCTGCTAATGTATTTCGATGGTATAAGTGCAATGGCATAGAAAGAATTCACGGTAAAAGCGATTTTAGATTATGGGCTTTAAAGTGAAACTATTCGATTTCCATTGAAAGGCTACGAAGCCACTTTTGGGCCACTTTCCAGCGTTTGCGACAGCTCCGGGAGCATTTTCTGAGCTCTACACGTTCCAGGGCGTCGATTTATGTAATAAAACGGCATAAAAAATTTGAGGATTTTTTAAAAACCAAAGGTTAACCCTTTGAAATTTTCATGCTTTTTGTAGTCAAAAAATAAAAGTTGAAATATTCTCAAAATTTCTATTGCTGCTAATGTATTTCGATGGTATAAGTGCAATGGCATAGAAAGAATTCACGGAAAAGCGATTTTAAATTATGAGGTTTAAAGTGAAACTATTCGATTTCACTATTGAAAGGCTAAGCCACTTTTGGCCACTTTCCAGCGTTTGCGACAGCTCCGAAGCATTTTCTGAGCTCTACACGTTCCAGCGTCGATTTATGTAATAAAACGGCATAAAAAATTTGAGGATTTTGAAAAACCAAAGGTTAACCCTTTGAAATTTTCATGCTTTTTGTAGCCAAAAATAAAAGTTGAAATATTCTCAAAATTTCTATTGCTGCTAATGTATTTCGATGGTATAAGTGCAATGGCATAGAAAGAATTCACGGTAAAAGCGATTTTAAGAATTATGAGGTTTTAAAGTGAAACTATTCGATTTCCATTGATAGGCTAAAGCTACTTTTCGGCTCCTTTCCAGCGTTTGCGCCAGCTCCGGAAGCATTTTCTGAGCTCTACACGTTCCCAGCGTCGATTTATGTAATAAAACGGGCATAAAAAATTTGAGGATTTTGAAAAACCAAAGGTTAACCCTTTGAATTTTTTATGCTTTTTTAGCCAAAAATAAAAGTTGAAATATTCTCAAAATTTCTGTATCTGCTAATGTATTTCGATGGTAAGTGCAACGGCATAAAAGAATTCACGGCAAAAGCGATTTTAGAATTATGAGGTTTTAAAGTGAAACTATTCGATTTCCTATTGATAGGCTAAAGCCACTTTTGGCTCCTTTCCAGCGTTTGCGCCAGCTCCGGAAGCATTTTCTGAGCTCTACACGTTCCCAGCGTCGATTTATGTAATAAAACGGGCATAAAAAATTTGAGGATTTTGAAAAACCAAAGGTTAACCCTTTGAATTTTCATGCTTTTTGTAGCCAAAAATAAAAGTTGAAATATTCTCAAAATTTCTGTTCTGCTAATGTATTTCGATGGTATAAGTGCAACGGCATAGAAAGAATTCACGGCAAAAGCGATTTTAAGAATTATGAGGTTTTAAAGTGAAACTATTCGATTTCCATTGATAGGCTAGAAGCTACTTTTGGCTCCTTTCCAGCGTTTGCGCCAGCTCCGGAAGCATTTTCTGAGCTCTACACGTTCCCAGCGTCGATTTATGTAATAAAACGGCATAAAAAATTTGAGGATTTTTGAAAAACCAAAGGTTAACCCTTTGAATTTTCATGCTTTTTGTAGCCAAAAATAAAAGTTGAAATATTCTCAAAATTTCTATCTGCTAATGTATTTCGATGGTATAAGTGCAACGGCATAAAAGAATTCACGGCAAAAGCGATTTTAAGAATTATGAGGTTTTAAAGTGAAACTATTCGATTTCACTATTGATAGGCTAAAGCCACTTTTGGCTCCTTTCCAGCGTTTGCGCCAGCTCCGGAGCATTTTCTGAGCTCTACACGTTCCCCGGGCGTCGATTTATGTAATAAAACGGCATAAAAAATTTGAGGATTTTGAAAAACCAAAGGTTAACCCTTTGAAATTTTCATGCTTTTTGTAGCCAAAAAATAAAAGTTGAAATATTCTCAAAATTTCTATTGCTAATGTATTTCGATGGTATAAGTGCAATGGCATAGAAAGAATTCACGGTAAAAGCGATTTTAAATTAGGGTTTAAAGTGAAACTATTCGATTTCACCATTGAAAGGCTAAAGCCACTTTTGGCACTTTCCAGCGTTTGCGACAGCTCCGGAGCATTTTCTGAGCTCTACACGTTCCAGGGCGTCGATTTATGTAATAAAACGGGCAAAAAATTTGAGGATTTTGAAAAACCAAAGGTTAACCCTTTGAAATTTTCATGCTTTTTGTAGCCAAAAATAAAAGTTGAAATATTCTCAAAATTTCTATTCTGCTAATGTATTTCGATGGTATAAGTGCAATGGCATAGAAAGAATTCACGGTAAAAAGCGATTTTACAAATTAGGGCTTTAAAGTGAAACTATTCGATTTACCATTAAAGGCTAAAGCCACTTTTGGGCACTTTCCAGCGTTTGCGACAGCTCCGAGCATTTTCTGAGCTCTACACGTTCCAGGGCGTCGATTTATGTAATAAAACGGCATAAAAAATTTGAGATTTTTGAAAACCAAAGGTTAACCCTTTGAAATTTTCATGCTTTTTGTAGCCAAAAATAAAAGTTGAAATATTCTCAAAATTTCTATTGCTGCTAATGTATTTCGATGGTATAAGTGCAATGGCATAGAAAGAATTCACGGTAAAAAGCGATTTTAAAATTAGGGCTTTAAAGTGAAACTATTCGATTTACCATTGAAAGGCTACAAGCCACTTTTGGGCTACTTTCCAGCGTTTGCGACAGCTCCGCAGCATTTTCTGAGCTCTACACGTTCCAGGGCGTCGATTTATGTAATAAAACGGCACAAAAAATTTGAGATTTTGAAAAACCAAAGGTTAACCCTTTGAAATTTTCATGCTATTTTGTAGCGCAAAAAATAAAAGTTGAAATATTCTCAAAATTTCTATTCTGCTAATGTATTTCGATGGTATAAGTGCAATGGCATAGAAAGAATTCACGGCAAAAAGCGATTTTAAAAATTATGAGGTTTTAAAGTGAAACTATTCGATTTCCATTGAAGGCTAAAGCCACTTTTGGCTCTTTCCAGCGTTTGCGCCAGCTCCGGAAGCATTTTCTGAGCTCTACACGTTCCCAGCGTCGATTTATGTAATAAAACGGCATAAAAATTTGAGGATTTTGAAAAACCAAAGGTTAACCCTTTGAAATTTTCATGCTTTTTGTAGCCAAAAATAAAAGTTGAAATATTCTCAAAATTTCTATCTGCTAATGTATTTCGATGGTATAAGTGCAAGGCATAGAAAGAATTCACGGCAAAAGCGATTTTAGAATTATGAGGTTTTAAAGTGAAACTATTCGATTTACCATTGAAGGCTAAAGCCACTTTTGGCACTTTCCAGCGTTTGCGCCAGCTCCGGAAGCATTTTCTGAGCTCTACACGTTCCAGCGTCGATTTATGTAATAAAACGGGCATAAAAAATTTGAGGATTTTTGAAAAACCAAAGGTTAACCCTTTGAATTTTCATGCTTTTTGTAGCCAAAAATAAAAGTTGAAATATTCTCAAAATTTCTATTCTGCTAATGTATTTCGATGGTATAAGTGCAACGGCATAGAAAGAATTCACGGCAAAAGCGATTTTAAAATTATGAGGTTTTAAAGTGAAACTATTCGATTTCCATTGAAAGGCTAAAGCCACTTTTGGCTCCTTTCCAGCGTTTGCGCCAGCTCCGGAAGCATTTTCTGAGCTCTACACGTTCCCAGCGTCGATTTATGTAATAAAACGGGCATAAAAATTTGAGGATTTTGAAAAACCAAAGGTTAACCCTTTGAAATTTTCATGCTTTTTGTAGCCAAAAAATAAAAGTTGAAATATTCTCAAAATTTCTTATCTGCTAATGTATTTCGATGGTATAAGTGCAACGGCATAGAAAGAATTCACGGCAAAAGCGATTTTAAATTATGAGGTTTAAAGTGAAACTATTCGATTTCCATTGATAGGCTAAAGCCACTTTTGGCTCTTTCCAGCGTTTGCGCCAGCTCCGGAAGCATTTTCTGAGCTCTACACGTTCCCAGCGTCGATTTATGTAATAAAACGGGCATAAAAAATTTGAGGATTTTGAAAAACCAAAGGTTAACCCTTTGAAATTTTCATGCTTTTTGTAGCCAAAAAATAAAAGTTGAAATATTCTCAAAATTTCTATTCTGCTAATGTATTTCGATGGTATAAGTGCAATGGCATAGAAAGAATTCACGGTAAAAAGCGATTTTAAAATTATGAGGTTTAAAGTGAAACTATTCGATTTACCATTGAAAGGCTAAAGCCACTTTTGGGCCACTTTCCAGCGTTTGCGACAGCTCCGGAGCATTTTCTGAGCTCTACACGTTCCAGGGCGTCGATTTATGTAATAAAACGGCATAAAAATTTGAGGATTTTGAAAAACCAAAGGTTAACCCTTTGAATTTTCATGCTTTTTGTAGCCAAAAATAAAAGTTGAAATATTCTCAAAATTTCTATTCTGCTAATGTATTTCGATGGTATAAGTGCAATGGCATAGAAAGAATTCACGGTAAAAGCGATTTTAAAATTTAGGTTTAAAGTGAAACTATTCGATTTACCATTGAAAGGCTAAGCCACTTTTGGCACTTTCCAGCGTTTGCGACAGCTCCAAGCATTTTCTGAGCTCTACACGTTCCAGGCGTCGATTTATGTAATAAAACGGCAAAAAAATTTGAGGATTTTTTAAAAACCAAAGGTTAACCCTTTGAAATTTTTTATGCTTTTTGTAGCCAAAAAATAAAAGTTGAAATATTCTCAAAATTTCTATTCTGCTAATGTATTTCGATGGTATAAGTGCAATGGCATAGAAAGAATTCACGGTAAAAGCGATTTTAAATTATGAGGTTTAAAGTGAAACTATTCGATTTACCATTGAAAGGCTAAGAGCCACTTTTGGGCTACTTTCCAGCGTTTGCGACAGCTCCAAACATTTTCTGAGCTCTACACGTTCCCAGGGCGTCGATTTATGTAATAAAACGGGCACAAAAAATTTGAGATTTTGAAAAACCAAAGGTTAACCCTTTGAAATTTTCATGCTTTTTGTAGCCAAAAAAAAAAAGTTGAAATATTCTCAAAATTTCTATTGCTGCTAATGTATTTCGATGGTATAAGTGCAATGGCATAGAAAGAATTCACGGTAAAAGCGATTTTAAAATTATGAGGTTTAAAGTGAAACTATTCGATTTACCATTGAAAGGCTAAAGCCACTTTTGGCTACTTTCCAGCGTTTGCGACAGCTCCGGAGCATTTTCTGAGCTCTACACGTTCCAGGGCGTCGATTTATGTAATAAAACGGCATAAAAATTTGAGGATTTTGAAAAACCAAAGGTTAACCCTTTGAATTTTCATGCTTTTTGTAGCCAAAAAATAAAAGTTGAAATATTCTCAAAATTTCTATCTGCTAATGTATTTCGATGGTAAGTGCAACGGCATAGAAAGAATTCACGGCAAAAAGCGATTTTAAGAATTATGAGGTTTTAAAGTGAAACTATTCGATTTCCTATTGAAAGGCTAAAGCCACTTTTGGCTCCTTTCCAGCGTTTGCGCCAGCTCCGGAAGCATTTTCTGAGCTCTACACGTTCCCCGCGTCGATTTATGTAATAAAACGGGCATAAAAAATTTGAGGATTTTGAAAAACCAAAGGTTAACCCTTTGAATTTTCATGCTTTTTGTAGCCAAAAAATAAAAGTTGAAATATTCTCAAAATTTCTATCTGCTAATGTATTTCGATGGTAAGTGCAACGGCATAGAAAGAATTCACGGCAAAAGCGATTTTAAGAATTATGAGGTTTTAAAGTGAAACTATTCGATTTCCATTGATAGGCTAAGAAGCTACTTTTGGCTCCTTTCCAGCGTTTGCGCCAGCTCCGGAAGCATTTTCTGAGCTCTACACGTTCCCCGCGTCGATTTATGTAATAAAACGGCATAAAAAATTTGAGGATTTTGAAAAACCAAAGGTTAACCCTTTGAATTTTCATGCTTTTTGTAGCCAAAAAAAAAAAGTTGAAATATTCTCAAAATTTCTATCTGCTAATGTATTTCGATGGTATAAGTGCAACGGCATAGAAAGAATTCACGGCAAAAAGCGATTTTAAGAATTATGAGGTTTTAAAGTGAAACTATTCGATTTCACTATTGAAAGGCTAGAAGCCACTTTTGGCTCTTTCCAGCGTTTGCGACAGCTCCGGAAGCATTTTCTGAGCTCTACACGTTCCAGCGTCGATTTATGTAATAAAACGGGCATAAAAAATTTGAGGATTTTGAAAAACCAAAGGTTAACCCTTTGAATTTTCATGCTTTTTGTAGCCAAAAAATAAAAGTTGAAATATTCTCAAAATTTCTATTCTGCTAATGTATTTCGATGGTATAAGTGCAACGGCATAGAAAGAATTCACGGCAAAAGCGATTTTAAGAATTATGAGGTTTTAAAGTGAAACTATTCGATTTCCTATTGATAAAGGGTAGAAGCCACTTTTGGCTCTTTCCAGCGTTTGCGCCAGCTCCGAAGCATTTTCTGAGCTCTACACGTTCCAGGGCGTCGATTTATGTAATAAAACGGCATAAAAAATTTGAGGGTTTTGAAAAACCAAAGGTTAACCCTTTGAAATTTTCATGCTTTTTGTAGCCAAAAATAAAAGTTGAAATATTCTCAAAATTTCTATTGCTGCTAATGTATTTCGATGGTATAAGTGCAATGGCATAGAAAGAATTCACGGTAAAAGCGATTTTAGATTTTAGGGCTTTAAAGTGAAACTATTCGATTTCACATTGAAAGGCTACGAGCCACTTTTGGCCACTTTCCAGCGTTTGCGACAGCTCCGGAGCATTTTCTGAGCTCTACACGTTCCAGGGCGTCGATTTATGTAATAAAACGGCACATAAAAAAATTTTAGGATTTTTTAAAAAAACCCAAAAGGGTTTAACCCTTTGAAATTTTCATGCTTTTTGTAGTCAAAAAATAAAAGTTGAAATATTCTCAAAATTTCTATTGCTGCTAATGTATTTCGATGGTATAAGTGCAATGGCATAGAAAGAATTCACGGTAAAAGCGATTTTAGAATTATGAGGCTTTAAAGTGAAACTATTCGATTTCACATTGAAAGGCTACGAAGCCACTTTTGGGCCACTTTCCAGCGTTTGCGACAGCTCCGAGCATTTTCTGAGCTCTACACGTTCCAGGGCGTCGATTTATGTAATAAAACGGCCCTAAAAATTTGAGGATTTTTGAAAAACCAAAGGTTAACCCTTTGAAATTTTCATGCTTTTTGTAGCCAAAAAAAAAAAGTTGAAATATTCTCAAAATTTCTATTGCTGCTAATGTATTTCGATGGTATAAGTGCAATGGCATAGAAAGAATTCACGGTAAAAGCGATTTTAGATTTAGGGCTTTAAAGTGAAACTATTCGATTTCACCATTGAAAGGCTACGAAGCCACTTTTGGCACTTTCCAGCGTTTGCGACAGCTCCGGAGCATTTTCTGAGCTCTACACGTTCCAGGGCGTCGATTTATGTAATAAAACGGACATAAAAATTTGAGGATTTTGAAAAAACCAAAGGTTAACCCTTTGAAATTTTCATGCTTTTTGTAGTCAAAAAATAAAAGTTGAAATATTCTCAAAATTTCTATTGCTGCTAATGTATTTCGATGGTATAAGTGCAATGGCATAGAAAGAATTCACGGTAAAAGCGATTTTAGATTATGGGCTTTAAAGTGAAACTATTCGATTTCCATTGAAAGGCTAGAGCCACTTTTGGCACTTTCCAGCGTTTGCGACAGCTCCGGAGCATTTTCTGAGCTCTACACGTTCCAGGGCGTCGATTTATGTAATAAAACGCACTAAAAAATTTGAGGATTTTTGAAAAACCA
Organism: Lycocerus yunnanus; assembly: GCA_036346125.1. Lineage (NCBI taxonomy): Eukaryota > Metazoa > Arthropoda > Insecta > Coleoptera > Cantharidae > Lycocerus > Lycocerus yunnanus. Next base: position 527,951 of record JARFIX010000140.1, read on the forward strand.
AAGGTTAACCCTTTGAAATTTTTCATGCTTTTTGTAGCCAAAAATAAAAGTTGAAATATTCTCAAAATTTCTATTGCTGCTAATGTATTTCGATGGTATAATGCAATGGCATAGAAAGAATTCACGGTAAAAGCGATTTTAGAATTTAGGGTTTAAAGTGAAACTATTCGATTTCACATTGAAAGGCTACGAAGCCACTTTTGGCCACTTTCCAGCGTTTGCGACAGCTCCGGAGCATTTTCTGAGCTCTACACGTTCCAGGGCGTCGATTTATGTAATAAAACGGCATAAAAAATTTGAGGATTTTTTAAAAACCAAAGGTTAACCCTTTGAAATTTTCATGCTTTTTTAGCCAAAAAATAAAAGTTGAAATATTCTCAAAATTTCTGTATCTGCTAATGTATTTCGATGGTAGGAGTGCAACGGCATAAAAAGAATTCACGGCAAAAGCGATTTTAAGAATTATGAGGTTTTAAAGTGAAACTATTCGATTTGCCTATTGATAGGCTAAGAAGCTACTTTTCGGCTCCTTTCCAGCGTTTGCGCCAGCTCCGGAAGCATTTTTTGAGCTCTACACGTTCCCAGCTGTCGATTTATGTAATAAAACGGGCATAAAAATTTGAGGATTTTGAAAACCAAAGGTTAACCCTTTGAATTTTTCATGATTTTTTTTAGCCAAAAAAATAAAAGTTGAAATATTCTCAAAATTTCTGTATCTGCTAATGTATTTCGATGGTAGGAGTGCAACGGCATAAAAAAAATTCACGGCAAAAGCGATTTTAAGAATTATGAGGTTTTAAAGTGAAACTATTCGATTTGCCTATTGATAGGCTAAGAAGCTACTTTTCGGCTCCTTTCCAGCGTTTGCGCCAGCTCCGGAAGCATTTTTTGAGCTCTACACGTTCCCAGCTGTCGATTTATGTAATAAAACGGGCATAAAAAAATTTGAGGATTTTTGAGAAAAACCAAAGGTTAACCCCTTTGAATTTTTCATGATTTTTTTTAGCCAAAAAAATAAAAGTTGAAATATTCTCAAAATTTCTGTATCTGCTAATGTATTTCGATGGTAGGAGTGCAACGGCATAAAAAAAATTCACGGCAAAAAGCGATTTTAAGAATTATGAGGTTTTAAAGTGAAACTATTCGATTTGCCTATTGATAGGCTAGAAGCTACTTTTCGGCTCCTTTCCAGCGTTTGCGCCAGCTCCGGAAGCATTTTTTGAGCTCTACACGTTCCCAGCTGTCGATTTATGTAATAAAACGGGCATAAAAAAATTTGAGGATTTTTGAGAAAAACCAAAGGTTAACCCCTTTGAATTTTTCATGATTTTTTTTAGCCAAAAAAATAAAAGTTGAAATATTCTCAAAATTTCTGTATCTGCTAATGTATTTCGATGGTAGGAGTGCAACGGCATAGAAATAATTCACGATTAAAAGCGATTTTAGTATTTTAGGGGTTTAAAGTGAAACTATTCGATTTCACATTGAAAGGCTAGAGCCACTTTTGGCCACTTTCCAGCGTTTGCGACAGCTCCAGGAG